>CAXIVR010000005.1:137003238-137364004 GCA_964035755.1 Teleogryllus oceanicus | reverse complement strand
ACCAACCTGACAGCTTCTGATGTGGACCCAATTCTGCAAGAAATATTTAACAAATATCATGATCACCACGTTATTCACATCCAAGACACATCGGAAATGGACAGGCTGGGTTTATTCATCCAGTCTCCATTGAAGACCTTCCATATTAAGTTCAACATTTTTAGCAGCAAAAACAGTTCCTACAATTATGCTTTCTTAATGGCAATCGACCTCGCCAAATCCAACTGTAACAAGAAATCCATTATTCTATCTACATACGTACCGAATGGCATTACAGTACCTCCTAATTATCATATGCCTTTAATTCACACCAAACTCTTTGAAGTCTGCAAAGAGACCGCTGATGCAGGTATCGCGCCGGTGGTCATTCATATTACTAGAGAAATAGAAGCCAGATCCCCGATCAGCAAGTCCACACCACCGACATTAATAATTGATCTACAGGAGAAGACAAATGACAAAATTACGTATTCAACTGATGACTATCTGAAGCACGTTGGTAAAATAATGAAGAAGAGGTGGTCAACTCTCTGGAACGATTCCAAAATTAGTAAAATACACAAGGCAATCAATGAATTCTTTTCTCTTAAAACCTATGCAAAGTTATCTCGTCAGGAACAGGTCGCTCTTTCGCGTATTCGATCAGGACATACTAAATTATCGCATGTTACATATTATATAAAAAACCAATCCCAATGTGTGATTGTTGCAACAAAATCCTAAATACTAACCACATTCTCACAGAATGTCCCAAATATAATTCCATAAGAACCCAATATTTTGATGCTGAACATTTAAACACCATTTTAAAAAACTTTCCTTTCCAAATCAAGGTAATAAACTTCTGTAAAAAAATAGGCATTAAAGATTTAATTTAAAGTGTATATGTTGTTATGTGTTTCCTGTCCTTATATACATATCTTTACACGATTCCATATATCTGTAATATAAGTATGTAATATTTCCAAATACAGTTGTATATATTTATTCGTTGCTTCACTTGTGTAATAATGTAAAAATATTTCAAAAGTTATCTCTATATGAATGTAATATTAATGTAAAAGTCCAACAAGCATTAAAACCTTGCTTTTGATTCGACTTAAAATAAAATTAAATTAACAAAAAAATAAAAAATCCACTTAAGAAGGAGGTTATTAAAACTTTTGAACATTTGAAACATTCTTATATCTTTAAACTGCCGTATCTCCTAAACTATTAGCCCTACGACGCTGAAATTTGCATGGCAGAATATTAATAATCTGTTCTATTTTCGAAGTTTCAAACTTATTTTTGCAGAATTTTTCATGATTTTGTAAAATTAAAAGCCTAAGATGGAATAATAATCAATACTATTGTAATCGCTATGAAATTTCCAGTTAGATAGGAGCTTTTTAGAACTATTTAACATTCCGATCCTTCTGGAATCTTTAAACGGCTGTATCTCCTAAACTATTATCCCTACGACGCTGAAATTTGCATGTCAAAATATTATTAATCCGCTCTATTTTCAAAATTTGAAACATATTTTTGAAGAATTTTTCATGATTTATTTAAATTCTAAGACTTAGATGGAAAAAGAATCAATACTATTGTACTCGCTATAAAATTTCCAGTTATAACGTAGATTTTTAAAACTTTTTAACATTTCGTTCTTTCTGGAATCTTTAAACGGATGTATCTCCTAAACTATTAGCCCTACGACGCTGAAATATTGCTGTGCAAAATATTAATAATCTGCTCTATTTTCAAAGTTTCAAACTGATTTTTGATGAATTTTTCATGATTTTCTAAAATTCAAAGCCTTACTTGGAAAAATAATCAATACTATTGTAATCGCCACGAAATTTCCTGACAGCAAGAAGCTTTATAGAAATTTTTAATAATTCGATTCTTCTGAAATCGATTATCCTCATATCTTTAAACGGCTGTATCTCGTAAACTATTACCCCTACGACGCTGAAATTTGCATGGCAGAATATTAATAATCTGCTCTATTTTCGAAGTTTCAAACTTATTTTTGAAGAATTATTCATGATTCTGTAAAATTCAAAGCCTTAGATGGAAAAATAATCTATACTATTGTAATCGCAATGCAATTTCCAGTTAGGAAGGAGCTTTTCAGAACTTTTTAACATTTCAATCCTTCTGGAATCTTTAAACGGCTGTATTCGTAAACTATTATCCTACGACGCTGAAATTTGCATGGCAGAATATTAATATTCTGCCTATTTTCGAAGTTTCAAACTTATTTTTGAAGAATTTTTCATGATTATTAATTCAAACCTTAGCTGGAAAAATAATTAATGTTATTGCAAACGCTACAAAACTTCCTGTTAGCAAGGAGCTTTTAGAACTTTTAACATGTGGATCTTCTGGAATCTTTAAACAGCTGTATCTCGTAAACTATAAGCCCTACGACGCTGAAATTTGCATGGCAAAATATTATTTTCTGCTCTATTTTCGAAGTTTCAAACTTATTTTTGAAGAATTTTTCATGATTTTATTAAATTCAAAGCCTTAGCTGGAAAAATAATCAATATTATTGTAATCGCTACGAAATTTCCAGTTAGGGAGGAGCTTTTTAGAACTTTTTAACATTTCGATCCTTCTGGAATCTTTAAACGGCTGTATCTCGTAAACAATTAGCCCTACGACGCTGAAATTTGCATGGCAGAATATGAACAATCTGTTCTATTTTCGAAGTTTCAAACTTATTTTTGAAGAATTTTTAATGATTTTGTTAAATTCAAAGCCAAGGAAAAAAAAGAAATTTCCTTAGAAGGAGCTTTTCAAACTTTTTAATTCGATCCTTCTGAATCTTTAAACGACTGTATCTCGTAAACTATTAGCCCTACGACGCTGAAATTTGCATGGCAGAATATTAACAATCTGTTCTATTTTCGAAGTTTCAATCTTATTTTTGAAGAATTTTTAATGATTTTGTAAAATTCAAAGCCTTAGATGGAAAAATAATCAATACTATTGTAATTGCTATGAAGTTTCTAGGTAGGAAGGAGCTTTTCAAAACTTTTTAACATGTGAATTCTTCTGGAATCTTTAAACGGCTGTATCTCGTAAACAATAAGCCCTACGACGCTTAAATTTGCATTGCAGAATATTAATAAACTGCTCTAATTTTGAAGTCTCAAACTTATTTTTTAACACTTTTTCATGATGTTGTAATATTCAAAGCTTTAGATGGAAAAATAATTAATACTATTGTAATCATTATGAAATTTCCAGTTAGGGACGAGCTTTTTAGAACTTTTTAACATTTCGATCCTTCTGGAATCTTTAAACGGCTGTATCTCGTAAACAATTAGCCCCACGACGCTGAAATTTGCATGGAAGAATACGAACAATCTGTTCTATTTTCGAAGTTTCAATCTTATTTTTGAAGATTTTTTCATGATTTTGTTAAATTCAAAGCCTTAGATGTTAAAATAATCAATACTATTTTAATCGCTATGAAATTTCTAGGTAGGAAGGAGCTTTTCAGAACTTTTTAACATATGGATTCTTCTGGAATCTTTAAACGCTGTATCTCGAAACTATTAGCCCTACGACGCTGAAATTTGCATCTCTAATTTTAAAGTTTCAAACTTATTTTAAAAATTTTCATGATGTTGTAATATTCAAAGCTTGATGGAAAAATAATTAATACTATTTTCGCTATGAAATTTCTAGGTAGGAAGGAGCTTTTCAGAACTTTTTAACATATGGATTCTTCTGGAATCTTTAAACGGCTGTATCTCGTAAACTATTAGCCCTACGACGCTGAAATTTGCATGGCAGAATATTAATATTCTGCTCTATTTTCGAAGTTTCAAACTTATTTTTGAAGAATTTGTTTATTAAACTCAAAGCCTTAGCTGGAAAAAAATTAATATATTGTAATCGCTAGAAATTCCTTAGAAGGAGCTTTTAGAACTTTTTAACATGTGGATTCTTCTGGAATCTTTAAACGGCTGTATCTCGTAAACTATTAGCCCTACGACGCTGAAATATGCATGGCAGAATATTAATATACTGCCCTGTTTTCACAGTTTCAAACTTATTTTTGAAGAATTTTTCATTATTTTATTAAATTCAAACCCTTAGCTGGAAAAATAATCAATTATATTGTAAACGCTACGAAACTTCTTGTTAGCAAGGAGCTTTTTAGAACTTTTTAACATGTGGATTCTTCTGGAATCTTTAAACAGCTGTATCTCGTAAACTATTAGCCCTACGACGCTGAAATGTGCATGGCAGAATATTATTATTCTGCACGATTTTCGATGTTTCAAACTTATTTTTGAAGAATTTTTAATGATTTTGTAAAACCCAAAGCCAAAGATGGAATAATAATCATAACTATTGTAATCGCTATGAAATTTCCAGTTACGAAGGAGCTTTATAAAACTTTTTAACACATCGATCCTTCTGGAATCTTTAAACGGCTGTATCTCGTAAACTATTAGCCCTACGACGCTGAAATTTGCATGGCAGATTATTAACAATCTGTTCTTCTTTCGAAGTTTCAAACTTATTTTTGAAGAATTTTTCTTGATTTTGTAAAATTCAAAGCCTAAGATGGAATAATAATCAAAACTATTGTAATCCCTATGAAATTTCCAGTTATGAAGGAGCTTTTTTAAACTTTTTAACATTTCGATCCTTCTGGAATCTTTAAACGGCTGTATCTCGTAAACTATTAGCCCTACGACGCTGAAATTTGCATGGCAGAATATTAATAATCTGTTCTATTTTCGAAGTTTCAATCTTATTTTTAAAGAATTTTTCATGATTTTGTAAAATTCAAAGCCTTAGATGTAAAAATAATCAATACTATTGTAATCGCTATGAAGTTTCTAGGTAGGAAGAAGCTTTTGAGAACTTTTTATCATGTGGATCCTTCTGGAATCTGTAAACGGCTGTATCTCGTAGACTATTACATCTTCGTGACTGAAATTTGCATTGCTGAATATTAATAATCTGCTCTAATTTTAAAGTTTCAAACTTATTTTTAAAGAATTTTTCATGATGTTGTAATATTCAAAGCCTTAGATGGAAAAATAATTAATACTATTGTAATCACTATGAATTTCCAGTTAGGGAGGAGATTTTGAGAACTTTTTAACATAACGATCCTTCTGGAATCTTTAAACGGCTGTATCTCGTAAACTATTAGCCCTACGACGGTGAAATTTCCATGACAAAATATAATTAATCTGCTCTATTTTCTAAGTTTCAAACTAATTTTGAAGAATTTTTTATGATTTTGTAAAATTTAAAGCCTTAGATGGAAAGATACTCAATACCATTGTAATCGCTATGAAATTTTCAGTTAGGAAGGAGATTTTTAAAACTTTTTAACATAACGATCCTTCTGGAATCTTTAAACGGCTGTATCTCCTAAACTATTAGCCCTACGACGCTGAAATTTGCATTACAGAATATTAAATGTCTGCTCTTTTTTTAAGTTTAAAATTTATTACTAAAGAATTTTTAATGATTTTGTAAAATTCAAAGACTTAGATGGAAAAATAATCAATACTATTGTAATCGCTATGAAATTTCTAGGGAGGAAGGAACTTTTCAGACTTTTTTTAACATGTGGATCCTTCTGGAATGTTTAAACGGCTGTATCTCGTAAACTATTAGCCCTACGACGCTGAAATTTGCATGGCGAATATTAATAATCTTCCTATTTTCAAAGTTACAAACTATTTTTGAAGAATTTTTCATGATTTTGTAATTTCATAGCTTTATATGGAAAAATAATTAATACTATTGTAATCACTATGAAATTTCCAGTTATGAAGGACCATTTTATAACTTTTTAACATTTCGATCCTTCTGGAAATTTTAACGGCTGTATCTCGTAAACTATTAGCCCTACGACGCTGAAATTTGCATGGCAGAATATTAATATTCTGCCCTATTTTCGAAGTTTCCAACCTTTTTTTGAAGATTTTTTCATGATTTTATTAAATTCAAACCCTTAGCTGGAAAAATAATCAATATTATTGTAAACGCTACGAAACTTCTTGTTAGCAAGGAGCTTTTTAGAACTTTTTAACATGTGGATTCTTCTGGAATCTTTAAACAGCTGTATCTCGTTAACTATTAGCTCTACGACGCTGAAATGTGCATGGCAGAATATTAACAATCTGCTCTTATTTTGAAGTTTCAATCTTATTTTTGAAGAATTTTTTATGATTTTGTTAAATTCAAAGCCTTAGATGTACAAATAATCAATACTATTGTAATCGCTATGAAATTTTTAGGTAGGAAGAAGCTTTTCAGAACTTTTTAACATGTGGATCCTTCTGGAATATTTAAACGGCTGTATCTCGTAAACAATAAGCCTAACGACGCTGAAATTTGCATTGCAGAATATTAATATTCTGCTCTAATTTTGAAGCTTTAAACATATTTTTTAAGAATTTTTCATGATGTTGTAATATTCAAAGCCTTAGATGGAAAAATAATTAATACTATTTTCTGACGATCCTTCTGGAATTTTTGGACGGCTGTATCTCGTAAACTATAAGCCCCACGACGCTAAAATTTGCTTTGCAGAATATTAATAATCTGCTCTAATTTTGAAGTTTCAAACTTATTTTTGAAGAATTTTTCATGATGTTGTAATATTCAAAGCTTTATATGGAAAAATAATTAATACAATTGTAATCACTATGAAATTTCCAGTTAGGGAGGAGCTTTTTAGAACTTTTTAACCTTTCGATCCTTCTGGAATCTTTAAACGGCTGTATCTCGCAAACAATTAGCCCTACGCTGAAATTTTCAGGCAGAATATGAACAATCTGTTCTATTTTGAAGTTTAATCTTATTTTTGAAGATTTTTTCATGATTTGTAAATTCAAAGCTTAGATGTAAAATAATCAATACTATTTTAATCGCTATGAAATTTCTAGGTAGGAAGGAGCTTTTCAGAACTTTTTAACATATGGATTCTTCTGGAATCTTTAAACGGCTGTGTCTCGTAAACTATTGGCCTTACGACGCTGAAATTTCAGGGTAGAATATTAATATTCTGCACTATTTTCGATTTATTTTTTTTAATTTTTATGATTTTGTAAAATCAAAGCCTAGATGGAAAATAATCAATACTATTGTAATCGCTATGAAATTTCCAGTTATGAAGGAGCTTTTTATAACTTTTTAACATTTCGATCCTTCTGGAATCTTTAAAACGGCTGTATCTCGTAAACTATTAGCCCTACGACGCTAAAATTTGCATGGCAGAATATTAATATTCTGCTCTTTTTTCGAAGTTTCAATCTTATTTTTGAAGAATTTTTCATGATTTTGTAAAATTCAAAGCCTTATATGTAAAAATAATCAATACTATTGTAATCGCTATGAAATTTTTAGGTAGGAAGGAGCTTTTCAGAACTTTTTGACATGTCGATCCTTCTGGTATCTTTAAACGGCGGTATCTTGTAAACTATTGGCCCTACGACGCTGAAATTTGCAGGGTAGAATATTAATATTCTGCACTATTTTCGAAGTTTCAAATTTATTTTTGAAGAATTTTTAATGATTTTGTAAAAATCAAAGCCTAAGATGGAATAATAATTAATACTATTGTAATTGCTATGAAATTTCCAGTTATGAAGGAGATTTTTATAACTTTTTAACATTTAGAACCTTCTGGAATCTTTAAACATCTGTATCTCGTAAACTATTAGCCCTGAGACGCTGAAATTTACATGGCAGAATATTAACAATCTGTTCTATTTTCGAAGTTTCAATTTTATTTTTAAAGAATTTTTCATGATTTTGTTAAATTCAAAGCCTTAGATGTAAAAATAATCAATACTATTGTAATCGCTATGAAGTTTCTAGGTAGGAAGAAGCTTTTCAGAACTTTTTAACATGTGGATCCTTCTGGAATCTGTAAACGGCTGTATCTCGTAGACTATTTGCCCTACGAGACTGAAATTTGCATTGCTGAATATTAATAATCTGCTCTAATTTTAAAGTTTCAAACTTATTTTTAAAGAATTTTTCATGTTGTTGTAATATTCAAAGCCTTAGATGGAAAAGTGATTAATACTATTGTAATCACTATGATATTTCCAGTTAGGGAGGAGCTTTTTAGAACTTTTTAACATAACGATCCTTTTGGAATCTTTAAACGGCTGTATCTCGTAAACAATTAGCCCTACGACTGAAATTTCATGACATTTTTAAAATTTTTATGATTTTTAAAATTTAAAGCCTTGATGGAAAAATAATCAATACTATTGTAATCGCTATGAAATTTTCAGTTAGGAAGGAGATTTTTAAAACTTTTTAACATAAAGATCCTTCTGGAATCTTTAAACAGCTGTATCTCGTAAACTATTAGCCCTACGACTCTGAAATTTCCATGACAAAATATTAATAATCTGCTCTATTTTCTAAGTTTCAAACTAATTTTTGAAGAATTTTTCATGATTTTGTAAAATTTAAAGCCTTTGATGGAAAGATACTCCAATACTATTGTAATCGCTATGAAATTTTCAGTTAGGAAGGAGATTTTTAAAACTATTTAACATAACGATCCTTCTGAAATCTTTAAACGGCTGTATCTCCTAAACTATTAGCCCTAGGACGCTGAAATTTGCATGGCAGAATATTAATGATCTGCTCTATTTTCGAAGTTTCAAACCTATTTTTGAAGAATTTTTCATGATTTTGTAAAATTAAAATTTAGAGGGAAAAAATAATCAATACTATTGTAATCCGGGAAAATTTTCCAGTTAGGAAGGAGCTTATTAGAACTTTTTTCTTTTCCCCGATCCTTCTGGAATCTTAAAGGCTGACATCTGTAAACTATTAGCCTGACTGAAATTTTGCATGGCAGAATATTAATAATCTGCTCTATTTTTGAAGTTTCAAACTTATTTTTGTAGAGTTTTTCATGATTTTGTAAAATTCAAAGCCTTAGATGGAAAAATAATCAATACTATTGTAATTGCTATGAAATTTCTAGGGAGGAAGGAACTTTTCAGATTTTTTTAACATGTGGATCCTTCTGGAATGTTTAAACGGCTTATCTCAAACTATTACCCCTAGACTGAAATTTAGGCAGAATATTAATAATCTTCTTTTTTCAAAGTTACAAACTTATTTTTGAAGAATTTTCATGATTTTGAAAAATTCAAAGCCTTGATGGAACATAATCAATACTATTGTAATCCCCATGATATCTTCCAGTTAGGAAAGTTTTCAAAACTTTTAACATTTCATCTTTCTGGAATCTTTAAACGGCTGTATCCCCTAAACTATTCTACAATTTGATATTTGCATGGCAGAATATTAACAATCTGTTCTATTTTTGAAGTTTGAATCTTATTTTTGAAGAATTTTTCATGATTTTGTTAAATTCAAAGCCTTAGATGGACAAATAATCAATACTATATTGCATATAACCGCTAAAATTGCATATACCGTTTTAAAATTACTAAAACCGATGAAAATGAAAAGGAGTATAAAAATCTTAGAAATTTCGTAAAACAACAAATCAGAAACGCTAAGATTCGTTATTATCATAATCTTTTCCAAACAAATTCCAGTACTAAGGGAGTATGGAACACTTTGAAAAACTTAGGAATTTGCAAACGTAAATCAAATGACAGTTCATTAGAAATTCCCCTAGATGACCTAAATGACCATTTTGTTTCCCCTGCACATAAAATAGACCTTATTATTAAAGAAAGACACTTTATCTCTGAAATCACAACCCCTCGCCCCTGTGACGATAGTTTCTTTTTCCCAACAATGTTGACTGCCAAGAAGTCGAAAAAATTGTGAAGACACTCAAATCAAATTCTAAAGGCTCGGATGATATAACGCAAAGCAATTAAAAATTTGGGTTTTTAAAAGATGCTCTTCCAGCGCTTACTCACATAATAAACTTTTCAAACAACCGGATATTTTCCCAATTTGAAACAAGCTTCATTCGTCCTCTCCGAAATGTTTAAATTCTTAAATCTTGTGATTATCGCCCTATCAGCATATTACCAACATTACCCAAAGTCCTCGAAAGTTGTACGTCAACAAATAAACAAGTATCTCACCAAAACGATGCTCTCGAATTTTCAATCTGGTTTTAGAGGGTGAAGTAAGCAAACGGCTTTGCTTGAGTCATCGAAGACATTCGTCAATCTCTGGATGAAGGCAATATAACAACCCCAACGCTTTAAATTTTAGCAGGCCTTCGATTCTGTAGACCATGACGTGCTTCTGGCAAAATGTAAATGTCTCGGTTTTCTGATTCTACCTTATCGTGGATTTCAGTTATTTTAGTAATAGACAACAGGTCGTAGTTGTAGAAAACACTTTCTCGTCACCTAAACCAGTTTCACGTGGAGTCCCAAAGGGCTCCGTACTTGGTCCACTTTTCTTCTTATCTATGTAAATGATATACCGTCAGTGCTATCAAGATGCAATCATCATGTACGCAGATGACCTACAGATCTACGTCAGTGGGAAACCTTCTGAAGTGGCTCATTAATGTAAACAAATCAGGATTTAGCCTTTTTTAAATGAATGGTCACTAAAAAGGCCTTAGCTAAATCCATTAAAATCTCAATCAATTATAATTGGCTCTTTTTGGGTCCCATAAAGCATTTAAAAAATCTAAATTTTCCCTCATATCGTTTTGGGATAACACTACTGTTCCCCTATGCTCACAAGTAAAAATCTGTCTGACCATCGACAAATTCCTAAATTGGGAACCTCATGTTCGGAATCTTGCCGCAAAGTGTATGCTTCAATGTACTCACTCAATGTCTTACAAATGCCTTCCCCCCAAAAACCCAAAAGAACTACTAGTAAAATCCTCTTACCCCCTCTGCTTTATTAACGGTGACATTGTAGGTAATGAAAAATCAACTGCTGACGCTCTCAAAGAGTTCAAAATGCATTGGTTAGGTTTCTATAATATCAAAAAGTATGATCACATATCGGATACTACAATTTTAATAACATACTAAACTTGAAAGCCCGATGCATGTTTCATAGTTTGTGTCTTTTCTACAAAATATTAAATACGGAAATTTACTTCTCTCATAAAATTCTTATCTTAAAACAAGAAGATTCGAGAAATCTTGCTATGCAATATTCCAAAAAACAACACTAACTTTACAATAAATCTTACTTATAGCGACGACTAGAAAAGTGGAATAGCCTTCCAGAAATGTTTGGAAATGTAAACTCTGCGATCATTCAAAAAAAATTTAAATACTATTTTTTTGAACTGATATTGTATGATGTGAAAGTGGTACTAAATGTTTTAGAATTGTAAGGTAAATGTAATTTTTATATCGCTTTTTAACAGTTTTTCTCCATTTCTTTTATTTTCTTGTTAGTTTTTAAGTGAGTTCAAAATTGTAAGTTAAATGTAAATTTTTTAGGGCTTTTTAAAGTTTTGTTCTTTTCTTTGTTTTCTTTAAATTAGTTCTTAATTTAATTAACAATAGTATAATTAGTTTAAATTAATATATATAGGTTTTAAAAAGGGTTTTTTTTATTATCTACCAGTATTTTTCTAATTCATTATTATCTAACTTGTCGGCTCACGAATGCGTCTTTCCCCTTTGGCATGATGTTGAAATCTAAAATCGGCCCTAAGCCGTCGTCCTGGCCGGGTGGTTGTGATTTCATATTGCTTTTATGATTCATGAATGTATTTAGATTTTTGTCAACATTTGATACATTGCTAAATTAATATCTCTTAGAATTTATATTTTCGGGCAAACCTTTAGAGTTTTCCTGAGTCAGTAATGTTGTTTTGTTTTTAAAATTATCTTAATTATATTTTTTGTTACTCAATGTTGAAAGCATGCAACTTCCTTTGTTTTCCCTGGTTTCCCGGTCGCTTAAGGCAAATGTTGGGACGTTGTATTCTTGTCACGTTTGTAGCCCAGGGGCATGACATCTGTAAGTTGTATTATTTACTTATTACTAAGTATTATTATTTACTTGTTTTTATTTACTAAATGTATCTATTAATTCAATTCTTATCTATAAATTTATGTATTACGTTGTTAGGCGGAAGAGCGGGCCTGATGGCCGAGTCTCGCACATAAATAAAGTCATTTTTATTATTATTATTATTATTATTATTATTATTATTATTATTATTATTATTATTATTGTAATTTCTATGAAGTTTCTAGGTAGGGAAGGAGCTTTTCAAAACTTTTTAACATGTGGATTCTTCTGGAATCTTTAAACGGCTGTATCTCGTAAACTATAAGCCCTACGACGCTGAAATTTGCATTGCAGAATATTAATAATCTGCTCTAATTTTGAAGTTTCAAACTTATTTTTGAAGAATTTTTCATGGTGTTGTAATATTCAAAGATTTATATAAAAAAATAATTAATACTATTGTAATCACTATGAAATTTCCAGTTAGGGAGAAGCTTTTTAGAACTTTTTAACATTTCGATCCTTCTGGAATCTTTAAACGGCTGTATCTCGTAAACTATTACCCCTACGACGCTGAAATTTGCATGGCAGAATATTAACAATCTGTTCTATTTTCGAAGTTTCAATCTTATTTTTGAAGAATTTTTCATGATTTTGTAAAAATCAAACCTTAGCTGGAAAATTAATAGATATCATTGTATTCGCTACGAAACTTCCTGTTAGCAAGGAGCTTTTTAGAACTTTTTAAAATGTGGATCCTTCTGGAATCTTTAAACGGCTGTATCTCGTAAACTATTAGCCCTACGACGCTGAAATTTGCATGGCAAAATATTAATATTCTGCCCTGTTTTCAAAGTTTCAAACTTATTTTTGAAGAATTTTTCATGATTTTATTAAATTCAAAGCCTTAGATGTAAAAATTATTAATACTATTGTAATCGCTATGAAATTTCTAGATAGCAAGGAGCATTTCAGAACTTTTTAACATGTTGATCCTTCTGGAATCTTTAAACGGCTGTATCTCGTAAACTATTGGCCACGACGCTGAAATTTGCATGGCAAATATTAACAATTGTTCTATTTTGAAGTTTTAATCTTATTTTAAAGAATTTTTCATGATTTTGTAAAATTCAAAGCCTTAGATGTAAAAATAATCAATACTATTGTAATCGCTATAAAATTTCTTGGTAGGAAGGAGCTTTTCACAACTTTTTTTAACATGTGGTTCCTTCTGGAATCTTTAAACGGCTGTATCTCGTTAACTATTAGCCCTACGACACTGAAATTTGCAGTGCTTAATATTAATAATCTGCTCTAATTTTAAAGTTTCAAAATTATTTTTAAAGAATTTTTAATTATGTTGTAATATTCAAAGCCTTAGATGGAAAAATAATTAATACTATTGCACTATGAAACCCGTTAGGGGGGAGCTTTTTAGAACTTTTTAACATTTTGATCCTTCTGGAATCTTTAAACGGCTGTATCTCGTAAACAATTAGCCCTACGACGCTGAAATTTGCATGGCAGAATATTAACAATCAGTTCTATTTTTGAAGTTTCAATCTTATTTTCGGAGAATTTTTCATGATTTTGTAAAATTCAAAGCCTTAGATGGAAAAATAATCAATACTATTTAAAAATATGAAATTTTTTTGGTAGGAAGGGTTTTTTCGGAACTTCAACATAGGGATTCTTCGGGGAATTTTTAAAACGGCTTTTATCTCGTAAACTATTGGGCCCCAGACGTTGAAATTTGCATAGCAGAATATTAATATTCTGCTCTCTTTTCGAAATTTCAAACTTATTTTTTAAGAATATTTCATGATTGTATTAAATTCAAAGCCTTAGCTGGAAAATTTATAAAATTTTGATTCCAGAATATTCCTTTTAAACCAAGAAGCTTTTAGAACTTTTTAACATGGGGACCCTTTTCTGGAATTTTTTAAACGGCTGTATCTCGTAAACTATTAGCCCAAAGACGCTAAAATTTTTGCATGGCGGGAATATTAACAACTTTTCTATTTTCGAATTTTCAAATTTATTTTGAAAAATTTTTTAATGTTTTTGAAAAAATTCAAACCCTTTGGGATGGATTAATAATCAATCTATTGTAGTCGCAAAGAAATTTCCAGTTATGAAGGGGGTTTTAAAACTTTTTAACTTTTCCCGATCCATCTGGAATTTTTAAAAGGGGGCTGATTCAAAAACTTTTAAACCCTTTAAGACCCCAAAATTTATGGCAGAATATTAACAATCTGTTCTTTTTTGAAGTTTCAATCTTTATTTTTGAAAAATTTTTTCATGATTTTTTAAATTAAAAAGCCTTAGAGGGAAAAAAATAATAAATTCCCATTTTAATCGCTATAAATTTCTAGGGGGGAAAGGGAAATTTTCGGACTTTTTTAACATGGGGATCCTTTTTTGGGAATTTTTAAAACCTTATCTCGTAAACTAAAAACCCTAAACGCTGAAATTTGCTTTAAGAATATTAAAATCTTTCTATTTTAAAAGTTAAAACTTTTTTTTTTGAAGAATTTTTCATGATTTTGAAAAATTCAAAGCCTTTGGGAGGGAAAAAATAATCTTTTTCATTGAATCGCTATGATATTTCCAGTTGGGGAAGGTTTTCAGAACTTTTAACATTTCGATCCTTCTGGAATTTTTTAAACGGCTGTATCTCCTAAACTATTCGCCCTACGAAGCTGATATTTGCATGACAGAATATTAATAATCTGTTATATTTTTGATGTTTCAAACTTATTTTTGTAGAGTTTTTCATGATTTTGTAACATTTAAAGCTTTAGATGGAAAAATAATCAATACAATTGTATTCGCTATTAAATTTCCAGTTAGGAAGGGGCTTTTCAGAACTTTTGAACATTTTGACCCTTCTGGAATCTTTAAACGTCTGTATCTCCTAAACTATTCGCCCTACGAAGCTGATATTTGCATGACAGAATATTAATATTCTGCTCTATTTTCGAAGTTTCAAACTTGTTTTTGAACAATTTTTCATGATTTTGTAAAATTAAACCTTAGATGGAAAAATAATCAATACTATTGTAATCGCTATGAAATTTTTAGTTAGGAAGGAGCTTTTCAGAACTTTTTAACATTTCGATCCTTCTGGAATCTTTAAACGGCTGTATCTCCCAAACTAGTAGCTATACGACGCTGAAATTTGCATGGCAGAATACTGTCATTTTTGACTGGCTGTCTCTTAAACTATTCGCTCTACACCTGACTTTTTGTGCAGATGAGGAGTACTGTTCTTGGTTCTGTTTTTGATGACTGGTACATTGAGCACGGAGGACATAAATAAACGGCGACAATACAGACTGCATTTTGGTCTAAAATAGCGAATTTTTCGAACATTTTCGCAAATTTGACGAAAACAAAGACTTTGATATTTACAAAATCATGAAAAATTCATCAAAAATAACTTTGAAACTTCGAAAATAGGGCAGAATATTAATATTCTGCCATGCAAATTTCAGCGTCGTATAGCTACTAGTTTGGGAGATACAGCCGTTTAAAAATTCCAGAAGGATCCACATGTTAAAAAGTTCTGAAAAGCTACTTCCTAACTAAAAATTTCATAGCGATTACAATAGTATTGATTATTTTTCCATCTAAGGCTTTGAATTTTACAAAATCATGAAAAATTGTTCAAAAATAAGTTTGAAACTTCGAAAATAGAGCAGATTATTAATATTCTGTCATGCAAATATCAGCTTCGTAGGGCGAATAGTTTAGGAGATACAGCCGTTTAAAGATTCCAGAAGGATGAAAGTTCAAAATTCCAACTGGAAATTTCATAGCGATTACAATTGTATTGATTATTTTTCCATCTAAGGCTTTGAATTTTACAAAATCATGAAAAATTCTTCAAAAATAAGTTTGAAGCTTCGAAAATAGAGCAGGATATTAGTATTCTGCCATGCAAATTTCAGCGTCGTAGGGGGGGGGGGGCGGGATTAGAGGGAATAAAATATCTGGATTTAGTGAATAGGGCGGGGGAGTTCTTGAGTTCTGTTCTCAACTTAACAAGAAGTTTTCTCGTAGGGTCCTTAGGAATTTGTTCAATGTTCTAACAACATGCTTGAAACTAAATATGATATTGGCAGCGCTCTTTCCCGCGACAAAACCATGGTCTGCCACATCAAAAACACACACCATGAAATTACTACTGCCAAACTGCTTCTCAAGAAACCCACGGAAAACAATTTGACCATTACAAAAGCTGACAAAGGGAACACGGTCGTCATACTTAACACCCAAGATTACAATGACAAAATAGATGATTTCCTGAATGATGAGATCATCTCCTCGCCTCTACGGCCTTCCTAAAATCCACAAAGAAAACATACCTATTAGGCCTGTTGTTTCCTATACCAACACTATTACCCACAGCCTCTCTCACAGACTCAACCACCTCTTTCATGAACACGTACGTTTTAAACCCGTCCATACCATCAAGAACAGTTTGGAACTTATGACCAAACTTCAAGACATACACGTACCGGCCAATGCCAAACTGATATCCTTTGACGTTACAAATTTATTCCCTAGCACCCCGACTCCAGACTGTAAATTAATTTTACAAATATCCTGGACAAAGCTGAAGCCCCGTACGAACAGAACTGTACAATCTGATCTCACTCTGCATGGACACTAACACTTGTTTAATACTCTTTCTACAAACAAAATTCTGGTCTTCCGATGGGATCACCACTGTTACCACTACTTGCAGACATGTTCATGGACAATTTTGAAACACTCTTGTTTGAGACACAGCATCCCCTTCTTCAAAATTTAACGTACTGGTACCGATACGTCGATGACACCAGCTCTATGGGGGCAAAAGAAAACCTCGACATCTTCCTCGGGTTTTAACCCAGACCCCCACCCAAAAAATTTCATTTGGGAACCCAGAAAATAAAAACCAATCAATTAATTTCTTAGACTTTCCCTTTTATGGTGCGTCCGGGGAACGGTGGGACGTGTTTGTGGTTGGGCACCGGCGGGGTTGTAAAGCAATTGTTACACGAGTAAGTTCCGAAATTTCAAAGTCCCGTTTCTCCACCCTTTTAAACCGGGGTCACACTAAAAGTCATGCCCCAGGGGCTGCATCCTCCCCGAGGGAAACTTCCCCCAAACGGCAACATCCCTCAAAACCCGGGGACAGATAAAAAAAGAAACCCAAAATTTTTTCTTTGCGGTGCAATCAAAATTTTAAATTTAAAAAAGTCAAGGGATTGTGATTGATCCCCAAAGAAGGTATTGGGCATCAAGGATTATGTATCGTAAAAAAGCCTCGATCGTTAACCCTTCGGATATTCTTTTTGTTTCAAGAATTTCAATTAAAAAGAATCTGTTTCTTTCCTCTCAACAAAAAAGATTGCGGGAACTATTGTGAATACACACAGATTTATCACTATTAATAATAAAAACTGAATATACGACCACTCATCAATAAGCAAGTACGGGTTGTTATCCTAATGTGTGTCCTGTTATCCCCTTAAGAGGTAATCCTAACATTTTAAATTAGAAACAACATCAAATTTCCCCACAAAGATGTCATTTATCGGCTGGGTTTTCAAAACCTGGATTCCCCTTTTATTAGGCTTTAAAAGGCAGATTTATATAGACCCGGATGATATTAACAAGTTAAGATTCTGCATTTTTTTATGCCATCAAGACACAACATACCGTATTTATTTTTCCCACTGACAATGTGGTATTTTTTCTATAAACGGGAAAGGGCCCAAATTGAACCATTTTCCTCAAACCCAAAAATCAAACCAATAACAGTGATTTCCCCTGTTGGGGAAAATCAATATGCACCTAAAAATTGCACAGAAGTTTTTTAATCCCCGGGCCCCCAATTTGACAATGAGAATTTTCCTAACCTTCCCCAAAAACCCCTAAAACGGGTTTCCCCCTAAAATTTTGAAAAACCAATCTTTTCCCCATTTATCAATCAACAGAAGTTTTCCCCTCCTGTCCTCCCAAATAATGACATAACTCCCCCTAATCCCCCATAAAAAACCCCCAAAACAAAATCACCTATAACTGATAATCAATCTGAATATTCCATTAATCAACAGGAATCTGATAATGACAATAATTTTTATATAAATTTAAACAAAAGGGGCCCACAATCTGACTCCTCTCATGTTCCTGAATCCTCGGCCCCAAACCGGGCCAAATACAGATAAAAACCCTGAAACAAACCAAAAAAGGAAAAAAAAAAAAAAAAGAACAACTAAATGAGTCGGGGAAATTTGAAATAACAAAAAGAACCTGAAACTAAAAAAATAGAATTAACAAAAGTAGAACAAACAAATGGGCCAAAGAAATCTAATTAACTAAAAGTAGAACCCCAAAAGGAAAAAATATCCCCTCTAAAACAATTATTGAAGACAAGGGGAAAAGGCAAATATCCTCCCCTTTTACCATCAATTTAAATCCTTTCTAAAAATTTTTTTTAATGCTGTTGCCCCATCCTCATTCCCAAAAGATTACTCACCTGATTTTCAGCTCTTCTTGAAATGATGTCTAATCTGTCCCCAACATCTTCCAAATGAAACAAAAAGAAAGATTTACCAGACTTTGAAAAAAAATGAAGTCTGTTCTATCCCCTCTGAAGATTCATGTACCAAATCAGACCCCAGTGCAGATATCAGTCAACAAAATGAATATTCCCCAAATGGAATAACGGTTTCACCCTAGACTAGAAAGTTTACAGCATTTGTGCGACCTTACCCAGCCAGTTTTATCTCCCATTCAAGAAACTAATTTAAAGATTCTATCATGGCCATATAAAAGGTTATAAATGTTTCCCTTCAGAAACAAAACTACTTAACTGCCCAGCTTGGAGTTGCAATATATTTAAAGACCACATCCCATATGAAGAACTGAATTTCCATTTTTTGAAACAAATGCCATCAAGATACCACCAACCCCCAATTATTATTTTAATGGATATTTACCAAACAGCTACAATTTTGAGCAAAAGAATTAATCGACATAATTAAAAAAAACGGGGAAAACCCTTTTCCCTCATTTTAGGGGATTTCAGCAGTCATAACACTGTATGGGGCCCATAAAACAGATAAAAAAGCCTTGTATTTTGAAGAAAATTTTGGGAATAAACTTGCATTGTATTAAACATTGAGAATCTAAAATGTAAACATCAACAACAATAATTTTAGCCCCATAGATTTATCTAACTTCAGACCCCTCGCACACAAATGCTCTTGGAACTTTTCCCAGACCCCATATGATGGGTCTTTTCCCCCTTTTTTATTGGTATTAACATAAATATTACACCTGCCCCTTTTCATTTCAAGTAAACAGATGGAATTCAAAAGAAAGGGAAGAATATCAGAACTTCTTTTTCCTGCATCCCCAATAGGCGATAATATCCCCTTTAAATTTAAAATTGTTTGGCCATCAAAACCCTTTCCCTGAAATTTTTGATTATTACTGCAAAACTTGGCTTTTCCTTGTTTTTTTTAAAAATTTAAAAAGAGCAAACAAAACCATGGTGGAATAGCGAGGGTAAAACAATTTAAATAATTCAAAAAATGCATTTAACCGTTATAAAAAACATAAATCAACTGAGAACAGACTTGAATACAAAAAAGGGCCAGAGCTATCACCAGAAGAGTCATAAAGAAAAAAACAAAACCAATTTTTGGTCTAAATATTATCATCATTAAAAAGGAAAATTAACATCAATTTATACAAGGAGAAAATCAAAGCTATTAGGGGGTAAAAAAAAAAATTGTAACACTTTATTTAAAAAAAGATAAAATTTTTTTTGCCCCATCTGATATTCAACCAATTTCCAAAACATTTTCCAATAACTCGAGTTCCCAAAAACTTCATGCACAATTTCTTTTTCATAAAAATAAAAAAAAAAACTAATTCCTAAAGGGATGAAATTTTTGAAAATAAATTCCCAAATTAACGGAAAATCTCACCACAAACTTGAAAGGTTTTTGGGAAACGTCCAACAATTCTTCCCCCTCCCCCCCCAATATTCCAAATATTCTCCTTAAAAAGCCACCCCTAAAGGAAAAAACTATTCATTACGCATCTACAATTCTTTTTGGGAGAGAAAAGACCTTCCCCAAACAATGGGGACTGGCTACTTTATTCCTGTCCCTAACCCGGGAAAGACCCGGGTTTTAACTGATAACTACCATCCAAAATCTCTAACATTTAATATGTCAAAATTCTTGAGCGGATCATCAACAATGGTGTTGGTTTCCCGGGTTCCCAACAAACTTTTACTAACCCAAACCCGTTTGGTTTCCATCCAAAAGGGCATTCCACACAATCTCACCTACTGAATACTGCCACATTCATCCGAAGCATTCATCAATCCCAAACGTACTTGCAGTCAACAGACATAGAAAAGGCTTATGATATGGTCTGGGCCTATAGAGTAATTAGAATTCTTCACAACATCGGTGTTCATGGGAAAAATGTTGAGTTCATCCGCAATTTTTTCACTAAATAGACAGCCTTTAAGTCAAATTTAACCCAAAAATCTCAACCTAGGATGCTTGAAAAATTTTCCCCAAAAACCGTTTTAGTGTAACACTTTTCCTTATCGCAATCAACGACGTGGATAAGGATATTGCCTTACCTGTTACAATAAGGAAATACGCGGATGACATCATTGCCCCGTAAAAAGGGAAAAAATTCTGAACACTCAAAAGTACATGCAAGGTTTCGAAAACTCTCCAATTTTCCCCGAAGTTTGGGGTTTAAATTTTTTACTAAAAAAACTGAATGTATCCTATTTTTAAAGGAAAGGGGACCATATTTCCCCCTTTTTACTGGTTTCAATGGCCTACCTGCGGTCCGCTGTACTAAAATCCAGGCCTATACTTTATTTAAAAAATTGAGCTGGAAACAACATATTGGGAAACTGATTGGGCAACTGTAAAAACGGGGTTAACATTCTCCCAAAAATCTTAACCACAACAACTGGGGAGCGGGAAAATAGACATCTTGCTTCTCACTTATAAAACAATTATCAAAATAAGATTGACTATGGATCTATCATTTACAACTCCCGCTTTTTCCTAAGTGTTCTTAGCAGGGAGACACTCCCACACAATCAAGCGCTCCCCTTTGTACAGGATGCCTCCTTTCCACGCCTTTGGTAGCTTACTTACAAAACCAAGGGCCATCTCTACACCCGACGTCAATTGCTCGGCATGAAGTATGCAATTAAAGCCCGTCTATCCCAAACCAATTATAACCAACAATGTTTCACCATACCTTGGATTTTCTTTTAAGAAACATAAATCAATCATTCCCTTTTTTTCTAAAAAAAACAAGGAACCCTTGAAATACTTAATATTTTAACTCTTTAGATTGAAAAAAACCCTTTATCAAAAAATTTAACCTTGGGTGTTTAAGAAAATTTAAAAAACCTGTCTTTACTGAAACGAGAAAAATTCATCCTCGAAAAAATACAGGAAATCTGTTCTCAATGATTTTGCTGGGAAAAACAAGTCACACACTGTTATTTGTATCAAGCCCATTCTCAAAACAAAAGGTCGGAAGTCAATTTTATACCTGACGGGCACATTGTATACATTCAAACCCCCGTAAAATAACATTAAATTTATATGGAATCATGCAGGCTTTAAAAATGGTTAAAAAACCTTCCCCACCCTCTTTTCTCAAATTTTAAATTTAAATCATCAAACCTCTCCCGTTAAACCATAGTAAGGCAAAAGGGAAACCCTTTCAAACAATTACCCCTACTATGGAAAATCATTAACGGGAAAAAATAACCCTTTTGCCCCGGGTCCCCACATCCTTGGAAAAAAATTCTCAAGAGTTTAGCACTGCGGGTTCTTTTTTTGGGGAAAACCCCCCAAAAAGACAAAACAGTTCACAACCCAGTTAACACCCAAGCATCCCAAATTTTTTGAACAAAAAAAATGTTGACTAACTGGAATCAAGAATGGGCCAAATCAAAACCAGCCACCTCCATAAAAAGCAACGAAATTTTTTCCTAGGGGTATATAGATAAACAGATGACTAGGCAGAACAAGGGAAAAGCCATCCCGACTTCACTCCGGGCATACTAATTTAACACACACACCTGTTTCACAAACTACCTCGTCCCTCTGGGGACTTTTTTTAAAATTGAACTAACGGTATCTCATATTTTGAACTTTGCCCTAAGTTCCAGGAAGAAAGAGATGGCCATCACCGGAGCAACAATTAAACGTTATATATTCTAAATTATTTTCAAAGGGAAAAAATAAGATTCTGCCAGAAGATTAATATATTAATAAAATATAAGTGTAATTAAAAGTAAGCAATGTAATGTAATGAAAAAGTAACGAAATGTAATGAAATGTAAAAGTAAATTAAAATGCAATATTTAAAAAACTGAAAAAATCCTAAGAACCTTTTGGGTTTATGCGACTATAATAAAAAAAAAAATTCTTAGACCTAAACCATCTCTAGGTTGGACAATAAAACCCCATCTTCAAAGTTTTTTGAAAACCCCACACACGAAAACTGTCATCCCCAAAACATCCCAACATCCATCTGCTCACAAACACGCAGCTTTCCCCCTGCCATGATTCCCGACTTTGTTAGTTTTTCCCTTTTTCACAAGACAATTTTTTAAAAAGAAACACGCACCATTAAATACATAATACCGCCCAATGGATACAGTACCACTCTCGTTGACAACATATTACGCCGCAAATTAAATAAGAAGAAACTGAAAACGTATACAAGCCTCACCCCATTCACCCAGAAACCATCAAAATTTATTTCTATTCCGTTCTTTGGAAAAATATCTTGAAGGTAGCCCATATTCTTCACAAATACAATTTTCACGTTTCCTTTACCACACACAAATCCCTCAAACAGCTACTTTCACCTCCAACACCACCCACCTTGGCGAAATCAGGAGTTTATGAACTACACTGCCACAATTGCGAGGCTAAATACATCGGACAAACAGGTAGAAGCTTTAATACCAGAATTAAGAACATTTACATGCATGGAAGCACAACACAAACAAATCGCACTTTGCTACACATCTTATAAACGCAGGCCATACTTTCCACCCAGACTCAGACATTAAAATTCTTGAAATAGAAAATAAATTCTGGATGTAATTCCATTGTAATCGTGATACATTTTCCAGTTAGGACGAAAGTTTTCAGAAGTTTTTATGATTTCAAACATTCGGAAGTCTTTAAACGACTGTATCTCCTAAACTATTAGCCCTGCGACGCTGAAATTTGCATGGAAAAATAACAGTAATCTGTTCTATATTCAAAGTTTCAAACCGATTTTTCAAGAATTTTTTCATGATTTTAGAAAATTTAAAGCCTTGGATATCCTCAATTGCCTTTACAATTTCACCACAAATCCAAATAAGCATGCATAATTTCCATACCTAACCTCAAAATTGCCCGATGCGCTTAAATGCACTGACTCGATCGTCAGTGCAGTTTAGGGCGCCCCGAGTGCGTCCTGGTTTCGAGTCATTGTGCAAATGGAACATGCGCGTCTTTGCACAGGTGCGCCGTAGCGGTCGAATGGAACACGAAAGCTACACTGAGTGTACAGTGGGTGCGCACCAGTGCGGTAAATGGAAAACGCTTTAAGTAATTGAATCTATTCTCTTTTTTAAACGCTAAGTGGCTTAATTTACTGAAGCTGTTTCCTGGTAGATTGTACACGTAGTCTGAATGATGTTCCTGGACAGATGACGCACTTTCGTGACTGGTACCCACACTCTCTTTTTGAGTCTTGAAAGTTTGAATTGTCACCTACTGACTTTTTTCGCTGTATTCCGTGTCCTGCTGATAGGTGGATGAGCACGTCTTGTGCTGTTGCCGTGTTGAAAGCTGTTGCGTGGTCGTCGGCCTCTCTGCTACGCAGGTCGTGAGCTGGCAATGGCGACACATCCATGACTTCGCTGTAATGTGGTGTAATGAAGGAACTGTTCCGTTGAATATATAATTGCTGTCGCAATTATTGACTGCAATCTGGGCTTGGCTGAGAGCCTGCCCTGTTGATGAGGGTATGTCATAAGACATAGACAAAGAAAACAACGCGCTGTGAACACTTCTAAGTCAAACTTTCATTTGGAACTGATACGTGGTGGCTCAGCTCTAGTAACGCGCTCTCACTCGCCGCCCAAGGTCTCGCGGCGCGGCGCCGCCGGTGGGTGGTGGACGTGGGGGGGGGGGGGCAGCCCGGGCGGGGTTACCGTCGAGACGTCACTCTCGCCGTCGCCCTGATGAAACGCCCATCACCCAGCGCGACGCGCTGCGGGCGCCTCCTGCACTACCGCCGAAAACGACGCTCGAACTGTGCGCTGTGCGCCTTCGAGAGAGCTTGCGCTCTTCAGGACAACGCGAATATGTGCAGATGCAGATGCAGGACAGCAAATTGTATTTATTATTTGTGCCTATCGAATTGTATATTATTGATAGTAATAATGAATTATTAACAAGAAAAATGATTTGTAAGAGATTAGAAGTATTGCTTCAAATCCATCGACATAATACGAAACCACTCGAGCAGATCTCTTCGGCGTAGAGGGCGGCTACTAACAAAGCATCTTCTAATATATTACTAATGTCTAATAGGCGCAGAACTTGAAAAAAAATGTTTACGAAGTGGTCTGGTAAGAAATGTCAGTAATTTCTTCAATTTACAGATTCAATGTTTAATGTATTGCAGTGTTGCACATGCGTATTCATTTTATTTGTTATTGAGCAGTGTGTATACTTTTTGGAAAACATTTTTGTGCGGTTTTCTTCACTAGGTGTTACTAATCGGCTAGAAAAGTAGGACTTATTATCCTAGCATAATTTTATTTCGCTTTAGTACTATATTTATAAAAAATAATAATGTTATGTGCATTGTATAAAGAGATATTATAAATAAAGAGTTTGTTTAAAAGTATGAAACAAACGTACAATTCTTAATAATATGGAATTTTGAAGGTATGTTGAAAATTGATACTTGAAATCATATCTGAAAATTGGTGTTTTAATTCTATCACCTCCCATTGACCTAGGAGTAGTATCCGCACTGCTGAGTTCCCTTCGATCCCAAAACTTGAGTGCCTTCCGAACGAAGGGTAAAAGGCAATGACTGACTGAGCCATAACGATACAAGACAAAATTTAATGGAGGATTACTTCATATACATCAATTCTAACATATAATAAAGATGAAGTTGAAGTTCAGATAAGAAGTTACTACAAATTTAAAAAAGTAAAAACAACATCAGAAATTGATAAATGGGATTCTTCCATTTATACAAGTAAGTAAAATAATTCATTCAAAGAAATTATAATTTTCTGAAAAAATAAAAGTAATAAAAATATATGTGGATAATCTTTGCCTTCCTATTTTTAGTTTTATTCGTTGTCTTGGTTCTAGGTGACCCTTTTTCCATTAACAGGTTTGCAAAATAAAATAGAAATTCTGGGATTTTATATATTTTTAAAGAATTACTTAGAAACGTTGAAAAAATGCGCAAAGGTGTAAAATGGTAACGTTCCTCTTAAAAAACCTAATCAGACAGTTTCTGTGAACTATCACTTTTCTCATTCCTATCTCGGCTCAGATAGATTTATTTCCCTGATTTCGGCTTTGTTATTGCAAACACGCTTACATTCTTTTCGACAAAAAAAGCTTGAGAAAGGGCTACTTATCCATAATTTAGGAGCTAATCTTTCAAAGGGGCTAAGCGTCAAAACAGTTTCCTAGAAAATTAAAAAAAATTCCCTTTGCGTACAAAAACTGTAGGTGAAAAATGAATAGTGGGATCCAGCACCCTACACGCAAACGCGAGGGAGATTTCCCCCATTGGGGTACCACCTCAGTCAGGATAAAAGCACTAAACGCATATTATAGAACCCAGTTTTCCTAAGTGACAGTTCAAAACAAGTGAACATCTGCATTTCAGAGAAACCCTCCGCCGCGACAGCTGTTTTAGCCCTTTCGTAAGTGTTTGGTTATGGCTCATGGCATCACTATCCAAGTATAAGAAGTTTCGTAGGGTATATGCACGCACGCGAGTCCTCGAAATAATTAAATTTAATTATATATGTGGAAAATCATTGCTGTCACTCTCTGAAACAATAAAAAACTACGAATGTAAATAGAAAACCCTCGTACAGCTCATTTACAACAGCACAAAGGCCGGAATCACATTAAATAGTAAGCATCTCGCATTCGAGTCTCGGTTTTAAAATAAAACATAATAATTATCACACAAAAGTTAATTCAGTATGACTATAAAAGAAAAAAATAATTTATACAGAAGAGGCACATAACCCAGCATTTCCTAATTTCGAATTTATTTCTCATGACGCCACTATATTTATGTCGGACGAGGACATCACGAAAGCCAGAAGACTTGCAGCAAAGTAGCATCAGAGACCATTTACAAGTTAATAACTACAAACGAACAAATGCAGGAAGGAGTCTATTGAGCTCAGAACTGACAACCTAGAATCATCAGTTATGTGGCACTAGCTGTCACTTTGGCTCATCCTTAGGAAAATCGCTCTATTCTTGTCTCCCTACAAGTGTGCTAGTGTAGTGCATGTTAGTGTGTGTGTGTGTGTGGGGGGGCGACAGAACAAGAAAGAGGAAGGAAGATTGCGCTCGGTCATGGCCACCTTCAGTTCAGGTCGGAATGTGAAGATCTGGCAACGCTGTAGTTCAGTCCGATGCGAAACCGAATGAGTCTACTGCAGCCCCAGGCCAGGCAGCGTTGGCGAGTTATTCGAGTAGTGTTTGTTTAGTGTTGGGTTTGTTTGCCGTTTTTGGCAAAGCAATTGCTTCGGTTTCCTTGTATTTATTTAGAATTTGCTGTTGTGTTGTTCACAATCTTTCAGTGGGTATGTGCGATTGCGTTTGTGTAACTTTTTGTGCACGTGGTGATGCGTGTAGTTGTGAACTCGGTTTTGTTTCATAATAACATATTTAATGCCTGTGGCTCGCAAGGATAGGAAGAAACCTATCATTGCATACGTTTTATAAGTAGTAGTGACGGTAATAATGTTTACATAATGTCTAATTTCTGTGTTTATATCATTCATAACATAAGCTTATTAACTTTATAACCTATGTGCTTACACTATAGTTGTGAACTCGAAGGTTTTGTTTTATAATTACAGATTTAATACCTGTTGCTCACAAGGATTGGAAGTGTCTTTGCGCATGTATTATAAATAGTAGTGAAGGTAATTATATTTAGATAATGTATAATTTCAATATTTATATCGTTCATAGCATAATATAAGCTTTTTAACTTTATAACCTATGTACTTAAACTTAAGCGAGATTTGTTTCATTGCAGATGCCCGATAAATGTTGTGTTCCTAACTGCAGAAGCAATTATGCTTCAACAGCCAAGGAAGGTTATGTTCCTGTTTTTCGATTTCCCCTGAAACCTGATGTCGAAATGCAGTGGATTAAGGCATTCATCGATCAGATTGGGAAGCCTTCAAAATATTCTGTAGTTTGCATAAAACATTTCGTGAAACTGATATTTCAAGATTCAATGAAATTCATAAATTGGAATTAATTCCTGATGCTATTCCAAGTGTGTTTCCTGGATTACCAAGTTATTTAACAAAAAGTGTTGTAGTGCAGCGCACAGACCCTCAAAAGCGGAGGGACAAAGCATCAGACGATTATAATATTAAGGTTAATGAGTGGTTAGAAAGTGACAAAATAAATAATTTTTCATCATTTTATAGTGACATTAAGTCAGGAAAGAAAGTTTTTGAAGAGTGGAATATTCATTATATGAATGAGAAAGTGATTTTTTGCATGTTTGATTTTGGAAAAATTCCCCAAATTACTGTTAGTGTAAGTATTACAAATCATCTTCAATGTACAGTGTGTGTAAACAGGCAGATTTTAAGTAATGAACAGTTACAGTGGATTCTTCCAACCAGTTCACGTGTTGAGCAGTGGTCCCAACTTGAAAATTTACTTATTCATTATGAAAGTGGGAATGCATCAGAACATTCTTTGGAAAAAAATTGTGTTGATTCAATCAAATTACAGTTCACATTACTATTAGATTTGATGAAAGAAAATGATTCTCCTCAAAATGAAAGACAAATGAAATTTATTTTTGAACAGGTTAATTTAATTTTCAGTAGGGGTAGGAAATACTCTGTGGAAACACTTCTAAGTTGTTTCATGATATATTTGCAGTCATCCGCATGCTATAATGCTATCAGGGAAACTGAATTATTAATTTTGCCTCATCCTAAATATTTGCAGCAGCTCTCATCAAAATTTCATGTATCTCCCAAATGTGAGAGTGAAAATAAGCACTTTTTGAGATCCGCTGCAAAAAACCTAAACAACTTGGAACGTTTTGTGATTTTACAAATAGATGGGATTTATGTAAACCCTAAAATAGATTATCGGGGTGGGGAGATTTCTGGATTTGCTGAAAATGATGTAACCTCACCAGCAAGAACTGTACAAGTTTTCATGATCTCTTCAACTTTTGGTAATTTTAAGGAAGTGGTAAGCCTGTAAAAAATTCTAATGCAAATGATTTGCACAATATTCTGATGAATGTTATCAGTCTAATTGAAAGCTGTGAATTAAAGGTTATTGTAATGGTTTCAGATAATAACAGAATTAATAGAGGTATTTTTGACAAAATTGAACCTACTGGAAATTTCTGTATAAAGTTATGCGAGTCATACAGAACATTTCTTACTTTTGATTCTGTTCATGTTTTCAAGAACATACAGAATAATTGGCTGAAAATGAAGGACGCTAACAATACATTTTTCTTTCCTTCCTTTGAAGGCGAAGAAATTTTAGAAGCCAAGTTTTCTGATATTAGGCAGCTTTATCAAGCACAAAGGAATACATTGTTGAAAACTGCATTCAAGTTAAGCTACAAGGCTGTATTTCCTAACAAATTAGAACGACAGAAAGTATCTCTGGTTTGCATTATTTTAATGACTCTGTCTGCTCTCAAAAGAGAATGGGAGAGTAAATCTGGTATTGTCACAAGTGAAGGGACTGTTCAATTTGTAAAAATTAGTATTTAATTAATGCTTTAAATAATTTCAAATAAAGTTTCTCAAAAACTCAGCAGTTATCTGTGGAAACGAGCTCAAAATTCCGCATTTTCAGAAACGCTCAAACGTCATTTTCTCAAAAATGGCTCCAAATTTTTTCCTCAAATCTTTTCAACGGATATTGCTATGTGCACTGTTTAGCATGACGTAAACTTCATTTTGGTGTATTCTTTTGTTTTTTCAAAAATTACATTTTATTTATTGAAATATGTCTCACACCATTAATATGCACATGTCCATCGATTTGTATACTTATTGCATTTTGAGTGGAAGTGTTTCAAATGACTTCAAATGAAGTTTTTCGAAAACTGAATCATTTCTCTGAAAAAGCTTAGTTCGCATTACAATGATATAATTGCCATTTCTTAAAAACCACTTTAAATTTTTAATTGAAATTCCTATTTAGGTCGGGGATTTATTCTTCTTTAATATTCTTCAAGTAATATTTCGGTTCTACAATTAGGAAACTGAAAAGTTGAGAAAATGTCCTAAATGATTACTTTGGGCGACAATAGATGGCAGTTGACCAGGAATGGAGCAAGACCTTCAAACCAGACCACATCAAGGAATTTAGAAAAATTTGTTGCGAGAAAGTCTATGCCATTCTGTAGCACCAATTAATTTTGAAAATGTCGTGGGGCCTTCATGTAAAGTATCACCGAAAATTAAAATAACGGTTTCAAATTGAAGTGACCGCAACGTCTGTCAGGTTGACTAAGGAATATCAATTTTGATAAAAACCGGCTTAACGGTTTGCCACTAGCGTTGTTCACAGACAGACGGAAGTACGGACGGACGGAGGTTTTTCGTCAATAGATTTTGCGGTATCAAGGACCCACAATGCATGGTTTCTGGCTACACCATGTGTTAGTGGATTGTTTTTTTGAAATTTAGCACCTGGGTTTATCCACTTTTTCAGTACTAAGGCCCGCAAATGAGTTTTTTCACAAATTCACCTTTCCCTGCAGCCTTATGTAACTTTCTCTCTACTGCGTAAGCTTAGCGAAAAAGTAAAAATGGCGCTTAACCTTTTTGTAAGATAAGCTCTTGAATCATTTCATGTGTCTAAGTATATTATTATTTTTATATTTGAGCTAAAGTGATGAATATCGTAAATTTCAAACATGTTTAACATAAATTTGAATTGAATATATAAATAAAACACCAGGCCAATGTTCATATAAATCATGCAAATAGAATTTGTCACTCTCTCAGAAGTAGATTTTCTTAAATGTTTCAATTAGAACCTTATAAGAAATGAAGAGATTCCGCTTTCCAAACTAGCACTTCAAGTGTCCACCGCATTTCCGCCTATTTCCTCTGATCGGTAGGTTTTCCGTGTTGTCTCCGAAATACCAACCAAATGCCGGAGCTGTACCTTAACAAACGTACCATAGACCGCGCGCGATCTTTCCTTCCTTTTCCGTGTCCTATCCTCTTCTGTTACTTATACACACGCTCACATGCACAACACTACTATCAGGCGCGGCTCGTCATTAAAAGCTGTAACGCGGAGCCTCTACTATAGAAATAGCTCCCCAAAACAAATTTAAAAACATATTTATAAATGTGTTTATTTATTAATAATGGTTTTCTGAGTGATATTCTATAACAATCATATTAACATTTTGTTTGTCAGTTCGTTAACGGCCATCCGTTTCGCATTTCAAGCTGTTGACGGGGAAGAGAAAAAGCTTAGGCTCCCACTTCATTCCGCCATTAGGCTGTGTAAAACGAGAAAACGCGTCATGCATTTTACTGCACAGGCATACCGGCGGACAGAAGACTGCGGCCAGACAGCCTTCAAGGAACGATCTGGGGTCTGAAGAAGGCTATGTTCACCAGATTGCGTTACTATGCAGCTCGGCGAGTAGCACTGGCCATCTCGTTTTCCCAATGCGGTGAACGCTACTCCTTAAGCCTTTATCGGAGGTGCAGCGAACCATTACAGGACTGTAGTTTTCGTGATCAGAAGATATTATGTATAGTAATGGAATGTAATGCATTTGCAGCAACCCCATTGAAAACCTACAAACCGCCCTGACTACTACACATGTCGGGAGCCATCGGAAGCTCAGACCGGCTGAGGCGGTGTCCCGCTGGTGGGAGATAATCCCCGCATGCAGACAGGTCGGCGCAAGAGCTCAGCAGCCATTGAGATCACCGTCATCTCCGCGATAAACATGCACCAACACTCACGGGACTAATGACCATGAAGCGCGCGGAATCACTAACAATCCTCTCGGTTGTTTGTGACGCTTCCGTCATCGACTGGTTTCGAAGCATAGATCGACTTGGGTGCCTGTAGCGCGGGGGAGGTTTGCTGGCGGTGGCGGACCAGCCCCTCGCGCTGCCCGAGGCCTTGCGGGGACTGCAGTCCGCTGCAAATAAGGAAAGGAAAAGAAAGGCTTCATGAACCGGTTGATGATCCGGGGTGTTGAGAACTTGGACCATCAGGCGACAGGAAGACTCAGTGACAGGTCAGTGGAGGCAACGATGGCGATGCGAAAAAGAACGGCCCGGAATGGATTTGGTGACGGCAGAGATAACAGAAGGAACTGTTAGTAGAACTGTAAGTAGTCGCTTCAGTTTGTTACATCGTTGTCACTGATCTACTTCGTGATTTGACTTGCCCAAGATGTCGCTGACTCACGAACCGCGAAACCATTCTTAGCTGGCATAACGCAATGATAAGATGTGCCGATGTCCATGCAGCATTGTATTTTATTTTTAGGTTTTGACCTTAGCACGGTTTGTTTTCCACTTATCACGGTTCATCTCCTAGCACTGAGAGCCAGACATATTCTGCCCAATGACACAGGGGAGATATTCGTGAATATTTCATAAGGACACATTCTCAGTCTGTGTTATGTGAACTACAATTTCAGACGAAGAGCTAAATTATGGGATATGAAAAACCACAAATCTTTGCTGCATTTAAACTTAGAACCTTTCGAAGTGAAGTGAGATAGTTGGTGTTGATTTCAATTCAGAAACCGTAAGTCACTCATTTTGTTTTATTTTGTTGTGCCGACATACAGGAGTAATTAATCTTACTTAGCATACAATTTGCTCTCTTTTTAACCTCTTCATCCAAGCACAGTTTTTGCCCTTGTTCTTCTATAATACACATTTTGGTCCTTGCGCCTTGTATAATCCCACATTCTGAATGAGTGCCCACGTGGCGGCGTATCCGGATGCCTGGTGCAACTCGAGCGGAGTGAGGGGTAAGATTGGGTGCTGCCACTCGGAGGCGAAGGTAACGTCCGCCTGGTCTGCGACCGCCAATGGTATCCTCGCTCAGGTTTACGGCGCTGGTCGGACGTGCAAAATATTTGGTGCATAGTTTGTTTGCCAACGTTTCGCAATATAATCAATCAAACGAAAGGTCAATCAGCCAAGCGAGGATGGAGCCAAGGAATGACCTCCATGCTCCTAGGCATTACAATCAAATGAACGTCTTATTATTAGTTAATTTTTGGCGCGCCCGACGACTTTCTCCCCGCTGCCTGACGCGCCACTTTTATAATCATTGTGCATAAAGCCGCTGGGGTGGCAAGGAAAGCGGATGTGCGACGCTCAATAAAGTTTACGGGCAGGCGGCGCGGCGCGACGCCGTGTGGTCATTTCTCCGCAGAGAGCGTTCTGCGCTTACACCACACGGCACCACGCACCACACCACCACCACACCACGCCGCCGGGGCGCGTAGCGTTTCTGCTCCGCCGCTTCGCATCGCTCTTTGTCAGCAGCCCTCACCAGCAGCCGCCGCGTTTCCTGGTGTCTATAAACAACCAAATTACATTCAGATCGGTTCGGTTGTTTCTTTTTCTCTCGTTGGATTTTGGGTGAAAGTAAGTGGTGCTGCATGAGAGAGAAGACCGGAAGTTTCTATTCTGTCTGGACATAATTTATTTACAGTCAAGATTGTTTTCCATGGACCCTATAAAGTGCCCAGCCACATCTACAACTCAGCATATGCTTTCTCAGACCACTGACACTGGCCTTGAGTTGCAATTTTAAGTTAAGAAGGTATTTTTATTAGGGAGTAGTAATCTTAGGCTAACCGTTCCTTTTGGATTAAGTCAATACTGTCTCTGCATCATCCATCATTCTTTTAAATGTGTCCAGGTAATATATTTTTCATTTTTATGCCCATGTTGGAGATAAGTATTTCATTAATTTCTTAATACACTAGTGGTGCTACACAATGTACAGGCTTTCTCATAACAATTTTCTAAATTCCTTGCTGTGGTCTGAGTCTCGTAGAACTGTTTCTGCTGTTCCTTGGTGTAAACTGGCATTACGGTTTTACCCCATCCTCTGACCAGCTACCATCTATCGCCGCCAAGGAGCCATTTTTGACATTTTACAATTTATCGGTTTCTAATAGTAGAACTTCAAAATATGACTTTAAGAATAGTAAGAAAAATAAAACCTCATTTCAAAACAATTTTTCGCAAGAAAATTTTAAAATTAGAAGATAATAGCGTTTAAGCGTTACACATCAAATCTTGATATTTGAGCTCTTTTCACTATGAACATTTTGAGGTTCGAAATCTTTAATTAAACTCATTTCAAACACATGCACTCTGATGCAATATGTTTCAAATCGTTTGGCATGTGCATATTAACTTAGTTAAAGAGATATTAAAAAAAATATGTATTTGAAGAAACATAGAATACCCCCAAAATAAACTATATGTCATGTATAATGACATTTATTTAACATATTTGTAGAGTTATGTATGTGAGGGCACTAACCTTCATCTTAAACCTAAACATACTAATTACATCTTTAAAACTATGTTACATTTTACGCTAATTTAGGTTATTACATACTTTATTACTTATGCTGTAATAATCTGAAATTATCTAAACTAACATACTAACAACTTACATACTTACAAACCAAATCCTTCTGCCTGTATGTGGGGTCATCTGCCTGCGCAGAGCAGCCGCAGTACTGCATCAACGATGACCACCGCAGTGTGGTCTTTATGGCTCCCCACAGATCAGGCTATCCCCCTGCCAGCTCTCGTTCAGCGCCGTCAACATCGACGCGGCGTCATGAACGGGTACACTTTCGTATCCATAGCGGAATCGAGCGCCATGCAGAGACGACGTGCGCTGTTTTCTGGCAGATCCGAGTTTAGATATTGCACTTCCGGCACCAAGACTTGTCCTATTTGGCTGGTTGTTTGTAGTCGCTCACCGTTAAGCCACGCCAGTGTATAAACTCGTATATCAGCGAACGTATATTAAGCGAATGGCCAGCGGAGTGCGAAAAGAAATTCTGCCTTGCCTCTCCAGTGCCGAGGCAAATAGGAATGCCTTGTGGGTGCAATTCACGTCAGATGTGCCCGTCCTCCGCCTGGCATAGCCCCCTTAGGCGACGCACGAGCTGCGCCTGGCTTTTCTTAGGCTTCTTCGGGGAGGTCGCCGTCCGCGGACAACCGCTTCCGGCGTCGATTTTTCAATTTGGCCCGCCAGTGTGCAATAGACAATAGCACTATCCGTTGCTGTGCTTAGAACTACCCGTTGGAAAAGTTTGAAGAAAAAATTTGAAGATATTCTGAAAATGGCTGCTTAGCACCGCAGTTTCTGCAAATGCGGAATTTTGAACTGATTCCACGAACGCGTGAGTTTTCAATTTTCTGACATTATTTAAAGCACATGTACTTATCAATACAACAATGTAAACAAATCGCTACTAATGTAAATATGTACGACACTTGAGAGAAAAGTAATAAATGCATTTTGTAATTATTGAAAAAATAAAGAACAATCCCTTGGTTAGATCATCTCATACAGAATATTTATCACTATCCTTACCAAAACTATAAAGAAAAAGAAGCCGTTTTTGAGAAAATCTCGTTTTATTTTTTAATACTGCACATATTACACGCAATATTGTGCGAAAACTACTAACATTTTCAAAAAAATGTAAGTGACCTTCATGAAAGCTTCAAGTAGAAAATCTATCTTCAATTTTGTGGTTGTCGGAAGACGCCGGAAAAAATTCAAACTTTTCAAACTTTCCAAAATTTAGTCAAACCTGAGACCTGGACCTAGGCCACCTTCATAAATGTATTTTACTCTATTCTTACAAAAAATTGAAAGAAAAAATTTGGAGCCATTTTTGAGAAAATTTTAAAAAGGTCCCAATATAAAGTACACTAAAAAATTAATGAATGTTTCAGAATCGCAGGCTTCGACATAGACAGATGTTGGAGTTTCTTCAATTTGGAAAAAACCTACACATAGCTTAGGCATTGGTGTTGTTCACATACACCATGCAGGCAGACGAAGGACGTTTAACAAAAACAACACTTTTTCAGTATCAGGGACCCAAACGTATGTATTCCTTCAGAAATTTCGATTTTCAGCAGCATTACATAACTTTTTACAATGAATACACCTCTGTATGCCATTACGTATGAGAAAATTATTAGTGATTCTACAGAATAGCACAGACTTTCTTCCAGTTTCCTAATTTTCTTGGTATGGGCTAGATTTTGAGCAATGCCGCAACCTCTTGCAAGCTATCATCTCTCGCTGCCCAAAATATCTTTGAAGTTTATCATTTTCGGTTTCAGAATAATAGATTTGAAATATCACTTTTAAATCAATAAAGAGTCAACTCGTCCTACATGAATTTTGAAACATTGGGGTCGTTTTCAAGAAAAAAAAACGCCGTTTTTTTTTCAGAAAAAAAAACGGTTAGTTTTAGTGTAAATACGAAATTTGAAGCTCTTTTTCACAGGAATCTTTTGTGTTTTGAATGACTTTATTTGAAGTAATTTGAAGAACTTTCACTCACAAATACAATGTACTCAAATGTCTGGAAATTTGTATATTAACGGCATCAGGGATATTTTACCAAATACAATCTTCATTTTTGCGTCTTTTTTGAAAGGAGTCCAGGAAAAATTAATTTGTCATCTTGCAAACAGTGCAATTAAATTCCAGCAATTCAAGTATTTGACAAAAATTTGGAGCAGTTTTGAAAATGTTGAGGATTTTTTCTTACTTTTACTTTCTTGTATATATGAATAACATGCTAATATACAGAAAATTATGTAATGCTACTGAAAAACAGCAATTTTCAGCTAAAGTTATTATGAAAACTCTGATAATGAAAAGTGGATAAATACAGTTTACAAATTAAGGAGAAATCACTCTTAAATCGTGGCGTAACCAGAATTCCTGTCTTGTCGGTCCCTTGATGCCGAAAAAACAATTGAACGTCGGTCGGTCGTTTCATCGGTCTGTCTAGTGCTTATATGCAAGACAAAATCTAGCGTCAAACCATGCATTACTATTTTCCAGGAAGTTAAATCCGTACATATGTCTCCATGAACCTGTCGTTTTCGCGTGAGCTGAAGATCTGCGATATTGCAAATCATTAATTTTTGGTCCCTACTTTAGTTCCTACTTTATATGAAGCCCTAGGGACATTTTCAAAATTTTCTAAAAAACGGCACCAATTTTTTTAAATTTCTTGTAAGAATAGAGCAAAGTACACTTATAAAGTGCAATAGTTCCATTTTTCACTGTTTACTCTAAATTTTGGAAAATTGAAAGACTTTAAACTGTTTCGGCTTCTTACAACTACAAAATTGAGATCTTTCCGTGAAGTGAAATTTGTTCTCCATATTTAGTTCTTCCATTAAGGTCATGGCATTTTTTTGAATTTTAATATTTTCATGCAATACTGCATTTTAATATTGCAATTTCAAATAATTACAACAACAATATTTTCTCAAAGACAGCTCTACTTTTTAAAAAAATGCATTATAGTTGAGTGTCAAAACTGAACCCTATACGATAAAATAAACATCTTATTTAGCAATTTATTCCTTGTGTTTTCAAAATGTATTTTTTTACCTGTCTTTCACATCGGTAATACTTATTTTAGAGGCGATTTCTTCACAGTATTATATTTATGAGTACATGTGCTTGAAAAAATTTCAAATATAGTTTTTCAAAAACACCACAGTTTTCTGTTGAAATGAGATCAAAATTCCACATTTTGAGAAACACTGAAACTCATTTTCTGAAAAATGGTTCAATTTTTTTCAAATTTTACTTAATGCAAAGTGCTTGTGTACTGTTTAATATATTAAGTTCATTTTGGTGTATCATTTGTTTTTTCAAAATTACACAAATGAAATTTTTTGAAATATCTCTCACGCCGTTAATATGCACATTTCATGGATTTAAATACGTTATTGCATTTGTGAGTGGAAGTGCTTCAAATGACTTCCAATGAAGGTTTTAGAGAACTCAATTGATTCCTGTAAAGTTTCCTGTTAGATTTCTGTAAAAACTTCAAATTTCGCATTTACAGTAATGCTTGATCGCTATTTAAAAAAAACGGCTTCAAATTTTTCAATGATAATTTCTATTTAGGACGAGGTTTTACTGTTCTGTATATTCTTGAAGTAGTATTTTAGTTCTACTTTTAAGAAAGCGAAATGAGGATATGTGAAAAGAATGTACTTTGGGCGACGATTGATGGCAGCTGGAATGAGGATGGAGCAAAACTATAAAGTCAGTCCACACCATGGAAATTAGAAAACTTTACTACGAGAAAGTCTGTACCATTCTGTAGCACCTCTAGTTTAAAGATTGCACGTATTGTACGCAATATTGAGCGAAAACTACTAAAAATTACGAAAGATATACCTGATCATATTGAAAGAACTAATTATGGACAAAAATTTTACTAGACATAAATAACCCTGTTATCAATTTTGTAGTTGTCGCCGAAAAAATTCAACGTTTTGCAATTTTCGAAAGTTTAGAGTGAACACTGAAATTCGGAGATGTGCTACTTTTATAAGCGTATTTTACTCTAGTCTTTGAAAGAGATTGAAAGAAAAAATTTGAAGAAACTTTTCAGAAAATTTAAAAATATGGCAAGTTCATGTAAAGTACTCCCAAAACCTAATAAACGTTTTTTGAAAATCTCAGAGCTTCGACTCAGGCCAGTTGGACAGGGGTTTATTCAGTTTGGAAAACACAGTACGCATAGTTTGGGAACTAGTGTTATTTGCATACACCAGGACAGAGGGATGGAGGGAGAGACGAACGAACGGATAGACGGACTGACGTTTTGAAAAAAAGAACACTTTTTCCGTATATAGGGAAGCCAGAAACACGTGTTTCCCTTGAAATTTCGAAACCTTTTCGCGCAAAATTACGGAACTTTCTCTATACTACGTATGAGGTACCCTGCTTATATTACGTACGTGTATGAGAGAGTAACGATAGATGATACAGAATGCTTTCGCTTTCTCGTGGTAAGTTTTCTAATTTCCTTGGTGTAGACGGTCTTGTACTATTCTCTCGGTAGCTGCCAACTATCGTCGCCCAAAGTACAGTATTTTTTAAATTTTCACAATTTTCCGATTTCCTAATAGTAGAACCGAAATACTACTTCAAGAATATTAAAGAACAATAAAACCTCGTACTAAACGGCAATTTTCATTGAAAAATATATAGTCGCTTTTAAGAAAATGAGCAATTAGCATTGCTATAAATGCGAAATTTGAAGATATTTTTCATAGGAATCTACTGAGTCTTCTGGAAACTTTATTTCAAGACATTTCAAGTATTTCACTCAGAAATACAATAATGTATACAAATCGATGGAAGTGTACATATTAAGGGTGTGAGAGATATTTTAAAAAATTACATTTGTGTAATTATTGAAAAAACAAAAGAATACACCAGAATGAATTTTAGGTCATATTAAACAGTGCAATTAGTACTATCCATTGGAAGAGTTTGAAGAAAAATTGGTAGCCATTTTTGAGAAAATGGCACTTAATCGTTTCTGAAAATGCGGAGTTTGAAGCTCATTTTAACAGACAACTGTAGCGTTTCGAGAATCTTTATATGGCATTATTTAAAGCACATGTACATATTAGTGAAGAAATCGCGTCAAATGTAAATACTACCATCAGAGATAAGTCAATAAAACCTTTTTATAAATTTTGAAAAACCAGAGAATAGATCAAAATGGCGTTAAATGTCATTAGATAGTGTACATTTGGAACTACCGGTACCTAAAAGGTAAAGAACCACTTGGTGCCGTTTTTGAAAAAAAATTATTTTTGTTATTTTTTAAAATTGCAAGTATTGCATGCGCTAATGCACGATAACTACTAGAATTTTTTAAAAAAAACTGCATGTTCTTAATGGAAGATCTTTTTACGGACAACAAATTTCATTCGAAGGAGAAATCTCTTTTCTTAAATTTTGTAGTAGTAGGAAGACGGAGAAAAATTCAAATATTTTGCAATTTTCGAAAATTCAGAGTTAACCGTGGAAATCGAACCTATGTCACCTTTATATGTGTATATTACTCTATTCTTTCAAGAAATTTAAAGAATAAATTTGAAACCGTTTTTGAGAAAATTTTAAAGTACCCCCAAATTTTAAAGAATTGGTTCTCAAAATTTCAAACCTTCAACTAGAGCCAGATCGACAGTGGATTCTTCAATTTGGAAGAGATCGTAGGAATGTTTTACGCGCTAGTAGTGTTCACAGACGGACGAATGGACTGACAGACGGACTGACGATTGGACGGACGTTTTGCTTTCAATTGTTTTTTCGGTAGCAAGTATCCACAAAACAGAGATTCTGGCTACACCACGTGTTAGAGGATTTTTTTCTTAATTTTACAATTAGATTTATCCTCTTTTCGTTATCAGCGCCCGTCAAGCCAAGATTTTCTCTGCTGAAAATTATATTACTCGCCGCAGCATTAATTAACTTTCTCTAGACTACGTGTTCTTCGCAAAACCAGAAGTAAAAATTATTATTCTTTTACGTGAAAAATGTAAATGGCACAATATGGGAAAATTATATATTAAAAAAAGTGCGTTTAATAGGCACATTGCATCTGATAACCTCGATGCATACTTCTGTTAATGTTGGTCCACGTTGCTCGTGACCTGTCTTCAGAATCCGTATAAGCAAATCTGAAAGTACATTGGTAAGATATGTAAAACAAGAAATATTTTAGAATGTCACAAAAACGATTGACAATTAGCATTCAATTAGCAATAATATTTCTACTATGATACTATCACATTGCGGCATTTAGTTACATTTCTTTTATCGGCATGATTAAAACTCAAAATTTTACTTTTGATCACAGATAGGGAATATTATCATAATCTGAATTACTACACGAAGACTCACAAGAAATGTTTCTTGCGTTACAAGCCTTGGGCTTAGCATTATAAAAATATATATTTGACAAAGCAATCTGAGAATGTTATTTATGATTATCATAAATATTGTAGGCTTGCCTGAGTGAAGGCTTCAATTTCCGAGTGTGATCTCTTTCGCGTCGGTGCGTTCGTCCGCCTTCGCTTGCGTGTTTGCGCCCGCCCCCTTCCCCTGCGGTGCAGATGTGCCAGCGGCGATCGCCAGCCGCCCGACGCGGCTGAGCGATGGCTAAGCGATAGCCAGCACAGGCGTTGCTCCCTGGTAAAGAGGCCCCGATTTTGTCACGCTGTGGCAGCAGGTACTGGATTTCCACTCGACAGCACGAGGTTGCTGGACACAGAATATCATGATACACTATCGCTTTTGCTTTCGTACACGTACATATAGCAAGGTCCCTGCAAGTAATAACTCACCAATTCCTGGACTCCACGTAATCAAGAACATCAAATATCTGGCATTAAATCAGGATTTAAAGCTCCACTGGAAAGACCATATAAATGCAAAAACACACCAAGCAAAGTAAAGATCCATCAGCTAAAGCCACTCATTAATCCCCACTAAGCAAACTCTCTCTAAACAACACCAATGGCCCTGTACAAAAATTATATACGACCTATTACTTAAACTATGCATTGTCCCATCTGAGTTAAATGCCTCAAGAACCAATTTAAACAAAATTTAAATAGTTCAAAATAAACACCTCAGAGCAATTACTCAAGCCCCATGGTTCGTTTCAAATCATCAGTTACATAAATAACTAAATATTCCGTACATCATCCCGTTCATTACCAAGATCTCCAGAAAATTCTACTCATACATCAACAAAACTGACCACCTATCATTTCAACCTCACTCCGTCCAGATTCCCGTGCTAGAGAATCAAAAAATAGGTTCCCAATTCAAGCTTTCTTGATCCTTACAGTCCAGAGTTTGTTAATAAGTAAGACCTTCATGAGCTCATATCGTAAATAGTTAGTTGTAGGGAATTAAGTTAATTTTTAAGGTTAATTTAAGCCACCAAAGTACATATGTAAAAGTACTATAGTATTTATCTATGTAAATTGAAGACCAATAAAAAGAAAATGAAATGAAATATATACGGAGTAATATACGGAGTATAGAAACAATGTAATGCAGCGCAAAAGAAACAAACAAACAGAGGATTTAGGTGAAAAAAATCATTGCCGGACTCTGGTAATGAGAAAGTACACGATACAATTGCTAAATTAAGAAAAAATCCTCTAACTTACGTGGTGTGGCTAGAATCCCTGTTTGGCAGATTCCTTGATGCGAAAATAGTGAAACCAAACGTCTGTCAATTCGTGTGAACACCACTGAAGCGCTAAACCACAAAGGATCTTCTTCATTGAAAAGAAACCACTGCTCATCTCGATGTAGACGAAGCTTTGAAATTTTGAAAATATTCTTTTAAAAAATTATTACAGCATTTACAAACTTTCTCAAAAACGACTCAGTATTTTCTTTTCAGAATTTCTTGTAAGAGAGAATAGAGTTAATACCGCAATACATATTATGGTGGTATAAGTATGAATTTTTCTGAATTAGTCTAAATTTTGAAAATTGCTTCAGTTTGAATTTTTCAGCGTCTATCTACAATTATAAAATTGCAAAGCAGTAATTTTCCTTGAAATGAAATTTGTTGCCATTAATTGTTCTTTCATTAAGGCGATGTAGACGTTTTTGAATATTTTAGTAGATTTCGTGCAATAGAGCGTGTAATATTGGCATTTTTAAAAAATGACAGAAACATGAAATTCTCAAAAACGGCTGCTAATTGTTTGTTTTTTTGTTAGTGGTGTACATGATGCCCCATATCCTATGTCATTAACACCATATAGCTGTATTCTTTTGATTTTTCAAAAATAACATTTTTTTACTTGTCTCGCACGTCTGTAATATTTATATTATAGTCGATTTCTTCACATTAATATTTATTAGTGCATATGCTTTAACTAATGTCAATAAAGCTTCTCGAAAACCCAACATTTTTCTGTTAAAAATAGCTAAAAATGTCGCATTTTCTGAAACGTCCCAACGCCATTTCCTAAAATAATGGTTCCTAATTTTTTCCTCAAATGTTTCCAACGGATAGTGCTAATTGTACTGTTTAATATGACGTAAAGTTCATTTTGCTGCATTCATTGTTTTTTCAAAAATTACACAAATATATTTTTTAAATAACTCTCACGCTGTTAATATGCACATTTCTATCGATTTGTATACATTATTACATTTGTTGATGGAAGTGCTTTAAATGAATTTAAATGCAGTTTTCAACTCAATAGTTGCCTGTGAAAAGGGCTTTAAATTCGCATTTACAGTAACGCGTAACGCCATTTCTTAAAGCGGCTCCAGGAATTTTCAATGAAATTGCTAGGAACCCTCGAAATCCGAAAAGTAAAACATTTTTTTAAAAAAGCTTTAGGTGATAGAGGCGGCTGGCAGAGGATGGGACAATACCGCAAAACGATTACACCAAGGATATGAAAACATTACTGCGAGAAAGGTTTGTGCCATTCTAAACTACCTCAGTTTTGATGTGTGATTCTTCTCAGGTTGTCTTTCAACACGCAAATTTGAACATATCTTCATTTAAAATCTTTAATATTCCATACATCCTAGCCAATGTTGTTTGCGGCAAACCGCTTATAGTTTATTTCCCAATTAATTGGTAATGGTTAAACAAGAGGAACAAATATTAGTTTCTGACTCTCGGTTTTAACAGGGGCCTTTGGAAACATTAATAATACCGCCATTTGGAAGCTCAACATCCCTTTGACAGAAATGTGAAAAGGGATCCAAACTGTATCGTTTTCGGCGTAACAAACCTTGAAAAAGAATTGACTCTATAATCGATTACCTCCCTATTTGATAAATATATCAACACGCAAATTGCAGGAATTTAAAGGCAATGTAAAACGAAATAAAAGTTATGTTCATATTCGCCGTAAAACAGACAGATTCAGCGTAATGAAATTGGCCACTGAATTTGTTTACAGGCTAAGTGTATTTTAACTGTATGTAGGGCAAAGAAAACTGTTTTTCAAAGTACACTTGTGCAAAAATGGGATTATTGTAAATGTTAATTTCTTATAAACAATTACAAACCTCGAAATTGCAAGTGTGATAAGACCGATCAGTTCAGAATTTGTACAGTTGCAATTTGTAAACAATTTCCAACTTTCTAAAGCGATGAGTGTTCCTCAGAGCCGATAACAGCGAATTAAAATTTTTGCAACAATTACAGGAACAATTTATAAAAAATTCGAAGTATACGCTAAGCTCCACAAATTGTGCTTCAGATGATCATTTTAAAATGGCAGGTTGACAAGACTTTAAAATTGATTGCTAAATGTAATGGTCTATTGACAGTGTTTCTGGACAGAAACGTCCGCTCAGAAATATTTTCGTCATGACCTTCGCATAAGCAAATCTCCGTCAGCAGGGAGATACGACGATATTTCCGCCTCATGCGTACTGCGAGGCCCGCCACCGAGACAGCGTGCCTACAGCGCGGGATTTTACCAATCCCATGAATATCCTGCGATTGGTCAATGCGCACCTCCCCGGGTTCAAGCTATCAATAGCTGTCAGTGCTACAACAATAAAATTTCTAACATTTTTCTGTAGTCCCGACTACTCTCATTAATTTATTAACTAGTGATGCTGCAGAATGGCACAGTCTTTCTCGTAGTAAAGTTTTCTAATTTCTTTGGTGTGTGTACTGACTTTACAGTCTTGCCCCATCCTCTTCCCAGCTGCTATTTATCGTCACCTAAAGTACATTTTTTCAAATTTTCTCAACTTTTCGGTTTCCTAATAGAACCAAAATATTATTTTAAGAATATTAAAAGGCTAAAACCTCTCTAATACCAATTTCATTGAAAAATTTGGAACCGTTTTTAAGAAAATGGCGTTAATCGTTACTGTAAATGCGAAATTTGAAGCTTTTTCACAGGAATATATTCAGTTTTCCAAAATCTTCATATGAAGTCATTTGAAGACCTTCCACTCACAAATTCAATAATGTACACAAATTGGTGAAAATGTGCATATTAGCGGTGCGAAAGCTATTTAGTTTGCTCTCAACCGCCGAGCGGGACGGACGTAACCTGGCTCCGAGTCGTTTGCGCAGTTATCAGTGCCTGAGTCAGAATCTTGTCAGTGCCGGTGCGATCGATAATTTCTTTTGCATAGGCGTAGCTCACGATCGTTTTGCCGCATTGCGGCAAAACCACAATACGCACAATGGTATTTCAACATTAGTGGAACGTCACATGGACAAGGCCATAAAGTGCATTTAACTCCAGTTGTGGCAATACAGTGTTGAAACTAAGTAATACCTATGTGAATGACAACCTAATAGTACTATAAAGTGTCCAAAATGTTATCAGAAGATGTCCCCTAAGGGGACATATCCAACGAATCCATAGAACTACTGAATAATGAAAGAACTAGTGATTCATTGCAAAGTACTAATTACTAATTCATAATTCACATGAAAACGAAATGGAAAATCTACTGCAGCAATGCCAACATCTCCTTCACTTAAAATCATATGTCACCAGAACGCAGCTAAAAAATTAGAGCAACAAAACCAAAGACTACAACAACAGCTTCAACAATCACGAGTTCGACCCGACAAACAGCACGGAGGCAGCAGTGAACGTGCTCCACAAACTACATATGAAACGCTCAGTTCTCCGAAACCATCAGCCCGCAGAAGATAGATCAGCAGAAAGCACCAGTGAACATTATCAAACAAGTTCACATGAACAATTGACAAAAGAAAGAAGACCCACAAAAGTAAATGATTATAGTGACGACTAAACAATAGTGCAATAAAAAACTATAATTTATGAAATAGATATTCAATCTTAGAAACAGTAGAAGAACCAGATGAACATGTAAATAATAAAGAACTACAATCAGAAAATATAAAAATACCTCCCTATGCATTAGAAAGGCAGGAAACGTAACACTTCTAACTAAAGATCTAACGCAATTAATGGGAAATGGGTTTTCTCTTAAAACCACAGGGGATTCGGTAAAAATATTAATGAAAAATGTTACCGACTACCAAAAAGTCAGAAAATATTGTGAAGGGAAAAATGTCCCTTATTATACATACAGTGTACAGTCAGAAAAACTTATCAGTTGTAATAAAAAGCAATACCCTTGGTATTCACAGAGGAAGATATTATAATGAATTAGAAAGTCTAAATTATCCTATAAAAAAGTAACTAGATTGAGTAAAGAAGACAATAACCCTTTAAAGTAGTTGCACTAGAAATTAACTAACTCAGTGAAGGGAACAAATTTTTAAATTAGACAAGCTACTGCACTGTATTGTAAAGTGATAGAATTAAAAGAAACCACAAAGGCACACCTCAAAGTAAAATGCTTTATTTATGGCCACACAAAAATAATTGCACAATGACCCCCAAAATGTGGATATTGTAGAACAACATTAGACAAAAGACTGTGGTGTACAGACAAACCCTCCACTAATTTGTACTCTATAAAGAAAACCATGTATGACTCCCTAAACAATGCTTTCAAAAAGAAAGATAATTCAATAATCAAACCATCACAATAACTTTTACCAAACCTCACAATCACAAAACATGAAAATGCAACCCACTCACAAACATACAACAAACAAGTATAAATCACAACCCACAGCACAGACAAATGGAATTTAATAACTAACAAAACATACATACACACACCCACATATGCAAACAGTTACACAAAACAACATACAGTCAAACATTACACAAATTATAATGCAGATGTTGCCAACAATAATCCCCTATGAAACAATATCAACAATAATTCTGAAACATATGAAACATAGGCTGTCTGCTAGTAAGGTTTTTCTTAATAAAAGTTCCAATAATTACTTTTTATAGACGGTCACAAATACATTTATTAAAACATAAATGATTTTTACATTACAATGGTATCTTGAAACAAGGAACAGCGTGGCAACGTTTCAGAGGTCGAGTTGTGCCTCCATCATCATCAAAACATCGTAGATTGGTTATCATTCCACAGATAAGGGTGGCGCAGTTGCTATAATTGATAAGTCGACCAAGGTGAAGAGAACTTCAACTCTTTGACAATTTGCCCAAATGCTCAGAGATCCTTCGAGGCAGTACTTCTTGATTTTCAAGAAGTTTTAAAGAATAGCTTCATAAAAGTATATAGATATCTCTACTTTCCGTTGTCTTTATCCTGCAGTACCAAGCTGCCAGGTCCATGAGCAGAGAATTCCTTTTAGACCTCTAATTGTCTGATTTATCTTCACTGACTATAAGTTTTCAAATTTCATAATATGCTTCAGACTTTCTTAAAAACTAATTATAAATGTAATGCGAAAATAGTCTTGATGTGGTGTCTAAATTTAAAACTTTTAGATTTAACTCCGCAAGATGTAATGTTTCGTTGGTTATAGTTGATGTATTCACCATGCCACATGAATGAATATTCTCCACCTTACTCTCAGCCTGGATCAGTGAAAAACCACTGATTGACAGTGACTATTCACTGATTGAGTTAGATATAACACTGCCACCGGCTTAATCAGTGAATTGAACTGAACGAATCAGTGAAAAACAGGTTCACTTTTTTTGAATCAGTGAAACTTCACTGTTAGATCAATTGAAATCTATAACTAATTGAACCAGTGGAATAAATAGCTGTTGCAATCAGTGAAAGTCAGGCTTCATATTTGAATCAGTGAACTATCACATCAGCTTCTCCAGTGCTGTAATGCAAACCCAAAAAGCTACTGAGAAATCATTGCATTGCTTTAATAAGCTTTAAAAACATAAAATTTAATAAATACAATAAATTTATCTATTTAATCTTTTCCTATTCATATCTCAATAGTAGGAGTTTTGGGTTTGTACTATTCTCTTTAGAGTAACTGACTTTATGTTAATAATAAGAAAAGTCAAAGTTAATTAGGCACAATTTATTGAAAGATTTAATGGGAAAATGATCTACTTGAACAGCAATGTGTTAATAACTACAAAACAAATACAATAGATATGTACACTTATGGCAATAGATATTAAGTCATAAATCCTAACCCAAAGAAATGAAAATTGAAGTGTGTAGATCTATGCTATTTCATATGAGCAATCCATATATCTGTTCATATCTGTCTTCAACATTATCACATAAAAAACTGTCCGATGTTATGGTTTAAGTTCCGTAAGTCCACATTATCCTTGCAGTAGGGAGGTTTGTTACATCATTTAAAAAATTGGCTTTTCAATGCTGAAAGGAATACTGGTAAAGAGATATGTTGGAATTAAGGTAATTAAGGAGATATATTGAAATTAAAGGAATGCTGCTTTTTGTAGTGAGATAAAGTGAAACAAAGTCTTTATTTAATAATGAAATCACAACATAGAAGAATACGGATGTTCAGAAACTTTTCAACACTCACTACAGAGAAAAATTGGCCTGCAGTTAACACTATTTTATGTACATAGTATTGACAATTCTGGTGATAATACAACAAATTCTGAAAAGAAAGTTGTGAAGAAAGTAGTGAAAGAAAGGACTCTCATAATTTAAATGTGTATAAATACATTTCAATGGATTCTTATGCGAATTTTACATTAAAAATAAATAAAGGACATTAAATCTGTCAAAATTAATAAAAGTAAAAGCCACAAATAAACATGTGATATATTGCAAGTATTTAACTAGTTTAGGGCAACTTAATCAGCTTTCTCTGCTAATTATAATTTTCATAATTAAAATGAGCAACATTTATAAGAAAACAAGAATTGGAAATATTAACAGCATTGCATGCCTTTGTTTCTATTTCGTATATATATATATATATATATATATATATATATATATATATATATATGTGGAACCGATTCAAATGAAGGCGGATTTTGGGGTTCCCAGTAGAGGCGCAAGATGGCGTGGCAGCAGGACCAAGTCGGTTGACAACGAGCGTAAACAAGTCACTCGAACACCAAGTAACACCGAGAAGAACACGTTGTGAATTGTCAGGATATAGTTTATTTGTATTGTTCTTCAGAGTATTTCAAGAATATAAAAATTATCTTTTTATATTTCAACGACAGGTTTATTTCTATTCCATTACATTTCTCACATATATATATATATATATATATATATATATATATATATATATATATATATATTGAATATATAAATTTCCTCTCTCTGCATTTATATCTGCAAGATCTTAGCGTCAGCTTGCTGGGTCAATGGGTCTGATATATATTATAATCCTTATTACCTCTATAATGGATTATAGGATCCGCCGACTATACAGCGCAGCTGGGAATCTGAAATAGAATGATTCTATTCTGGATTCATTTCTGTTTGGATTAACTAAATGAAAGATCACTTTCTTTTCTAAAGAACAAAATTCAACAAAGTTTATTTTTACGGTTTAGTAAACCGTTTAATTGAATTACAATTTTTAGGCTTCTTTGATCAATATATCTTTCAATTTATACCGCAGTTATATCTTTCTTCGTTGATGTCCTCGTAGACTTCTCAGTCAGAAATATCTTGCGATCTTGCCGTTGTCAAAAGTTCAAGAAATCCTCTTCTGCCCCTAACCAAGCTGATACTCCAATTATCAATTATCGGTCGATTACATCCTGTGACATAGTCCGAACTCAAATTACTCCCGACAAGTTCCAATTTATACACATCAATATTGCTTCCATCAAAATATCTGCAATATCATTCACTGTCCTTAAATTTCCCTGATAACCCAATTTCTATCTCGATTGTACTCGTTCCACTCACGAACGATCAGTTCAGAAGCGCGTTTCCGAGCAGAATGAAATCTTCTGCATGAGTTACATCTCTCGAGACTTCGTGTTAAACTACCTTCATTTTTCAACATTTGACCGTCCTTCCTCTCACCGTAATCGCCACGTTTGTTATATTTTGGTGTAGCTGACCTTTTGATCGCCAATCCCAAAATTTTTCTACTTTCGGCGCAAGCCATCTCTTCATGCATTTAGAAAAAACAAAAACTACATTGTTTATTCACGGTCGTTGCTAAGCTCTAGCTCTCGTGATATTTCGTAATGCATGTTCCACCATATTGTCTACAAATAAATGTTAGTTTATTTTATTTGACATAATATCAGGCATACAATACATATATATATATATATATATATATATATATATATATATATATATATATATATATATATATATTGTGTATATATATATATATATTTATATTATATATAATAAATATAATGTAAATATATATATATATAGATATATAAAAGATTATTGTGTGTCGTTTCCTAGAATTTGAATCTGCCATACTACCAGACAAATGACATTACCTGACACCACAATGGGAGGCACCTGGTGACTGATTTCAAGAACAGGAAGACAATTGATGAATGATGGCATGTCAGAAGCGCAAGTTCTAAGCTATTAACTCACCTGAGGTAAAAACGTTAAATGGCTTACCATATGAACTCCAAAACACAAAACCTTCACAAGGAGCTAATTACAAGCACAAATATTTGGTAATTAAAATACAAAAAAAAGAAAGGAAACATCAATTTAAAACTGGATTTCTTTATCAGAAAATTTATCAAAAGTATCGGATGAAGAGGAGAGATTTATAATTTACAACTACTACATGAAGAGTTACAGAGAAAAAGTTAGAAAAATCTGCAGTACCTGAATGAAACAGTTAGGAAACTTTAAAGAACGTTTTAGAAGATAAGCAACAAGTATCTAAAGTAAAAAATTTGGCATTGCCAATGATTTTTATTATTAGTATATTTAATGGCAGAAACTCAAACGCATGCCAATGGATAAATGAGGTCAAAAAGAGTGTGAACAGCGCTGTTTTGTGGAAGAGAAATTCTAAGAATTTCCCTTAGCAATGCAAGCGCAGATTGGTTTCTCAAGTATGATTGGAATGATTGAACCTTGTTGTCATGTCAACAATATTATTTATTTTACAAATAGCAGCTTTCATTAGCTTAGCCATCATCATCAGTTTTCTGGTACAAAGAAAATATAAAATTAGAATTAACATAGTTTACCTAATTTAAAAACACATCTTAAAGTAGAAAGGAAGAATTAAAGAAAAGAAAAGACAGAATGAAAGAAAAGAAGAGGGCAGGTTAGATCTTTATAATATAAATAATTTATATAATTTTAAAACATCTTAAGAAATGAAAGAAGAAAAGAATTAAAGAAGGAAAGAAAAAGAGTTATATCTAAGTCTAATCTATAGAAAAAGGATTATAAGAGATATAACTCTTTTAAATTAAATGAGTTATTTTAAAAACAAATATATCGTTACTAAATAATTTTAAAATGTCAGGTGAATTGGCGCACATTCGGTGGGGCATAATATTATTGGTCTGATCGGCGGCATGCACCGCTACACCCTCATGGCTACCATGGGCCACCCCATATCGCGTGATGTTGCGAGCCAATGAACGCGACCAACGCGGGGGCTGCTCACGTGACCCCATAGCGCGGTGAAGTCGGTGCAAGCGCTAGAAGGTCTTCTCTTCTGGGCCGCGGTCGAGTAAAGGCGGTGCTCTCCCGGGGTCGCGTGCGGAGGTGCTGGCTTCGGCCACGTTAGGCTCCTCGCCTCCGGATGAGCAGTGAGCTTTTGTCACCACGGACCCCAGTTAAGATGGGACCGCCGCTATTCCCGGCACATTTATGTACGCGCCGCCGACCGCCGCTGCATACCGCGGGCCGCGCGCACCGCCCGCAGGCAACCCTGCCGGTTCGGGAGGAGGCGGCCAAACACCGACCCGCCGTTTCCGGCGCCCTGTACGCGCCCGGCCAACGCACGCTGGGCGTGAGAAGGCCCAAGATCGCGAGAACCACCCCCGCGCCCTGTGCACGTAACACGCCCGGGCACCGCGTGCGCCGCCGCCGCCACGTGTGCATGAATTTCCACAACCAGGAGAGCCGCTCGTAATCGGAGCGATGACCCTGCACGCCCGTCGGGCAATCCCGAGGGCGAGAGATGGGCCAATGATCCGTCAGAGACGCCTCACCCTTGTAATCTAGCCGTTGCCGGAGAATGTGTTTGCAAGCCTATAGGCTTGCAACGTTTATAAACGATGCAAAATATTAAACACCGTTTCAATGTCTGTGTTTAAATTGAGCTGGAAGTTCCAAAAATTAAAAATTCGGTCATAGATTACTATAGAAACAGTTTTAACTATTTTGCTGTGAGACGTAAAGTGTTAGCAGATAAACCTGCGATATCAGCAACAAATGCCACTCTTTCTCTATCGAAGAAATAGTAATGACAATTATTTAGTTCTACGCCCTGTTTAGCTGCGACATCTGCCAAACCATATCGCTTCTTGCCGTCAACATTAAGCGTATGTAGAGGACAAACGAAGCGAGATATTACAAAACTTTTCAGAAATTTGTGTGTGGAGAGCGAATGGAATAATTAAAAAAGGGGTGATTCTAATTTCTTATATCGCGTTTTATAGATTTTGCTTTATATCAACGATGTTTCTGGTGTAGGCTCTGTTTTTATTTATAATCATCCCCTAGAGATAAGGGAACACTTGACCTATTTCCATCATACACCTAAACCCCATGGCTACCTAGGCTATTTTGTTTCACTTTACATATCTATAGAATGGACAATTTGTATCAGAAGCTTCACCTTTATTTTTTGCCCTCTGCAGAATCAAGATCATAGAAATTTAGCACGCTGTCCATGGGACTTGGGATCAAATTATATTGTTATTAATTTTTTCTTGAATGCTAGGAAGTGTGAAATCAGGGTAGGCTATAAATGTCGATATGTCGTATGCAAGTTTTGAGGTTTCCTAACAATTTTTTTTTCTTTTTAAATAACTTTTGAAGTGTTCGTGTGTTTGAATTGATTATTTCTGAATAGCTCACTTATCCAATCTTCGTGAAAACGTATCACGCTCACCATTTGATTCGAATGTGCTTATAGCCATATCACGGTTGAAAACATTTATCTCATATATTTTAATTTGTCTATTTATGTTGAGTTTTATACTCAAAGGCACTTTGAGTAATTGGCAGACTGCATTCTCCATGTTCATAATTCTATATTTGGGATTATCAGGATTAATAAATAGCATCATTAGAATTTATGTGAATTGTTGCCGAAGTCGATGATTAAGATTATTCCTTTTAATATAATGGAGTTCAACATTGGAAAACTCCCATGTCTACCATTCTTAACTTATAAATCAGTAGATGTGGTTCTCTGTTTCCCCACTTCGAATTATTACATATTATTTTGATTGAATTAACGGCCAGAATGTACGCATTAGTAAGCAGCTGATGAGTTATCGCCATTTCGAAATAATAAATTCATTTGCCATTCAAGTCAGACACTTTTCTGTAAATCTTAGGGTTAATACTATATATAAATGTTACTTTAAAATGAAACAAAAATTTTGTTGCAATAGCTAGTAAGTATTCAACAACATACAACATTAGATTAAATTGGAATTATGCACATGCTGAGAGGCATCATGAAACTAATACATTCCCCACATGGATACATCATACGATCTCAGGAAATGATTTCTTTTAAAAACAAGATGTTTTAAGATAAGTTACAGGGGTTTATTGTTTCGGAATGACTAGGCAGGAATTGTCAGTACAGCGACGGCTGCTATACCATCAGGCTCCGGGATTGGATGGTAAATGTAGGTGTTTGAACTACACTCAAAAGTTTCGCTCTCTAGTTTTAGTTCCTCGTAAGTCTATCTAATGTGCATACTTGTTACGTCCATAATTACTCTTTGGTCCATAATAACTTCATACTTTTCTATCGTTCACTGAAAATCAGGCACGAGAGAACGATTTGGTAGCTGCTGCGCGCAGTTTACTCTGCGGTCTTACTCGCGGGCCACAGTGCTACGTCATTGGCAGCGGATAATGGCTGTGGTGGAGGTTGGTGCTATATCTCAATGATGTTAGTAAAACTAGCAGGCGAAGGCGCCCCAGAAATAATTTCCTTTGATCTCCTTGAGTATTCCATGTGTGGGCCAAGCGTTATGTAACGATCCTGTAATGCGTTGGTGTTGGAACATCTGGGCATTATTTTGAGAGATGAGATATTATACTATTGTGGAGCGGTTCAGCGTAGATGACTTCATCCAAGTAGTTAACTGTGAGTGAGTTATAACCAAGTTTACATCCGAGCAATAAGGCGTAATGACTTCATTTACGTTTTACCCTTTCGTTCGCCGCTCGCGCACTGCCATGACAGTGGCAAGGTGGCTTCGACAAGGACATGCTTTACAAGATTTTATTAACAAGTAAAGATAACGCAGTGCACGGCATGTTATGTTATCCATTTTAATAGCTAATACGGGAATGTGAATAAAATGCAGAAGAATAATCTGTTCGTAAAATACTGTGTACTGCGTATTTCTGAAACAAACTCGTTTTTATCTCCGACTCTGATGCTGGAACCATCCAACATTGTTAATTTGTGAACCACCAACTTTCGAGGACACGACTCCCCACTGTATACTGCCTTTGACTAGATTCGGTGCGAAAATTGCCGTTACACATGTTGTCCCCTTAAGGCTGTATGCGCGTCGTCAGGTGGTGTTTGACGTGACCTGTGACGTGTCCGTTGGCAGACAGAACTGCTGCAGATGTTATAAACAGATGACGCTGCGACATTTGCCATGACAGAAAAGTTACTATGAGTAGCAGATATATATATCACCCTCGCTTCCACAGGTTCATGTTCTCAAACCAATAATTAATAGAGAAAGAAAGGGCTTGAATTTATTTTGATGAACCCTGACGTTTGTTACAGAATGAGACCAACATAATATACAGACATTTCAGATAATTTACAATCCCAAATGCATTATTTTCATAATTCCACATTCTCCACAACACAATTACAAGACAGAACATGTTCAACACTATATTATTACTGTATGTTTTTATTACATGAATTTTCTGTTTTTCGTTACTTACAATTCACATGGCGAGCATATGTTTGTGAAAAGCATATATCAAGCTGTGTGTGTATGCGTCTGTTTATGCCACTCTCCCTGAGAAATGAAAGTGTAGAGTCGCCACTTCGCGCACTGTAAACGTCGTAACTTTATCTTTTCGGGTCGAGGGAAGCCCTTTCGTTCGCCGCTCGCGCACTGGCATGACGGTGGCCACAGCCGTCACTCCATGTTTGCTCTGGTCGCGAGACTTCACCGGGAAAATGTACTCGTGACTTCACAACCAGGACATACTTTACAAGATTTATTAACAAGTAAGATGGCGGCAGTGGACGTGGCTGCTTCTAGATGATTTTCTTTTAATTGAAATTAATGAGCAGAAGTTTCCTTTCGTGCGAATTCTTGCTTAGAATTAAAAGGAATAATTTCAGATCTGTCTAAAGTTATTCAGTAGGAATGAAAATTGTACAAATAATGCAGTTACATGTCAGCTTGTACAGATTAAAACTAGCGGATTCACGTGAGACAATATTAGAATTTAAAAAACATGTCAAAATATGTAAAAACGTTTTAAGAAATTCGCTCTATTTTCTTCTTCTTCTTCTTCTTCTTCTTCTTCTTCTTCTTCTTCTTCTTCTTATTATTATTATTTCCTCTAAATCCCGATTAAAGATGTTAAGAGTCACTTGATTATAAAACCTACATCTAGGGACTATCATTTCTCTCCTTTGCCAAAATATTTTTGTTGTTTCAACTAGCAACTATCTTGAAGCGTCCTTTGTGGAGTCTCAAAGTACTTGTGCTGAATAACTTGGGTGTTTTAGCCAAATTCCACAAATTTTACCAGAACCGTCCCAGATCTCACGCTAACTATGGGACGTCTGGCAGTTTTACGCCAACGTTAGCTGATCTCAATTTCCAACTCCATATTTAAGACGTTTCGGCTCCTGGTTATGACCTTTTGATCGCGAGACATGCAGAGGCAGCATGCCTTGCAACAGCAGCATGCGATATATACACACACCACACACACACACACACACAAGAGACACATTTTTTCTCCATTCCGGATAACAATATCAAGTTGGTTTACACGCTATCATATGATCAGTTGTTGTTTCTTTTGGACAGTATTGTTACATTTCTAGTGGTGAATTAAAGTATAATATTAACAACAAGCAGTTGTTTGTTCTGCACAATCGCAGCTTACTTGATTGTTTATTTACTTCTCTTTATTTCCTTCTCTTAATTATTATTACTCTCTTCTCTTGATTTATTTACACACTTCTCTTGATTATTTATTACACTCTTCTTCTCTTACACACTCCTTGCAGTCTACTTTGTACAGTTCTGCACAGTCACAGTTTGATGCATGGGTGCTCAGGTCACCGACCTGGAACCTGAACGAGACTGCACTAGACCAGGATGACAGCACAGAAAAACTTGCAGGTTTGAAAGTATGAACAGCTAGTGGCTTGTCACTATCTGCACCAGGTGTGCTCAGGCCTCTACAAGAAAGAAATTAATTTGTAGTCAGACATATAACAGTTGCTTAGAAGGCTCTTATATTTTGTTTATGGCTTTCTCTCTGGGTGTAGTACGATATACGGTTATTAGATATATTTATTTCTCAGAAAAAACCCAGTGCAAGAAGGATGATGTCAATATCTAGTTTACAGGCGTTTTCTTACCATCAAGGTGGCACCAACAGTATTAGGATGTAAATCAATGTGCAGTGGGATAGGATTGACCTTTGACACATGCTTTCTTGCACTACAGAAGAAGAGGTCTTCCTTTGTGCCCGGCCTAGGCTGAAAACCTACAGCCTTCTTTCTGGCGACATATTCATTCCCTTTTACACTAATGGCACATTATTCTAGAAGAATGTTCGCTTAGGTTAAGGAGCATGGGAGTCGGCTGGAATTCAAATTGAAGAAAAAATATTAATACAAACTAATAAACTCAACGAAAATATTGAGGTTGTCGACAAGATGATTTCTGAAAGGGATCACACATTTATTCGTATTTCATTCTAGAATCGTGTACATGCAGAAATGCGAAGATAACTATTTAAAAGATTGGAGAATCATTTAACTTCAGAATCAGCCTTCAACATGATGCAAGAGGAGGCATGTCAAACTGCGTCCAGAGAGGTGAAACCAACAATTAATTGAGCAGTTCAGTTAATAAGGATGTATGTTGCGCTTTGCGTTGTGAAGAAGTTCACTTCAACGATCATTGGAAACCCTTGATAGGCCTGTTAGACTCGGCGTATGAAGAGCATTCCTTTCTAGAGCTCCCTTCTCTGAAATATCCAGCGACATTGCCTGTATTTAGACGTGTTTCCATGAAACAGTGCCAGTGTGCAGGATTTTTGGGAGGGCTTGTAACTGCCCGCTATGTCAGTTTGTTGATTTTGAAAGCACCCGAAGAGGTCAGACACGACAAGATGCAGTTGCCGGTATTACCGAATTGCGAGATCTCAGCAGCTGTAATGGTATCCCTTGCGAGAATTTATTAAGGTTTCTGAACGCACTCACGTAGAATAGAATGAGAACCAATCAAAAATCACCCTTGAAAATATCAGTACTAGCGCAAAGCACCGCTACGAAAAGCTCTCTCTTTTGCTGCCGACCGCCGATCTGAACGCACCGAAACTGTTCGTGTTGGACGGAGAGGAGAATTCGCCGTATTTCGACGATAAGAAGTTTGAAAAAGCTTTTTTTTGTTTTACGTCTTGGCTTACCACGTAAAAAATTCATTACGCGGAATGGCCGCAGTCATATTGTATAAAATTCGAAGAGTTTGTGGTAGCGATTTAGAGGACGTGTTATGAAGCAAAGAGTTTGCCACGACCTTGAAGGATCTGGCTCGCCGTCGCCGCTCCCAAGCTGTGAAATATTTCTTCGAGACGACGTGTTGTGAGTGAAACTTCTCACAATTCTAAAAAAAAAAAAAAAAAATAATTTAAAGAAATTGTTCTACAGAAATAGATTCACCTCACTTACAGACGTAGATGATCAGGCAATTATATTAAAATCATTTAAGCGTAATCACAGTACAATATTACAGGTAAAGTAAAAGGAAGCTATATAAGCTAATTCATGTAAAATAATTGTAATCCTATTTTTTCATTTTTCATGATGTGTTTGTTCTTTTAGTGTATTTCAATTTATTGTTTAATCATTTTCAATTATTTAAAACCAATAATTATTAAAGAGTTCTTATTAATTGTACGTTCATTGCATAACGACATTTTGTTTCTTTGTTGGCTAAATTGTATAAAGTAATAATCTACGTGAAAGGGAAACAACGTCTTGTATATATTTCATTCACTACTCAAGTGACAATTTCTTTGAAGGTGTATGTAAAGGGTATTTTGGTATGTGATTCTTTTTCAGTAGTTTTTGTTTGTTTTTCAGTAGTTGTGTTTCCATGTATTATTGTCTCGTGTACAGGTATTTTATTGTGTTTTTTTGTGAAGTGAAAGTGTATGCTGTTTATGGAAAGTGTTTATGCGACTGTTAAAACATAACTGCAGTTGTTAGGTTATTACGTAATTGCTAAAAGGTAGAGCAGAGTGATAGAATTATTTCAATGCAATGTGTAAATGCTAGATAAATTGTATTGAAGTGTTGTGAAAATATCTAGAACTCTGTTCATAGTTAAAATATTAAATTGCCTGTGTTTCTTTTATTACAAAAGCCAGTTAAAGGAACAGACCCTCCTGTGGGCAGTTTAGGACATATAATAGTTAGGACATATACATTCCTAATTTTTGGTATGATATTGTCATAACAAGTCACAGGTCAAGAAATACTACTAGGTTACTTGAGTGACCCGCTGTAGGCTTTTTAGTGAATATAGCTAAAGGTAGAGCGGTCACAGGCTGTGGGGGTACAATCTAGACCAGGCGTTTTGGCTTTCTTATAGACAATATTTAATTTATGCTAAATTAAACGGTTATTTTTATATGTTGATTTTTAATAATTTAACAAATTTTTAGGAGCTATTAAATAATGTTCGTTAGTATAGAAAATAAGTAAAATCCAGATTTGTCAGCAAGTGACTTCGGCTTCTGCGGATAATTCTGTAGCCTCATGATCCCATCCCTCCCTTCGGCGCGAATTTGATTGGAGTTAAATTATATTTCCCATTAACTTTTTACGGTACTTGTTTGGTCGGCGTGTATCGGCCGCGGCGCGAGGAGGGCAGCAAAGCGGGCAATTGGTTGTCCGTCCCGCACCAGGAGCCCTAATTGCCGCAGGGGCTTTCGCAGCGGGCGCGCTTGAAGGGGAAGGTGGCGTTGGATGCGCAGCTGCAGCTGCCGCCCCCAGCTCCAAAGCTGCTTCCGCGCGGAGGGCATGTGAAGTGGCCGAGAGGGTGTTCAGAACGCGCTTGCAACCGGTGCAGGCCATTCATGATTTGCGTGCTAGTGCTACACAAAGTCAATACTCGAATTGGAATATTTTATGTTCTGGATTATTTGTCGCTATTCTACATAAGCATGTGAGCATGTCTCAACACGCAGTAATGACTAGAAAAGGTATGAGAGGTAACCCGCAATATTTGGATGACTTCGTCTGGTGAAAAAAGCCTGATGGACGTCTGGCTTTCTGCCAGATGGCCTGATGATTGACGTTTTAAACAGTTTAAATTGAATGTTGCCAATTTTCAAAGACGGACATTTATTTATGAGGAATATTTTTGTTTAAAGATATGGTTAATTGTGTCTTATGTAGAAATGAGAATATTAATAAACGTGTTTCAATTCTATATGGTAGATTGTCCATATTTTGAACTTCTATAATAACTTTATAACCAAGGAGTCTATACGATGTAAGAAATAGAAGGCAAAGTCATCGAGCAAGTGATGAAGTTCCAATGCCTGTGAGCAGGCGCGGCTCGTAATTAAAGGCTGTAAGGAGGAACCTCTCCTGTAGAAATCGAAACGCCAGAAGAAATTTTAAATATATTTATAAATGTACTGTTATTTATTTATTTATTAGCAATGACTTTCTAGGTTGTTATGTAACAATCAACAGCATTTTGTTTGTGTGTTTTATAACGGAGGTCGTCCATGGCGCTAGAAGCCGGTGACGGAAGACAAAAGCGTTAGCTCCCACTTCACTCCGCCATGAGGCCTGTGCAAAACGACGAGGCGTGGCGTCGCGCATTCACTGGAAAGCACCGGCGGACGAGAACTACGGCCAGGCAGCCTTCAGGGCGAGGCAATAGGGTCTGAAGAAGGGCGTGCTCACCAGATGGCATTACTATGCAGCTCGGCGAAAAGAATTGCGTATCAACTAGTTTTCCAAATATACTCCAGGAGCGCTACTCCCTTGAATCTGTATCGGAGGAGATTATGAATAGAAATACAATGCAGGCAATGCAATGTATTTGCAGCCTCCCCTATCTAGAAAACCACGAGCCGAGGCTGCCTGCGAGTGAATGTCTCCAGCGATCGCCGCGAGCTCAGAAGCGAGGGAGCAGGCCAATCACGTGCTCGCGTATCATAATTCTGAGGTTAAGGAATTTGGAACAATAAATACCATCTTATAGCAAGTGAAGTTAAAATCTATGAGACCAATTTGACACATGGAGCTGAAACCCGACCTGATAAAAGGAAAACAAAACAAATACATCGACCAGTTGAAATGAACACGCTACGACCGATAGTAGAAAAGACCAGAAGTGACGGGGTAAGAGATCAGGGTATAAGAAAACTGTAAAATAACGACATGATTTTTTTAAATTTGATATTACCAAATTCATGAAAATAAGAAAAAATAATGGAATAACCCCATCACACGAATGAGCGATAGACTGGTGAAAATAGTCCAGGATATAATTTTATTAGGAAGTAAAAACCCTGGAAGGTCGGAGAAAAGATGAGAAGATATGCAGTCAATATATAGTGACGCTCCGAGAAGAAATGTGAAGAAAAACAGAGGTACAACTTTCACAAAGAAGAAAATAATTTGAAATTCCAGCTTAACAATAATTAAGCTTCAGAGTAGAGATTCAAGAGAAAAAAAGCACTCATTTTACATTATTTTATTAACTTAAATATGCTAACAGATATTGTACAATTGTATTATAAGGTCCGTCAGTGACCTTCATGCATGCTTTCAATATAATCATTCATATTTAAAAGTACAAAACAATACTGACCTCTTAAATATAGATTTCTTTAAAACTTTTACCCAATTGTCTGATTTTTATGTATTTTGAATTATCCGATGATGTTTTGTGTACAAGCAATAGTATGTACAAACATCAATAATTAAATTGCGTCCTTTGTTTTTTGTAAACAAACTACCCATAAACGCCGCATCGTCATTTCTTAAGAATAATTTAACTTGTGGAAAGAAGTCTCTAATGGTAACGTCGGAAGTCAAGCTAGAATTATATTTAAAAAATAAATTGCTACTGAGATCAGAGTTCCAATTCTGTATCCAAAGGTATTAGGTTTTCAAACACTACAAGGTCAACTGAACGTAACACAAATATTTATGCACTACCTCAGATTTCTTCTGTGTGTTATATCAGTCAATAAATGTTAATGGTCATGTTTCGTCCTTATTTGTTCGTCCAATAATTTAGAAAGAGATACGGTAACCCGTTAATTGTCGAACGTACAGAACAACGCATATCAGGAGACCGATCATAAACCGCTGAGTGATTTATTCATATGAGGCAGTTACGGTTTGTAAGAACGTTTACCTCGAAGATTCGAAGATATTAAATTACTTGTACACATAATTATATACTTATTTGATTATTTTTGAATTTTCTTCCCTTTAATGAGCGTCCAAGTCCCGAAAGTATACGTCGCGCTAGTCAACTCTTAGCCAACTTCTAGGTCAAGGAGTCAGGCGACGGGAATGTGTAATGGGGATGTATTTTTCCTGTAACCATCACGTGTAGTTCAGAGGAAATGACCAATCGCGAAACGCGCGAGGAAAATGTAGCTACACTTACATCGTTTTCTAGAGTAGGATATTTAGTGATAACTAAGAATGGCTCTATCCTCCACTTGAGCCACATGTCACAATAACTGATCGAAAGTACGTAAGTGGGAATGAGTCATGCAAATGCATAAATAATCTTTGGGTTGGTTAACTTCCAGGGCGTTGCCCCAATTGCAAATAGAAACAGTGAATGAGACGACGCTGCGCGAGCATCTCCCAGCGTTTGCGCCGCCGGTCGCTACACTCGATGAGCAGGCGCGTGTTGGCCACAGGAACTGCTTGGGTGCGGGGCGTGGGCGGGCGGGGGCGGGGGCGGGGCGGGGTTCAGTAGTAGGCGTAGCCCGCGTGTGCGGGGGCGGCGGCGGCGGAGGCAGGGTACTGCACGGGGCCCGTCTCCAGGTAGGCGGCAGGCGCCACGTCGTAGGCGAGGTCGTAGTCGGCGTAGGCGGCGTGAGCGGGGGCGGGCGCGTACTGCACGTGGGCGGTCTTGGCTAGAGCTGAAACAAGAACAAGGCGCTCAAAAAGGTTGGAAACGAAATCTTTATTTTTGTTGAATGAAGACAGTTTTGCTGAAACCATAACGTGATGAAATGGTGCCGAATTCGATTTTCAGAATATAAGCGTAAATGCATGCAACTTGTAGGCTGTATACGAGAAGTGACTAGTAATATAAACAACAGGTACCTTGAGTTTTAAGGAATATTGTAAGTACCTCTAAAACACGAAACACGAAGCACGTAAGACGAAGGAAGAAGGGCGAAGGAAGAAGCACGATGGAAGAAGGACAAAGGAAGAAGGACGAAGGAAGAAGGACTAAGGACGAAGGAAGAAGGACGAAGGAAGAAGGACGAAGGACGAAGGAAGAAGGACGAAGGAAGAAGGACGAAGGAAGAAGGACGAAGGACGAAGGACGAAGGACGAAGGACGAAGGACGAAGGACGAAGAAGAAGGACGAAGGACGAAGGACGATGGAAGAAGGACGATGGACGATGGACGGAAGACGAAGAAGGACGAAGGAAGAAGGACGAAGGACAGAAGGAAGAAGGACTAAGGACGAAGGAAGAAGGAAGAAGGACGAAGGAAGAAGGACGAAGGAAGAAGGACGAAGGAAGAAGGACGAAGGAAGAAGGACGAAGGAAGAAGGACGAAGGAAGAAGGACGAAGGAAGAAGGACGAAGGAAGAAGGACGAAGGAAGAAGGACAGGAAGAAGGACGAAGGAAGGACGGGGAAGAAGGACGAAGGAAGAAGGACGAAGGAAGAAGGACGAAAAGAAGGACGAAGGAAGAAGGACGAAGGAAGAAGGACGAAGGAAGAAGGACGAAGGAAGAAGGACGATGGAAGAAGGACGATGGAAGAAGGACGGTGGAAGAAGGACAAAGGAAGAAGGACTAAGGAAGAGGACTAAGGAAGAAGGACTAAGGAAGAAGGACTAAGGACAGAACAGAGGACCCAGAAGGACAGAAGGAAAAGGGAAAGGACAAGGAAGGAAGAAGGACAGAAGGAAAAAGAAGGACGAAGGACGAAAGACGAAGGAAGAAGGACGAAGGAAGAAGGACGAAGGAAGAAGGACGAAGGAAGAAGGACGAAGGAAGAAGGACGAAGGAAGAAGGACGAAGGAAGGAGGAAGAAGGACGAAGGAAGAAGGACGAAGGAAGAAGGACGAAGGAAGAGGACAGAAGGACGAAGGACTGGGGAAGAAGCGAAGGAAGAAGGACGAAGGAAGAAGGGCGAAGGAAGAAGGACGATGGAAGAAGGACGGTGGAAGAAGGACAAAGGAAGAAGGACGAAAGAAGAACTAAGGATGAAGAAAGGACGAAGGACGGACGAAGGAAGAAGGACGATGGAAGGACGAAAGAAGGACGAAGGAAGAAGGTCGAATGAAGAAGGACGAAGGAAGAAGGACGAAAGAAGGGGCGGTCCTTTATAAGCTTCACATGTACACGCAACACGCAAAAAATTGAACAAAATAGCATATTCACTTCGTTATTACAATCTCATTAATAGTATGACTTCTTTTTTTCTCCTCTTTTTATAATCTCAATACCAATATTACTTTGACGAACCGATGTGACTACATCGCAGTTCACGTTTTTGAAACACCTCGTTCCATAAGGAGCATTGGGTACCACGCGATTTCGCTTCTGGGTTTTCATTGGGCGCTTTCACCGGATCATGTTTACGCAGTGAACTCCGCTTGGCGCAGCACTGTCAGGCTATCGCGTCACCCAACTCCGAGATGGTGTCCGTCACGCTGTCAGTAAAACAGTGCCCCCGCTTCGATACTCCGAAACGTAAGTTTTTCATCTGATGTGGATGATAAGGGCCAACTTAAAATCCGTGTAATCATGTGTTTTACATCTCGGGTTTGAATAGTTCTAGTGTCCATGCATCCTGGTTTCAATTATAAGCTTATTAAGAAGCTCGATCCGGATCAGACTGTTCTACAAATTGAAACAACTGTGGAACCAGCAAAACGAGAGTTTCGGCAACGATTCAATGCTAATATTTATTCGACATAAGCGTTTCTATGTGGGTGTAAGGAAAAAATGCACCATTTTGTTTTCCTTGGGTCTTAGCTGGGAGGAAAATGTGTGGACGAAGACCGGTTATAATGACATGAACCATTTCAGTGAGAACAGAATCAAAAGACATCTCCATAAAAACAGAAGTGTTGAACTGGCTTTACCGTGACGCGTGAATATTGTCACTCAGCTTGATGATAGTTATCATCCTCTGTAAAACGACAACGGTGCGTAAGAACAGACATATTCTGGACACTCTTATAAACTGCCAAATTGTGTAGTGCATTTGAGCTTGCGTTGCAAGGGCACGACGAAAGTGAACAATCGGAAAACCCAGGGATATTTTGAGGATTAGGATTATAGTACCATTGACGGTGCTTTAAAAATCATTTAGAAGGTGGAGCCATTTTCAAAGGGACGTCAAATTTAGTACAGAACACTGTTGCAAGGAAGGTTTCGATATGCAATAGGAGCGGTACCAATATTTCAAGTAATGCTGCAAAATGAAATGTCGGAAGAAGTTTTTCCAGAAGGCTGCAAACTTTTTCGAATTCTTCTCGCTACTCCAATGACATCAGAAGATGAACGATCATTTTCAGCAATGAAGTGGATAAAAGCAACTCATAGAAATTCAAAGAAAACCCAACGATCGCGCGCCCTCACGACGCTGTCAAATACTTGTAGAGAAACAACTGAACCGTGAAACTAGTAACTTCAATGATTGATGAATAAATTTGTGAATCTGAAAAATTGGCAATTGGATCTTCAATTCTAGTAAACAGGTTAAGATAAAAAGTTCCTCATTTCTGGGTAAAGTGATAAAATTGAAAATAAATGTCTCGTTCCGAATGTTGCCTAATTAAATTGTTGTAACATGGAGAAATTGAAGCAATATTTTCGTTGTTGTTCGTCAATGTTGAAGTAAAAATGGGAAAATTAATAATGGGGATGAATAAATAGTTGTCGAGAATAATGGCATGAAATGATAGAATCGGATGTAGACATTTCGAAATAAAGAGAACAAGAAGAATATGCGAATTGCTCAGGAGCTTACGTAAGGGGGTATGCTACCCACGCCACGGCACGACACGCCGTGCCACGGCCTCCCTGAAGAGTTGGGTCGATTAGGACAATTATGACTCCCTCACACTCGATACTCAGCTTGCTCTTTCATAAACCCTCCAGATGTGAAGATACTGGACAAAGCGAACTTTTCAATTGGATAAAGAACAATTTTCTCCTTCGTAACCTTCATACGTTTTAATCGCAGAATAAAGCAGATTCCTCGATGTCTTCGTCAGGTGGACCGGCCTGGACTGCGACGCCGCGGCGTGCGTTAACGCTGCGATGGCACCACCAGAGTGCGTCGGGCGTGCACTGGTTGCGGGGAGGATCCGTGTTCACTGACATGTATTCTCCACGCCTAGTCATGACTTTCGTTTACATTAATGGAAATTTTTTTGTGGATGAAAATATACTTCCAAGACAAAAAAATATGTAATGCGGCTGGAAACAGTCGATATTTACATACAGGAACTGCAGACATTTTCACAGAAAAATCATTTTGTGCATATTATAAATATAAAATATTTTTCTTTTGTTTATATGTGTACATTAATTTCTCGTGCTAAATTACTCATTGACAATGCGCGGCAAAGTTGAAAGAACACTATGATACCTGCGGCCATGTGAAGAGTGTGTACTGCGTGAAGCTTTTCTGCGTACCATGTGAAGAGTGTTCTGCGTTAGATACCGGAAACTTGTAAAATATATAAAACCAATGACACAGTATCGAATTTGACTGATAAGTTTGATTATGTTATTCCACTTATTCTTATACCGCAAGTACCGACTGAATTTTATTCAGCACGACAGTGTTACCGACATCTGACGCCAAGCGACAGCAAGGCTCCAAGGAAGAGACCGATCGCCATTAAATACTTTGTATCTACAGGTTACGTTATGGAACAGCATTATTTTATGTTCATTGAGTGTAAAGAACTGTGTGTTCTACAACCTTATTGTAGTATTCCTGAAAATTTTGTAAACATATTTAATTTACTGATGTCTTATACGAGAGTATAGTGTACTTTCGTTCTTCAGCATTTGTGTTGCTGAAGGCCACTAGTACGTAATAAAATCAAAACACATGTTTTGGGGATCCTGAATACTGAAAAAATGTTGTTTTCTCCAAACTTGTGACCAATCATCTGGACGTCCGCACGCAAACATCACCAGCGGATAAACCGTTGGATTTTCATCAAGAGAATCTGAAGATTTTCATCAATCGATTTGGCGAACGTCGCGGCCCCTCGAGTGTGAAATGATTGTATTAATATTGGGTGATATTTTATTGGGTGAATTTCCCACACCTTTTACGAAATTGTAAAAAATTAGTCCAACTTTGTTTTATCTTTTGCTCCAATAGAGTAATTTGCTTGATAAAATGACATATGCCTAATCTTCACTAAAACCTCTGAAATATCGACAATGACGTACGTTCAACTTCTTCTTGATGCCACACGAGAGTCGGTATTGCTAGCCAACGCTGGTGGTGTAATGAATAACAGAGTCTGCACTGAAGTTCAAATCCAAACCCAGGGAAACATTTGCACATACGTAACATTTTTTCGGATTCAATTAGTATGATAATTAGAGAGTGGATTTTGATGACATAAAACACCGCCAAAAATGATAAATAAAATGTTATTATGATGTTTTAAAAATTTCCCTAAAAGAATGTAAAAAAAGTGATTAAAACAAGATCGGATGAACAACTCAAGCTGTTGGATGTGTTCCTGATGTAATCGAGGCTTCTTCTATTCGTTCATGTGAACTTGGCTTTCAAAATTTTGGTTTGAACTGTTCTTTAATACAAAAACTGTCTTTAGTTATCCCGAAATCGCCTGAATGACCAATGGCGCTGACAGGCGTCACAGCAACCTTAGATTACGTACTCACAATACAGATATTACAACTTCTGAGCGAAGAAATCGAATAGACTACCGGACTCTGGAAATCTGTAGAGTACATTTGTTGCATCTCGTAAATATTATTTGAAGCAAGTACCATTAAAATGATATTAAAATCAATTAAATCAGCGAAAATGCATTAAAATGACGGAGAAGGTTAAAAAATGACTTATTAATCGAAATCGACGAAAAATGCAAACAATTGACGTATAAAAATGTCATAACATAAAATGAATTTGTTTAAAGTGAAAAAATTGACATGTCATTTTTTGACCCGCTAGTTGTAGAGTGAAGTTGGTACTGACCGACGGGGGCGGCGGCCTCGTAGGCGACGTGCTGCTGACCGGCGCCTTGTGCACGACGTGCGCCGTGGCGTGCACGCCGGGCGTCTTGTGCACCACGGCGTTGAAGCCGTTGACGGGGTCGGCCGTGTAGTCGACGGTGCGCACGCTGCCGTCGGGCTCCACCAGGCTGTACTGGCCCTTCACCACGTCGCCGTCGCGGTGCTCGCTCTGGCTCTTCACGTCGCCCGTCACCGCGTCGTGCACGCCGTAGTTGAAGGCGTAGCGCGGATGGGCCTGCAGAGAGCGCTCCAACAATTAATTATTTGTGCGTGTGATATCGGAAGACATGTTGCTGTTCTTTATGAAAAAACATCATATAAACATCATATTAAAACAAGAACTGTTTAGACAGTGGTGTTCATGCAATAGGAGTTTCTTTTGATGTTATACGCGAAGCGTATCATTTAATATGTTATCAGTGTCGGTCCCATAGACATTTTTAATTGATTTTTTAATATTACTTTACAGCTAGATATTGAACAATTCTCGACAATAACGAAATTTTCGTTTGTTTTATTGATTTAGCGAAAGCATCAAAGTAAACGTGTTAGTTTAATGTTTGTAAATTGTAGTGTGAGAGTAAATTGATTGTATTTTATTTGTCACAATAAATATTGTAAAACTGGTAACAAACAATAATCACTATCAATGCTTTCAGTGTGTTTGAAATGTCTTTTCTTCTTTATGTCTTTTGGTCCTGGCTAAAGGAAAAATGGTATTCTGATTTCACAAAAACACACGTTTCTCATTCTATGACGGGATGAATTGATTATTTGAGGTAAGGCAGAAATTTTTCTAATTTACTGCAATTGTCAAATGCAACTAAAATAAACTCATAAATTTCGTGTTTTCGAAAAACCAGTGAAAACCTGTTTGAATGTAACTGTGTTCACATATTCAAGTAGAGACATGTTTCCAAGTAGGGACATGTTTCTATTTCAAGCACAAGAGTAGAGTGTGATTGTAATGGCGAGTACAAGTTCATTTTTGTCGAATTTGCCTTTAGTTCAAAAAATTGAATTTAATGAAAATTAATCTCATCATTATGCTGGATGAAGAACATAAATCATTTCAAATTGAGTTCTTCTATGCCCGCCAATGAAGGATGGTGTATCGCTAGAGTTAAAGTACTATTTACAAGAAGATGTAGTGGACAATATATTTTTATTTACATTTTTTTGACCTTCAAAGAAATTCATAATTTTTTTTGCTGCAGTAGAATTGACTGTATAAATTCATTTTAGAATTAGTTTGAAAATTTTCTTTAGTATGGGATAATTTTCGATAATTTTGATTACCACCAGTGTCTTTAAAAAAAGAAACTGTTTGATGACGGTAAATAAAAATAATAGCAACGGCAAAAGGAAATATTTTTTAAAAATTTGATGCAAATTCTCAAGAAATATTTGAAGTAAATGACAATATTATTTATAATATTATTTATTAATACTCATGTAAACAAAAAATTATTTAATTTTTGAATTAATATATACTTTCTAATTTCGAATATCCGCAGGAATTGATGAAAACAATGCGGCATCCGGTTATGTGAGAGGTGTCTGTGGTTTCATTACATACCCAAGAACTCGCGAAAAATCTAAAAATAATGAAAAAGTTAGGATTTTGAATTAAAAAATGAAAATATTTGATTGCCTTATTCTATTCAGTTTATTACGATACTGTGCATACCGACTAAATTCTCGTTCTCAGTACGTCACTGCTTGCGCCACAACTGACGTCACGCGACAGAAAGCATCCAAAGGACAGGCCGTTCATCATTAAATATTTCCTATTCACAGGTTTCGTTGTGGAAATGCAACAATATTTACTTTCTTGGTACGTAGAGTACTATTGTAGTATACATTACATTTCTACTGTGTTATTTCGGTATTCGAAAAGACTCCTTTTTGTTTTAAAAAATATGTAATTTATTGTACCGTGATAGAGAACTACTTTATTTGTTGTTCTTAAGCAGTATGGGTGCTGCCCATTTTGTGTGGTTTTACTCCGCAGATTATTGCTGCTCCAAGCCACTGTTATAGTTAAATAAACTTGCCAATGTAACAATAAAACAGTTTATGATTTGTTAATGCATTTCTAAAACATAACTGACGTACGAGGAGGGAGAATGAAACGCCTGAGTTTGCGCAACGTCGAAACTTCGCGCAAAGAATAGTTCGCACGCGTAGGCAGCTGGCCAACAGAACGTTCCGTGAGAGCGCGGGGTTGGGCAACTCATGGCGGAGCCCCCCCTCCCCCCGCCCCGCCCACAGCGCTCTGCCACGGCCTCCTGCCGCTGGCCCTGCCATTGCGCGTACACGCACCTACACTACGTATTCGCGGGAACGAGACACCACTTCATTGGCCCTTCCTCGACTCCTGGCCAGTGACCTGCGCCGCAGGGTCTGCGAGACTGAGGTCTGGCCCCTTCCTTTACTTTAATCCACGGATTTATTAGTTTCCGGGTCGTCAACATCTAGGATCATTAATCCCGTAAGTGTAGTGCATTTTATATCGCGGGATTTGGCGGTTATCTTTTTCCGCCGAATGGCGAGATCCGGCGCCATTGTCCCCACCCAGATGCCTACCACCAGCGGGGCAACGCCTCAGCCGCGACAAGCTCTAAGCTCCCGACTGGTCTCCCGGCATATGTGGTAGTATAGTGCATGAAAGTATAAGTGTGTAAGTAAGCAGTAAGGATAGGGCAAGGAAGATGAAGGAAAGATCGCGTGCGGTTCGTGGCCTGTTTGTTAGGATACTCCTCGGGCATTGGCCCCGTTTGGATCGGAGATACCACGGAAAACTATCAATACGAGCGCTAGAAAACAGCAGCTGAACTCAGCCCATCTATCTAGTTCGTATCCAAAATTCTACCACCGTCAGGACTCAATCCCTAGGACCTCCCGATCAGAATTAAGCCATTAAGCGTGGTGTCCTCGTCCTCAGTCCTCCCTCTCCTTAGCTTTCAGAGGCAGCCCAGAGGCAGTCCACATCGGTTTCCCTTTGGGTTTTCGAAGGATCTTCCACCGTCCTCTCTAGCCCCATATGCTACGCTAGTGATTACTGTCTCACGCTAGCAATATGTATTTACATGGCGGTTGAGTCTGGCTCACCAAACCACAACACACATGATCAGGGCATAACTCCGCATAGGAATACCATGCCCTTCGGGTAGATCATGTGCTACTAAGAACTGAAAATATAAGGTAAGAAAGAGGAAGCACGGTGAGTAAAAAAGCCCTCCATGTGACAGTAGATGGTTAACAACCATACATACGCGTGACTCGAACCCGTGCCCCTCGTACTGAGATCAGCACTGCACGCGTTCATTGGACCCTTTGCTTTCTTTTAACGAATTCTGATTTCGGAGTTTTAGCGAACGCGCGGAAGAGCAGCGCCGTTTCTGGGCTTTCAAAAGCCACACTGCGCATGCGTCCGTTCCTAAAGTTGCGGAATGGTTCATCAAAAGGAAGCTGCAAGTCGGAGGTTAGCGCTCTCGCAAGCCTGGCACTCACGTAGTAGTCGACGGCGTGGTGCGGATATCCTGGTTTCGCCAGCGCCGTCTGGGCCGCCACGGCGCACAGCAGCAGCGTCGCCTGCAACACAGCGGGGCGTTCGCGGGAGGCCGAAGGCGCCACGCGACGGCAGTTAGGAGGGCTCTTGCGCTTTTCAATTGCATACGTGTATTATAGGACTGTTTGGATGATTTGGGGCCGTCAATAAGTAAGAAGATAAACCTACTAAGAACGATTCATCTTATGAAATTTTGTAAAAATATTAAGAGCAAAACTTACAATTAGAAGTGATTTTATGTTGTTTAAATTCTGCGTTCGAGCTTTCCAAAGTTATAGATCTGTCAACCATTGCACAACTTGGAAAGTATTAAACTTAATAAAGTCGAAATTCAAAAAACATATTCAGTATCAATCATTGTAATACTTGTATGAAACTGCCGTTATTAATAACCATATATTTTTAAGTCACGTAAAAAAGCAAAAATAGTACTACTATTCCCTTATTGATCTCACCGAATATTGAAGTATTTTCACTTTAAACATTCTTTGAAAATGTTTGCAAAAATGATATATTTGTAATTATTTCTTTAAAAGAAAACGTGTAGATATGCACTATTAAATAAATTTAGAATAAGGTTACTTAACTATTCAGATATATTCAATTCGCGATATAAGCGCGCACAGGTTCAGTTATTTCATGATAATTTTCCTTTTCAGCATTCTGTCACTCTTTATATTGTTAAAAAATTAAGAATTTTCAGTTTTTCCAATATACGAAACTGACGTCTGAATAATTATTCCCACCAGTTTGCATGGAAAATTTTCTTGAAGAGTAGTGTGAATAAAAGAAGTATAACATGGGGCAAATACTAAAAAAATAAGATTATTCACTTTTTAAGAACTTCGAATCGAAAAAACTAAATATTTATAATCACTCTCTTTCACGATCACACTGCACTAATGAAAGTCCTGGATGTGGTGCTCCTGTGGTAGATGTGAGTACCGTACCTTGATCCACTGCATGTTTCCAATCGGAGGTGGAAGCTGAACAACTGATCACGCACACACAGCACTGAACACTGACCCGTCTGGTGGAGCGGCTAGCGGAGCAGTGAGGCTGCACCCCGGCAGCGGCCTTTTATATGTGCCAGAATGAAGATTTGAATCAAGGTTAACCCGGGGTTACACTATAACGCAATAACTCCGTTTTTTCTTTCATTGTTCCCACAGGAAACACGCCGCTATGTGCGTGTGTGGGTGAGTGCGGGTGGGAGACGGGCAGTGGGGAGAATTTAGAAATATCGCCTTCCCCTTCCCCAGCCTCCGAATCCTTCTCTCAGAAAATCTAATTTCCATTGCGGGATCTGTGTGCGTTCCCACCCCCACTCCGCAGCGCCGCCTCCATCTTTCTCCCCCCCCACGCCGCCCGCCGGCCTCGTCTGCGCAAGAAAAGCTGCAGTTTCGTTGTTTCTGTCTCTGCCGGATTGGCACATTCTGCATAAAAATTATACCCAGCTTCTCATGTTGAAACGGTCCTGTTCTTTTTTTCTAGGTGAGTGATACCTGTGTCATGAAGTAGCGCACTCTCGCCCGGACTCCCTACACCTCCGCCTCCACCCGCCCCCGCCCCCTTCCCGCCCCGCCCCTCGCCGCCCCTCCACTCCCCCCGCCCTCGCCCCGCCCTCGCCGCCCGCCCCCGCCGCCTCGCCCCCGCCTCGCCCCCACCCCGCCCGCCCCACGCCCACCGGTGACCTACCCATCGCTTCCACTTCTTCGCGTCTGTATTAGCCGCTTTGTGAGGTCCCAGTCCCACGCTCACTTCTTTGCCTTTCCTCCCCTTTCTTCCTCTTCTTCTTCTTCGTTCCAACTTCCTTTTCCACCACCGCTCACACCCACACCTGCCACTCCGCCTCACCCCTCATGAACCTCGCCCCGTTCCTCCCGTTTTCTCCACCCCCACCCCTTCTTCGTTTCCTCCTCCAATTCCACCCACTGCTCCCGCCCGCCGTCCACGCCGCCTGCCCCTCCCCCGCGCGCTCCTCGTCGCCCGCACGCACCCACGATCTGCCGGGGAGGCCTCTCCGAACGGCTCAGTTGCCTCACAGCTCCGCAATTTGGCCGCCATCTTCGTACAATTGCTCGGATCGCGCGGAGGAGCAGATCGAAGAGGAGGACTTCGAGGAGCAGCAGCTGGAGCGGTGCACGCGCGCCACTTCCTCTTTTGGCCGCCGGATGGGCGCGAGACGCCCAAGACCGGAGGTTGTAAACGGTTATTGCTGACACGTCATTTTCTCAAAAGTCCCGTCGCGGTATGAGGCACTTTTTCGAACTCGCAGTATCCGGATCTGGTTACTCTATGTACGTTCAAAACGAGAGGTACACGAGATATTTCGTCCAACCGTCCGTGGTCAACAATAGCGACTAAACCGTTCAGCCTGTTTTTTCTAAAATTTATATTCCCCGATAGAGATGCACTCATGGCTTCGGGAGTTTCAAACTGATATTTTGATATTTTAGGGTATTTCACATTGAGTCTCCAAAAATGATTCAGAATTTTCTCAAAAACTGCTCCTATTATTTTCTAATTTTTTCCCATATAGTACTAAAGGAACATTCGAAAGAATGATAGGTTTAATTTTCGTCGATCTCTCTCAGTTTCAGAAAATTACATGTTGGGAATATTGGATTCAGAGAATTACATTTTTAAGCATCGGCGCTAATTCGAAACTCACTCCGTTTCCATAACGTTCATGGCAACTTAATTCGTTCATTTCCATAAGGCTCATGGCAACTTAATTCGGAAGACCTGAGTTGGAGTCTTGAAGTGGAAAAAAACTTTTTCACCTGCTAAAATGTAGCAGGTTTATGAAATACAGCGGAGCAGTTAAAAATAACCGGGAGAAGTATATGTTGTTGTAGTACCACTGGTTTGTCTAACACATAAGTTTGGTTATCATTACTAATATTACAAATAACCAAGTTTGGTTATCATTACTATCTATTAATAAATGAGATAAAATATCCTATATAATACGGTAATGAAACCGTAATACAATAAAGTTAAAAATCGCAGCTCTTGTGAGACAACTCAATAAATGCCTGTAAATTCAAGGAGAAAAACACTGTATTTTATTTATCGTTGCGTAAGTAATACTGTTGATAATCGAAAAAACTACCTTCATTAATATAATTTAATTATAATGTGAAGTCACACTCAAACTTTTGCATGTGTACGGAAAAGTATTCTAAGCACAATTTATATTTAAGTTATAGTTGCAGCTGTTTTTTTAATAACAGTCAATGAACTGGACTCAAAAAAATTGGTTAGTTTAAATAGGCTGTGAATGTTCTTGCATGTAAGCATAATGTAAGCATAAAAAATTTTTATTTGCCTCTCGCCTCGGTCGATAATATTTACGTAAGAGGCGATTTGTCGAAGTTATTGCATTTATGAGTATATGCGATTCAAATGATGTCTCATAAACTTTCTCGGAAATTCAAAAGTTTTATGTGGAAATGAGCTCAAATTGTGGCATTTTCAGAAACGCTCATACGCCGTTTTCTCAAAAACGGCTCCAATACGTTTCTTTAAACTTTGTTTGCGGATAATGCTAAATGCACTATTTGAGATCGTCATGAAAGTCATTTTGCTGTACTCTTCTGTTTTTTCAAAAATTACACAAAAGGTGAGTTTGTTTTTAAATATCTCTCACGCCGATAATACGCACATTTCCATTGATTTGTATTCATTATTGTATTTGTGATTGGAAGTGCTTCAAAAAACTTCCAAAGAAGTTTTCCGGAAACTCAAAAGTTTTCTGTGGAAAAGAGCTTCAAATCTCGCACACGAACGCTCTAACGACATTTTCATAAGAAACCCTTCAAATTTTTCAACGAAAATTTCCATATAGAGCGAAGTTTTACTCATTGATATTTTAAAAGTATTGTTTTGAAACTACTATTAGGAAATCAAAAACTTTAGAAAATTTCAAAAATAAAACGTGCTATGGCGGGGATAGATAGGATAGCGCAAGATCGTAAAGATAGCCCAGACCGAAGAAATTAGAAAAGTGGCTACTACTAGACAGTTTGTGCCATATGTAGTATTACTAGTTAAGAATAAAAATGAGATGTGATAAATTAATGAGCCAAGCCCGTTAAATGCCTTTTAACAAGCTACAAATATTTTGTTTAGAAGGCTTTTAAGGACAACAGTGTTTTAGGACGGCGGAGTATTAAGTACTTAAAGTAAGGAACACTGACTGAGTGGCTTTTTGTTCCTGGAGTTTGGTGGCGTTATGTCGATACACAGAACAGTATTACGAAAAGAGATCTTTATGTGAGAGTTGTTTCTTGGGAAACAACGAGCAGTGCAATGAATCAACCCTCGTTGGCCCCTGCTCTTGATGGAAGTTGAGCACGATTCCCAAGGCGTTTATCCCCTGGCGCTTATTTCCGTGCACTTTACGTCGCGTTTCATAACAAACCTCGCGCTGTGGCATTAACTTATTGTATGATGTGTCCGTTGTTTTACCTTCGTGAGTCTGGCGAGAAGGCTGAGCGTCGATGTGAGCTCTTTCGTCGGAAGAGAGATGGTTAGTGTTAATGAATGGGAGGGTACTTCCCGACAGTTCCTACTCAGCGATTAAGAACTCATCCGGACGCGCGTCCTTGGACGCGAAGGCTGGAGTTCTTGTTGACGCATTTCCTCTCGTCTTCCGTGTTTCGTGCATTTACACCATGTTTTCTTTTGTTGATACCTGCAATTACTTGTGTCTCTATTAGTATTTAATTCGTACGACCTGAAGGCTATAAAGATAATAAACTTGATACGCTTCGCAACATGAGGATACAAAGGACACAAAAGAAAGGGGCTGCTGTAACAGAGTGCACACCATGTTTTATTGTTGAAGAATTAAGTTATCAGCACACTTATGGCATTAAAATATATTACGTATATTACGTTAGCTACTTAAAACATTCTTTCATTTTTTTACTTCGTTTTTTCATGCCACTATTTTGAAAAGGGAAAGAATCACATTGATAAACTTTGTATTATTTTAAAAACAAAAGACTCTTGCCGGTTGTCTTTCAAGTAAAAAGTAATATTTTGTTTTTTTTTCTAGTAAGTCTTACACGCCTACCCACATACACCTCCACATACTCATTTACTATGTATATTACTAGCTTTTAATCTGTCCTCGGTGGCTCGTTGGTTAGCGTGCTCGCTTTCCACGGCGCAACCTCGATTCCCGGTCGGGGCAAACACTAACTGCGCTTTCCATGCAATGTCCCAGTGTCCGTTACTCTGTGACGACGTTCATTTCTCAGGTAGAGAGAACAACCCACGGCCACAAGGCCGGGACGCTGTTGGTAAGCCTTAGTTCGTGGAGCTGATGTGCCAAAATAAATACATACATAAATAATTTTGAATGCTCGCAGAAATTGAAAACTATGCATTCTTTGAACTTTTGAGAGGTGTCTGTGGTTTTGTTGGACATCTAAGAACTCGAAAAAAAAAACACTCATTTTATTAAATTGCAATGGGGGCAAAAATTGAATGTGTAACCTCTGGTCTTTTGAAACCTGCAACCTACAACTTTTGGTCAGATGCAACGTGAGAAAGGTACAAAAGGAATGAACCAGTTTCGCATTTGCCTGAGAAATGCAAGTATTTGTCATATACCGCCTAGTCTCACTCAGCCATTACCGACTGAATTTTTCATACTCAGTCCGTCACTGCTTCCGACACAATGACTTCATGTCGCAGCAAGGCTCTAAGGAAGAGGCCGCACGCTATTAAATATATTATAATTATTTGTGGCGTTATAATAGCATTTTTTATCTTTGGTGTGTAAAAAACTCTTGTCCTGAATATACTCAACATTATGTTATTGTAGAATTGCGAAGAATATTATTTTTGTTAAAATATTTAATTTATTGTAGTGTTATAGAAGATAATTTTATTTATTTATATTCAGTAGTATTCTTGCTACCTTTTTGGAAAACAATTTTATGTAGTTTTTTCCTCAGCATATTTGGTGCTGCAGGCCAATAGTCTTTTATTGCTGTTCTGTTGGCTCAACATTTCTCATAGTTACAATTTAACAATAATTATAATAATTTGATTAGACAATAAAATGAAACATCTTATAAGGATATATCTGTACAATATTATACAATACTAGTAGAACCCATGCGATTTCATCGCATAGAAGAAAGGACCTTAGAAAAGTTATGACAGAAAATACTGCGTTTCCATTAATATACACATGTTTTATATTTATCAAGATATTTACACATATATACATAAATATTGTTTTGGTCTGTAGCATCAAATCTTCTAATCAACCTTCCCAATGGGAAGTTTCCATATTGTAATGACTGAATTTTTTAATGTTATCACTGAAACTACGTAAATGGACGTGTCTCAGACACCTAAGTGATATAATTCAGAATAACATTTATTGATCGTAACTAAACCCTAGAAAAAGTGGAGGAATGTTTGTCCCTATATTAGATAATAGGCGGAACGTTGTGGGAGAAAGTAAATAAGACAGTGTGCAATTATTTCTATGCGTAATTAAAAATTATACAATTGCAATGTGCAAAAGAAGCTAGTGGTGCTACAGAATGCCACACACCTTCTCGTACTAGTTTACTATTTTCTTTGGTCTGGACTAGCTATTCGGACTTGCCACATACTCTTGCCAGCTGCCATTTATCGTGGCCCAAAGTACAATTTTTTAAAATTTTCTTTTTACGGTTTCCTAATAGAAAAACCGAAATTTTACTTTAAGAACATTAAAGAAGAGTAAATTCTCGTCTTAAATGACAATTTTCATTGAAAAATATGGAGCAGTTTTTAAGCGCTACTGTAAATGCAAAATTTGAAGCTCTTATTCATAGGAAATTTTTGAGTTTTCGAAAAACTTCATTTAAAATCATTTGAAGCACTTTAACTCACGAATGCAGTAGTGTTTACAAATCGATGAAAATTTGCATATTAACGTAGTCAGAGATATTTCAAAAAAATACAATTTGTGGAATATTTGAAACTTCAGCAAAAAGAACTTTTACGTCATTTTAACAGTGCAACTAGCACTATCCGTCAGAAAACTTTAAAGAAAAAATTTGGAGCAATTTTTGAGAAAATGGCGTTTGACCGTTTCTGAAATTATGGAATTTTGAGCACATTTTCACAGAAAACTTTTGAGTTTTTGAGAAACTTTATATGACATTATTTAAATCACATGTACTTATAAATATAATAATGTGAAGAAATCGCCTATAATGTAAAAATTAATGACATGAGAGGCAAGTCAAAAAATTACATTTTTGTACTTTTCGAAAAAACAAAAGAATAAACAATATGGCATTTACGTCATCTTATAGAGTGCACTTAGCATTATCACTACCAAAAGTTTAAAGAAAAAATATGCAGCTATTTTTGAGAAAATGTAGTTTTTGTAATTTTTTAAAATTACAAACATAGCAGGCACTATTGCATGAAAACTACTAAAATTTTCAAAAAATCTACTTGATCTAAATGAAAGAACTAATTATGGACAGTAAATTTCAGTCAATGGCAAAAACCTCTATCTTCAATTTTATAGGGGTAGGAAAACGTCGAAAAGTTTTCAAACGTTTGCAATTTTTGAAAATTCAGAGGTAACAGTGAAAATCGGACCTATGTCACCTTTATAAGTGTATTCATACTCAAATTTTCCGAAAATGTCCGAAGTACCTCCAAATTTTTAAGAATGTTTTTCAAAGCTTCAACTAGAGCCAGATGGACAGATGAACATAACAACTATTACTAGTTGCTTGATACCTATGAAAATTGCTTTTTATGTGTATAGTGCAACCGTTCATTTATCGAATGGAAGCATTTGTGGAAGCATTGAATTGAATTGAATTTTTTTACGTGGCAAGACTCAGGCCATGAGGCCTGCTCTGGAAATCGACCACAGAATTTCGTTACACTCCTTTCACCAACCATGGGAGAAAGAAGGTATTACTTGGGCGACGAAACAGGCGATTTGAATTTAGCTCAGAGGCATCATTTAGGCGATCTTTTGCATGCAGTAAATGTACTAACATGGGACAGCCGGCTTTACTTCCCCTCCGAAGAAAGGCGTACGAAGGATTTTTTCGCCCTTAAAAATCCACGGTTTCAATCGGGTTTGAACCCGCAAACTTGGGTACAGCAGCTAACCGCTACACCATCGCCGCCGCAGATCATTGACATTCTTGTTTCTGTGAAAAGTTTGTGATTTAACCAATAGAATGCATGCACTTGGTATGGTACCACTACATATCTACTAATCACTAAACGCTAATTTTATTCTTATTTAAAATATTTTTGTCCGTTTTTATCGGTCACCCCTTAAATCTTGAACTCTGCTTATTTAAGTCAATATACACTGTTCAAGAGGGTATACTATTTTTTAAACAAGAATTAAAAATGAAATTTGATGAAAGCACAGGCCAATATTTTTTCACAATATAGTTTATATTTTGTAGTGTGGTTGATTTAAAGACCTAACATAGGTAATTTAAGACAAATAATGGTTTTATCTTGTTTATTCAATCTCATTTCTTTGAAAGGTCAATACACTTACACATTGATAAAGGAAATCCGCTGCAATCCCTTATGCTATGATGAAAATTAACGAAAGGAGCTACAGCGCGCTGAGGGACGACCGAGACTCAAGGAAGGAACAATCTCCACAAAATTGCCAAGGAAATTGCATCGTGTGCATCCAAAAGATAATGCAGAAGAATCACGAAAAAATTGAAAAGAGCGTTATCAAGAGACCTTAAAACTAAATAAAACTATGATGGAAAGTATGCTCTTACATCATTTGATGTTCTTCGCCATCAAAGGATCGGTTATCCATCTGGTTATTTTCACTCACAGTACTTGTCATATGCATTTTACCATTTTCTGATACATTACAAAATAATCAGGTAGTCACTCTGATATTTTGGAAAAATTAATTTCAAAATAACATTAACATGCCTTGTATTCAAAATTTAGTTATGCCTTTATGTCCGCCCATTCGCCTGTCTGGTGTATGTTTACAACGCTAGCGCCTAAACTATGCGTGAAATTTTTCCAAATTGGATAAAATCCCTGTCCATCTGGGTCTGATCATGCATTCTCATACATTCATTAATATTTGATATTAATACTTTACATGAAGCTTCTGCCACAGTTAAATAATTTTATCAAAAATTGCTACAAATTTATTCTTGAAATTTCTTGGAATAAACATTTAAGGCGGCATAAAGGTGGCATAGGTCCGAGTTTCAGAGTTAACTCTGAATTTTCGTAAATTGCTAGTTTAAGTTTTTTCGGCAACTTTCTACAACTACAAAATTTAAGATAAATATTTTTTCGTCTATTTACATTTATTTTCCATAATTAGTACTTACAATAAGGTATTGAACATTTTTTGAAACTTTTAGTGGTTTTCGCGCAATATTGCATTCACATTTTAAAAAATAACAAAAACACGATTTTTTCAAAAACGGCTTTGAATTTCTTCTTTAAAATTTTGCTAGTACAGTGCTAAATGTACGCCAAATTGCTCTATTATTTCTTTTTCTCAAAACTTTATTTGTTGTACTAACCATTCACGTCGTTAATAATTCACTTCGTTACATTAGGGGCGATTTCTTCACATTATTGTATTTACAAGTACCTGTGCTTTAAATAATGTCGTATAAAATTTCTGGAAAACTCAAGACTTCTCTGTGAAAAATCAAATTTCTGCATTTTCAGAAACACTGATTCGCCGTTCTTTCAAAAACGGCTCCATATTTTTTCTTTAAATTTCTTGTACGATTGGAGTAAAATACATCTATAAAAGTGGCGTAGGTCCGATTTTCACAGTTAACTTTGAAATTTCGAAAATTCCAAAAGTTTGAAGTCTTCCGGGGTATTCTACAACAATACATTTGGCCGGGAGCGGTAGCTCATTGCATCAACTGATGACACTGCAGCGCCTCTGGCCGGGAGGTCCTAGGTTCGAGTCCTGACGGCGGCAGGATTTTCGACACTAGCTTTTGAGCTATGTCGAATTCAGTCGCTGTCTGGAGGAGAATTCCAACGCCGGCTGCTCTGATCGGTGGTTTTCCGTAGTTTCTCCGATCAACACCAGGCGAATGTGGGACAGTACCCTAACAAACGGGCCACGGACCGCGCGCGACTGTCCTTCCTCTTCCTTGTCCTATCCTCTCACACATACACTACTCCCCTTACACACACATACACTAACATGCACTACACTACCACACATTCCTGGAGACTGGTTAGGAGCTTTGAGCTTGTCCCGGCTGGGGCGGTGCGCCGCTGGTGGGACAGTCGTGGTTAGGAGGTAACCCCACTAGCCGACGATAGCTCGGCGCCGGATCTCGCCATCTAGCGGGGGAAGGTCACCGCCATCTCCGGAGAAGAACATGCACTACACTAACGGGACTAATGACCAAAGCAGTTGACGTGCCCGGATACATCAATCAACAATACATTTGATGAAAGAGGTTTTTTCATTCAATTGAAATTTGTTGTCCATAATTAGTTGTTTAATTTAGATCATGTAGATTTTATAGAAAATTTTCTTAGTTTTCGTGCTATATTTACAAAATTAAAAAAATTACAAAATAGTACATTATGAAACGATGATGTGATGATGGGTATTTACGAGTATGATATTACGATACAAGCGAGGTTCGAGCGAGTATCGTAAACTTCACATGAGTGTATTAATACACATTACATCGAGTTTCAAATAGAAACAAATTGAAAATACGATCCAATTTATTTTAAATAATATTCCACATTTATTACACACCAAAATAACAGGTAGTAAAAGAAATTAAAACTGATAAACATAATATAACATTAAATACAATTTTAATGTAAAAAATCGAACAAAATATTTTTTAGAACGATTCCCAATGATTAATGAAGTGTCAATACTTGGTTTGTAAGCTTCTCTATGATTGATCAAGAGCCTGTGTCATAATGAAATCTGTATCGTAATGAGTATCATTATGCAACGGGTTGCAGCCATCAACTGACAGAATTATACAATGGTAGAAAATCTAAATTTTCTCAATAGTTGTTAATTTTTTTTATTTTTGGAAGGGCTAGTGCTAATGCACTCTATAAGATGTCATATTGCTCTATTCTTTCTTTTCTTTCTTTTCAAATAGTACAAAAATGTATTTTTTACTTGTTTCTCACCTATTTAATATTTATAAGTAATTCGTTCACATTATTGTATTTATGAGTACATGTGCTTTAAGTAATGTGACATAAAGGTTCTCGAAAACTCGAAAGTTTTCTCTGAAAAAGTTTCAAAATGTCTCATTTTCAGAAACGCGCAAACGCGACACAGATGACATAGAGTTCAGTTTTCTGTTTTTTATTTCAAAGTTGCACAGAAAAAACAGGAAATTTACACAGGAAAGTTACAAAGGACCTAACTCCATTTCAGTCCTCATTGTGACTAATTAGCGAGGTTCTACTGTGACACCAAAATCTGAACTGAAAAATGAAAGAACTACGTGTATATGGAAATTATTTTGCTTATGATGGAAGTTAGTTACAATGGAATTTCTTTCCTTCTGTTTGCTGCTTTCGGTAAATTCGTATAATTTTATATCTTTATATCTTTTACCCCTTGAAAAAGCAACATAGAACTGCGCGTGAGAAAACACTAGGTCTCGTAAGAAAATTCCAACTTTTCTTAACATTTGACCCTGAGCTTTTTTACTTCCATTGAAAAAAAATAACTTCATGGGGAAGTATTTTCGTCGAGTTGAAGCGGCATTGTATGATCGGATGGAGTTAAAACAATTTTAGGCAGTATTACTAATGTTCCTGTATAAAATAGCTCTGCTGTTATATTATTTCATGTAATTCCTTCACTATTAATTTTGCCTGATTCATTAAACCTTTCTTGGGATTTAATTTCCTCACCAACGCTACAATCGCATTATACTTTAGGTTTTGATTGTGAGAGAGAGTAAGCCTGAGGGACTTAAAGGTTTAAGAACTCAACTGGATATAACTGTTGATCCTGTCATGATTACATAGGACAGAGTCATTCCAGTAATACAGTATGTTGTACTAGTTTCCCCTTCTATTATATTTCCAACTATTTGCTCAATAATCTCGGAACAATCATTTTTGGGGGACTGTTGAAATTGAACCTTTTAAGTGCAATCCTTAACATTGCTGTCATTTAGTTTAATGTTTGTAGTAAACATCTATTTGAAAAGAACATTGCTCTCTCGGAAGAACTGAATAGAAATGTTCACAGAATGCAAGTTTAAAGGATTATTCCCCGTGAGTTCATCACTTCCTAATTTGAGAAGACACTCAGAGATTTGAGGATCATAATTTACTCTCTTATTTTGAATTAAATTAGGTCTGTGAACATATTTCGACAGTGGATTGTGCTTGGCATAGGTCTGGATAATATCTGAACGGCTTCCACTTCGTTCATCAGGCAAAACGTTTCTAAAGTCGCCACTAAGTACGGGGTCTTTCCTCCAAAACTGCAGTCTGATCCAGCACTTTCTCATGCACTTTCGTGAAAACTGCATTTCAACATCTTCAACCGTTCAAAAGATACAGGAGGTGCTAAAGTTACGTGACTCACTCTGTATATGAAACTTACCGTGGTAATCTGAATATCTTTCCTCCTATTTTCCTTCGTTTTACTGAAAGCCGAAGTTGTTTCTTGGATTTTGTAGTAATTCTCCAAGAAGACTTATCTTGCACTTTGGCTTGCTCACAGTTGTTTCTCCATACCACAAACGTTCTCAAGTACCAACACGAAAAATTGACACTCAAAGTAAGGTGCGGAATTCCAGTACTCGAGGACTAAGAGATAGGTGTCATGGACGAACAAACGGAAATTAGTACAGTGAACGTGGGCGAAGTATAATTAGTTTAGTTTAGGCCTTATTTACGTGGCGAGACTCTGGCCGTCAGGCCCGCTCTACGTCCAACCGCAAATTTCGATAAGTCCTTTCACCGCCTAGTGGAGAAAGGAGGTATTATCTTGGGCGACGAAACTGCTCGGATCTCAATTTGCTGTGAAACTACTTTTTGGGCTTGAAGATCTTTTACACGCTGTAAATCTACAACATCGGACAGACGGATTTACTTCTTCTTCTTCTTCTTCTTCTTCTTCTTCTTCGAAGGAAGGCGTACGAAGGCTTTTCTCGCACTTAAAATTCCGTAGCTTCGATCAGGTTTGAACCCGCCAACTCATATCACAACAGTCCGTGCTGACCGTTACATGAATCCACAAACCGGAGAAGAGCACCGAGTAAGCCAGCCAATCAGTGAACTTGGGAGCATTCGGAACGTGTTGAGAACCACTGTCCCAGTGCCATATCAGATTTGGAAATCCCGGAACACCTTCCCCACGGCCACTTTAGCTGTTCGCGGGCGGGCGCTGAAGAACGCCCGCCCAGTGCCTAAAGGTACTCACAGGCATATTGCTCCATGGTTTCACAATGGGCGCACTGAATCAGACCTGTAGAGATATTTTAAGATTTTTCACCGTGAAATATAAAGATGGAGTCCGCACAATTGTTATAAATATTGGAAACTCAGACATCAGTGAAGATTGAAGGATTATATAAGTACAGTATATACACTTCACCTTCGATTCCACTCCATTCGCGTGATGATTATTATTATTATTATTATTATTATTATTTATTATTGTATTATTATTATTATGTATAAGGGTCCTTATGTTTCGTTCTTTTCAAGTATTATATTTCGCTACTAAGAAAGCAAGGACTTTTGTCCTTTGTATTCCAACGCAGACAAAAGACAAGATAAAAGAAAAGTTTCATTAAGAGAAAAATGCAAAAATGGAAGAAAGAAGACCTAAGGAAATGTTCCGGGTCATTCGAAATATGACCAGGAATTAATGAACTAACGTGAGGAATAGACAGGGACCGAAAAGGTATTAGATACCGGTAAAATGCCGGTATTTACGTACCACCGATACCTATATTCTTTTATACCGGTGAATACCTCTAAGGACGTCTATATGGTATGGACGTCCATAAAGGTTATAAAGAAATTTATTATTATACCTGTATTTTCAATGAGAAAAACAATAGCTTACCATCCATAAATGTCGACTAAATGGTTATTTAGTTAATAATATCTCTAAAATGTTTATTAATCTAATATACTTTATAAATTATTATTTATTATTTGAATTATTATTTTGTTCATATATAATGCTCTATTACTAATAATTAACGATACACCAATTTAATTCTTGTATAGTAAATATAATCACCACTTCGTCACTGCAATGTTCTCGGCAACTGCTCACCGCCTCTTCCTACGCTTGGGCATATAGAATTGCCTAGTGTAGCACGCAGCCGACGAAGAACGCGGCGAGATATCTGCAGAGGTAAGAAAAGTCACTATCAGAACAGCCAGAGGTGCATTACTGCTTCCAGCTCAGAAGGGTGACTACGCGGGCGCGCGCGTGCCCTGGCGGCGCTGTTGGATGAAAGGACCGCGAATGAGGAGCAAACATTCAGGCAACTGACATGTCCACTTTACTCCTTTTCAGAAAACATAAAAATGTTATACCATCAAAATTATGCAGATGTTTTATTTGTACTTAATTCTGAATTATGTAATAAGAATAGCTAAATATATTATTAATATAAAATTGAAATATTCTATGAACATTTAAAGAAAACATTTATATCAACTGGTAACAAAGGAAGCCTGAACATCAACGAAGTAGTATATGGCAGGCAGAGAGTTAAATACCCATGGATTACAATAACAAATTCTGGATTCTATTACAGAAAAACTAAAGAGAGGAATAATTTTTAGAAAAAGCAGCGGAAAGAAAAATTACACAAATTCATAAAGTATGCAGGCATATCAAATTGATTTGATTTCTAAAATTTTAGGTCCCGGAACGCGCTCAAAATGATTTATTAATTTAAAATAATTATATATTTATAATATAATGTAATACTTATCAGCGAGATACGAACGCCGTTTCGGGGTCGGGGGTGGCAGGGGCGGCGGGCGAGTGGCAGGCGGCCTGCCCGCTCGCCCGTTCTGCCCGTTCTCCACCAGCAGCAAGCGGCGGCGGCGGCGCGATGACGCGTAGACTCGTTGTCCATCGCTCGGCTCGATTCAGCGCACTTGTTTCCGCTCGCCCAACGCACTGCAGCCTCTACAGAACGCGGATCACCACCTTTATCCACAAAATAAAAATACAATACAAATAGCAATTTTAAAATTTCTATTGTTCAATTAAGTCTAGGTGTTGAAGCAAAATCGCCCATTTGTTTGCAGACTGCGGAGGTGCAGGTTAGAGCCCACTTTGAGAGCTGCTTCTGGGCGAAGAATTCTCCCTCTGAGTAGTGGATTCTTGGGCTGTTCCTGATTGATGACACTCAGCTGGAGCAGGAACGTATCGTTTGATTGATTTTTCAGTGTTTCCGGCGCGTCAACTGCTTCGCCAGTCCGTTAATGAGTGCATGTTTTTCTCGGGAGATGGCGGTGATCTTCCCCGCTGGATGGCGGATCCGGCGCCGACCTACCGTCGGCTGGTGGAGTTTCCCCTAACCAGGACTCTCCACCAGTCGGGCACCGACCAGCTCTAAGCTCCCGACCGGTCTCCGGAATGTGGTAGTGTAGTGCATGTTATTGTAAGTGTGTGTGTAAGGTGAGAGGATAGGGCAGGAAGAGGAAGGAGATCCGCGCGGTCCGTGGCCCGTTTTGGGTACTGCTCCGGCATTCGCCTGGTGTTGATCGGAGGACCACGAAACTACCGATCAAAGCGGCCGGCCGCTAGAAGTCTCCTCGAGACAGCGACCGAATTCGACATAACTGAAAAGCTAGTGTCGAATCTGCGCCGTCAGGACTCTAACCTAGGACCTCCTGGTCAGAAGCGCTGCAGTGACATCAGTTGATGCACTGAGCTACCGCTACCGGTGGGGACGTATCAACAAATCGCGCGAAAGAACCATCACCGAAGGGGTGCCCACAATTTTATCGAAGGAGAAGTTGACTTCAAGCAAACGGTAGGTACCGAGATACAATGGCGCAGGGAATTAATTCGTTTTTATACATTCAACTGAAGTCTAAATAGAAAATTTAAGAATAATTTTATTAAATTATTTCTAATCTAATTAATACAACAATGTGCATACGCGTGGTACCTAATGAAGATTGAATTAAAGCTTGTAAATGGCGAAAGGAGACCTCGTTCGTAACCCAGGAAGGTGTTGCCTACCCTCTTGTACGATGCATAATGTGACTATGGACAAGATGCGGTCGCTCTCTACATACCGAACGCGACAGCCACAGTCACAGCGATGGCAGATTTAAATCAGGAAAGTGGTTTTCCGCGCTTCAAATGATGTTTCGACCATTGCTCGTTACGCATTTTGCTGTTATCTGGATATTGTCACCTTGGTATGCATCTGAAATAGTTTTCCAATCAACCGCCAAATTTGGTGCGTTCGTTAAGGGTGGTCTTCACTATACATAGTTGCAATTTGGCACGTGTAAATGTGGACCTCGAGGAAAGTAATCAGTAAGTACGATGCTTTCAAAAAAACCTTCAACTTGGTATCTAAAGTTCTCATCTCTAATAAACATTTCAATCAATAAAATATTCCTGGAATGAGGAAACCACAAATTTTGAAATTAATAATTGGAATATAACACGTTGTAACTTCACACATGGTGCTCGTAATTTTTTTACCCAAACCTTAAAATATTGTTGCAATAGTGGCAATCACAAGTCATCTTTTATACCTTTTATTAAACTTTCTTTTACCTAACTTGACTAAAAATAAATCTATGATTCTAACAAAAATTCTATCATAAAATTGTATTTGAAAATTATCATTCTGCATTCGTATTTGGAATATAATTTGCAGGAAAAGGTATATTAAAAATTATGAATACTTGTAGAAAATTCAAATTGCTATCAGGCGTTGACTACTTTTGACACTCCTTTTGAGACTCCGTCAATGAAATTGCAATTAAAACGTTTCGCCGTAACCTTTTAGTTCGGCCTACAACGATTACTTACTTTTACTGGCACTACAAAAATAAGCAGTTTCCCTCACTTTGTTAAAGCAATACAACTGCTGTTAATGAAATAAAGTGGGTCATGACTTTAGATAAGACATCTAAAATACTGTCAAGAAATTTATCAGGTACTTCATAGAATTATCTGAATTAGACAAAGCTACTAAAATAGTACAATACGATTCCAGCAATAATATTTTGGAAAATGAGTCTTCCGGCGTCCATTTGGATGCCCGCTGACCTCCATTACCTCAGAAACAACCGGGCGAATTGCAGGTGTGTTTTCGGGAGTTCTGATTATGACAAGTCAATTTAACAATATTTCTCAGCTCTAGTTTTACTAAACCTGATCGCGTGGTTATTATTTTAAACAAACATATGAGTTCATAGAATCACACATCTAAGTACATCATAACACGACCCCAAACTAATGATTTGTAGCCCAGTATACCGTGATGAAAACTGCTAAAAGTTTGAGGAATCTATAAAAACTAGAGTAGTAATTGCAATACCAAATGTATAAATTTTTATAACATTCCAAAGGACCTTTTTTTACAGCATTTTTCCTATTTCACACTGATCCGAAATCGACAAATCGACACCATAGTTAACTTGCCAATTATTATGTATACTATAATGAAAAAATATATAAAATATTAACTAGAGTGCTACAGAATCCTTTAGACTTTCTCGTAGAAAATTTTCTAATTTCTTTGGTGTGGACTGGCTTTAGATCTTGCTCTATTCTCTGTCAACCTGCAACAGTCCTCCTGCCATCTATCGTCACCGAAAGTGCATTTTCTTGACGTTTTCTTAACTTTCGGTTTCTTAATATGCACCGAAAATACTAAGAATATTAATGAATAGTAAAACCTCGTCCTAAATAGAAATTTTCATTGAAATTTTGAAGCCGTTTTAGAAAATTGCGATTAAGCGTTACTGCAAATGCGAAATTTAAGCACTTTTACACAGGAACCTATTAGGTTTCGAAAAACTTAATTTGAAGTATTTGAACATTTACTCACAAATTTAATAATGTATACAACTCGATGAAAAGGAGCATATTAACGGCGTGAGAGATATTTAAAAAATTACATTTGTGTAATTTTGAAAAACCAAAAGAATATACCAATATAGACTTTTCGTCATATTAAACAGTGCAATTATCACTATCCATAGCCAAAATTTGAAGAAAAATTTGCAGCCATTTTGAAAATGGCTTTTAAGCGTTTTGAAAATAGTAATGTTTAGCTCGTTTTACAGAAAATTGTTTAGTTTTTCAGAATCTTTATTTGACATTATTTAAAAGCACATGTACTCATAATTCTAATAATTTGAAGAAATCGCCTTTAATATAAATATTACGGACGTAAGAGACGAGTCAAAAATTACATTTTCTTAATTTTTGAAAAATAAAAGAATAAAACTAAATGGTGTTTATATCCGGATGCGCTTGCTGCTCTCACCACAAAATTTAAAGACAAAAATTGGAGCCATTTTTGAGAAGATCTTGTTTATGTATTTTTTAAATTGCAATATTTCAGGCTCTATTGCATGAAACCACTAAAATTTTCAAAAAGGTCTACATGATCTTAAATTTGCATGGAAAAATAACAATAATCTGTTCTATTTCGAAGTTTCAAACTATTTTTCAAGAATTTTTTCATGATTTTAGAAAATTTAAAGCCTTAGATGGAAAAATAATGAATACCATTGTAATCGTCATACAATTTCCAGTTAGGACGAAAGTTTTCAGAAGTTTTAACATTTCAAACATTCCGCGTTTAAACGGCTGTATCTCCTAAACTATTAACCCCACGACGCTGAAATTTGCATGGAAAAATAACAATAATCGGTTCTATATTCGAAGTTTCAAACCTATTTTTCAAGAATTATTTGATGATTTTAGAAAAATAAGGCCTTAGATGGAAAAATAATGAATACCATTGTAATCGTCATACAATTTCCAGTTAGGACGAAAGTTTTCAGAAGTTTTAACATTTCAAACATTCCAAAGTCTTTAAACGGCTGTATCTCCTAAACTATTAGCCTACGACGCTGAAATTTGCATGGAAAAATAACAATAATCTGCTCTATATTCAAAGTTTCAAACCGATTTTTCAAGAATTTTTTCATGATTTTAGAAAATTTAAAGCCTTGGATATCCTCAGTTGCCTTTACAATTTCACCACGAATCCAAATAAGCATGCATAATTTCCATACCTAACCTCAAAATTGCCCGATGCGCTTAAATGCACTGACTCGATCGTCAGTGCAGTTTAGGGCGCCCCGAGTGCGTCCTGGTTCCGAGTCAATGTGCAAATGGAACATGCGCGTCTTTGCACAGGTGCGCCGTAGCGGTCGAATGGAACACGAAAGTTACACTGAGTGTACAGTGGTGCACACCAGTGCGGCAAATGGAAAACGCTTTAAGTAATTGAATCTATTCTCTTTTTTAAACGCTAAGTGGCTTAATTTACTGAAGCTGTTTCCTGGTAGATTGTACACGTAGTCTGAATGATGTTCCTGGACAGATGACGCACTTTCGTGACTGGTACCCACTCTCTTTTGAGTCTTGAAAGTTTGAATTCTCACCTACTGACTTTTTCGCTGTATTCCGTGTCCTGCTGACGGTGGATGAGCACGTCTTGTGCTGTTGCCGTGTTGAAAGCTGTTGCGTGGTCGCCGACCTCTCTGCTACGCAGGTCGTGAGCTGGCAATGGCGACACATCCATGACTTCGCTGTAATGTGGTGTAATGAAGGAACTGTTCCGTTGAATATATAATTGCTGTCGCAATTATTGACTGCAATCTGGGCTTGGCTGAGAGCCTGCCCTGTTGATGAGGGTATGTCATAAGACATAGACAAAGAAAACAACGCGCTGTGAACACTTCTAAGTCAAACTTTCATTTGGAACTGAAACGATACGGAGCTCAGCTCTAGTGATACGCTCGGGTCCGAGGCTCGTTCGCGAATGAACGGTTCCCGTAATCACAACTTCGTAACAAAGCTATTTAAAAGATGATTTCTTCAAAAACGGCTCCAATATTTTTCTTATTTTTTCTCATATAAGTGTTTGCAATGTTCACTTTATTTTAACATACTGTAACCGTCACGTATCTACCTAACTATTTCGTAGTACGCCGAATTACAGAAGTAAATCTGTTATTTACTTGTTTTGTGACGTGTGATTACACCGTCACACAAACCTGGGAATACCTCAAATTATGGATAATTCCTATCGGTGGTGGGTTCGTCTTTGCTAACTAATATTCATTTAACAAACAAACACAATTTCACAGTTTTAAAGAACAAGTAACATATATTCTTTCCAATATGATCCTTCGTATACTCACATTCACATATTCTCCTACGTGATTACTTTTCCTTTTGATTACACAATGGTAGCTAACTCCCTACCTAAACTGCAGTTTTCTGTAGAATAATAGTGACTCTGATCTACATTTACAAGAAACAAACAGTAAATACTTATGTACACTTCTCAAAACAAATTATCTCTTAATGAAACCCACAATTCACAATTTAAATAACCATCCTGTAAAAAAAAAATACATACAAACAACATACCAAAATTCACTAATACCTTTTCAATCTTAAATAATACTACACTCAATATTTACACTTAATATTCAGCTTCTGCGTGACCTCGCAGTGCAAAATTCTGTTTTACAAAGTCTCTTGACTGTTCATGAAATAACGTTTTACCAGAAACAATTTAACAGCTTTCATTCATGTTCAAAACCTTTTTTACATAGACAATTCCTCTTAAATGATTTCAAATAACATCAAGTCAATTATGTATGAATTTAGATAAAGAATTATACACAAGGACGACTTTTATCAATAACATAAATTATTTAGATCTGATTTCTCTCTTACGACTGCAAATAAATTTACTGGTTATCAGACTAATATTTAGTAAAAACTTGTCCGATCAATGTGTCTGTTACTGAGGAGCTCATATTACAACGTTTTAATTTGTAGTACGTGCCGTTTCTATCTTGAAAGTTTTCCAAGCTGCAATTTAGTAAATATTGCTGCTTTTTCTGCTTGACTCTGACCGGCAGATTTTCAAGCTGATCCCGCGCTGCGTATCGAGGCGTATCGAGCGACGTTCACGCCCCAAGGTCGTCGTTGTCCCTGCGACGGTTTGTGCGCTGCCTACCGCGATGGAATCGGAGTATTTCCGTACGCCTTCTCCTCGTTGCTGTGGATTACAAGCCACAAGCTTTGGGAAGGTGATGGTCGTTGATACAGTCCAAAACTCCAAATTATAACTGTTTTTAGTGAAGTTGGTGGTTATTGAATAAATTATGCTTTTCGGAATTATCAAATTCTCCAATAAATTTTTCGAAATGAAAATCCCATAAATAAAAATGAAATAGAATAAAAGTAATAAGTAATTACTCAGAAACTAAAACTTAGAAAAAAACTGAAAAAGCTGAAAAAGCTGAAAAGCAGAAAAAACTGAAAAAGCTGTAACAAAGAAACAGAAACACGTCTATATTTACCAAAATCTCTTCTATATTCCAGCAGCTTGAGATGTAGCAAAACGTGGTTTATAAATTCATTTTAGTCCACTACCACCGTTATTCTTACATTTCGTTTTGCATTACTTGTTTAATATTCCTATCAGATTTTGTAATCTTGATATCTCACAGTGATTGTCTCATGAAAATACTTAGACAATTACCTTCCGTAAAGCTTCATTTCTGGTATTTTCCACGTGTCCCTCGTCGGTTGTGTGGTGGAATAGTACCCATCTACTCACTTCAGCGTCTCGATCCGGAAAGAAAGACAATCTCGTCCGAGTCAAGCTTCATGCCACATTCGCATTTCTACAAAAGTTCTGATTGGCTAGGGCGAAAGTACGTTCAGAAATTTGTTTCTAGGTAACGCCATCTCTTCCTTTACTCAAGGAACTATTGTAGGGCAAGATGTCCCAGGTATTGTCACTTCAATATTTCTTTTTGTACTGGTGTAACCGACAAAGCGGTTACATTATGAACCTCGTTTGTATGCATGAAACAGTTGAAGCAGTGTTCATGATTTTCCATTACAAGTTGACACGTACACATAGCAATATTATTTAATATTTCGTGAGGTACTGTTGGTGTTATTTATTTCTATGCATTCCGAAGTCGAGCTTTTTATTTCTTGCAGAATAAACAAGAGATATTTTAATTATTTTGAATCATTTTAAACACCAATTATAGTCATTGATGATCATGATAACCAGAAACAAACTATTTTATTCTAGTTAAACATTTAATAGATGAATGAACAAAATTTGAAGATACTGGGGTAAGTTGAGAGGATTTTCTACATACTATCATTATACTCTTGTACTTTACTACTCCGTAAACAGAATACATTCTTATTGATGTATCAAAATATTGAGTTTCATTGTTGAAATAAATATCATTTTTTCTCGTTTTCACAGCTGCATTGGCTTCACCGTGTGAAAATCCGCATTTTGGAAATAAATGAGTGATATACTAAATCGAGAAGGAATGAAAATTATGCAGGAGGTGGTCCAAGTACTGACCCAACAAAGAAAAATAAAAATTTGGAAAAAATATGTTTATTTTTTCAACGCAATCTCCTTTTAGCTCTATACATTTCAGTGATGTTCAATAAGTTCGATGCCCTTTACATAACAAGAACTGTCTTGCTCCTCAAAATAGCCATTAACTACCGACATCACTTCATTGTTGGAAAATCTTTGACCACTGAGACATTTTTTCAAGTTTGGGAACAGAAAATAATCAGAGGGGGCTAAATCTGGCGAATAGGGTGCATGAGGTAGCAATTCAAATTTTAATTCATTAATTTTGGCTATTGCAATAACAGATTTGTGAGCTGGTGCATTGTCCTGATGAAACAACATTTTCTCCTTAGCCAAGTGTGGCCGTTTTTGTAATTTCTTCGCTCAAACGTTGCCAATAAGTTCGTATAATACTCTCGCCGTTGATAGTTTTCCTTTTTCAAGATGGTCAATGGTACCCCGCGCATCCCAAGAAACTCGACGCCACCTTTTATGCCAGATGAACGGTCGCGCCGCCTTCTATGGTGCGCGTTCTCCCTCTTCAGTCCATTGTTTTGATTGTAGTTTTTCTCTCTGGGTGAAGTGGTGGACCCATGTTTCATCCATGGTTATGAAAAACATAAAAGAAATTCTGCTTTGTTGCGGTGGCTTCGCTTCAACCTTCAATTGAAACATCTTCGACACTGTTTTTGCTCGAGTGTAGCAAACGCGGCACCATCTTACACAGCTTTCTCATGTCTAAATTTTCAGATAATATGCGATGTACCGCACTTTTCGAAATGCCTACTATGTCTGCTGGCTCGCGCACTTTCAGTCGACGATCACCCAGTACCGCTTTGTGGATTTTCTTTCCATTTCTGGAGTAATCACCTCATTTGGTCGACCACTGCGATGCTCGTCTTAGCAGCTCGTACGGCCTAATTTAAACTCTAATATTTTACTATAGTAAAACGAAAGCGCAGACTCACCCAGAGTAGAATATAGTTCAGTTTTTATACTGGTTGGGCTGAGACCTTTCAAGTTAAAGTATTGAATCACATAACGATGACCAATTTTCTCCATTTTTACAAATTCACTCACAACGTTCACTATTGATTGTTGCCAAACAAATACTAAACTACGTAGCGTCTTCAAACTTGAAACATATGCTTCAAGGTGTCTGCACCTAATACAGTGATATTTTTTCGAAAACTACCACCAATCTCTAGGTCAGGCAGGATAGCTGGGACCACGCTCTGTACTTTAAAAGTATTAGAAAAAAATTTATTGTAGTTCAATCGTTACAATTTTTAGGAGAATTATGTGAAATACTTAATATTTGTAGATCATTAATGAAGTATGAATATAGAAACACACATAAAATTTTTTAAATGTCATGATCTTTATTACAAAAAATATTTTTTAATAATCGTTGACGAAATAAGTGCAAATTATTCAAAAAATTCGTGAAAAGTTTCAGAATTGAAGAGATTCAGCTCGGCCACGTGACCACTTCTGGCAAATAATATAAATATCTGGAAGGCTAAATCTCAAAAAGTAAATAAACAGTCTAAAATTGTTTCTTTTGTCGTCACGCTCTAAATGGATAATTCACGAATTATTTGAAGATCCAAAAATTGTATAAAGACTAGAAAAAAAATAATTTATCGAGTTGTGCACAACATGAACGTATGTTTTTGTGACGTGTGTTTCAGGATGTATGACACATATAAAATTTTCATATCTTAATCTACACAATTCAACATTTTTCACCTAGCATCTCTTTGATGCACCCCTGGTAAGAAATTATCTATTATTCCCTTCTAGCTTTATTTTACATGAAGAGATGATGATTGTTGAAGAGACCAAATATGATTACTTGTCTAAAACTGAAATATAGTATTTACTTAATTTGGATACGTGAGATTGATTCTATTTTCTTTATGAATCAGAGGTAGAAAAAGCATTTTACTTTATTAATGTTACTATATTAACTACTCTTACTATATTAACAAATTTTTAAATAAAAAATATTCGTTATTTACAATTCATATCACACAAGTTTTAAATAATCCTAAAACTTTGGCTTGTTTTCTTAAAAATTTCAGTTGAATGAAAAGCTTTTTTAAAATATGGAATCATTAGTACAAACATGATTCGAATAATGTTTTGTATTATGCACAAACATAATTTTGGACTGACAAGATTTACAATCCTTGTGACGGTATCATTCATCACGCGCCCCAGGCTGGCACCTGCCAGAGAGGCACAGCCTCAGGGTTGCAGCCCCCGACAGTGGAAGCTCGGAACACGGCCGCCACGGCGAAGCGGTTGCCCGGAACGCACCTCCCCTCCCCTCCCCAGCTCCTCCGCCTCCTCACCGCACTTCCTCGCCGCGGCTCGGGATCGCCGACGGGCCCACAACGCTATTACTCAGGAGAGATTAACCAGGCCTGACGCATTGTTCGCAGGATTACTGCCCCATGTTAACAGTGCTTTCGCTCTAGTTCGCGGCGCGGCAAACGTACGGCGCTGCAGTGCCTCTACGCCGTTCATCGCGATCCTTTCCGGGACGGCGCGCGGCGATCGGCGGAGGCACCGGCGCGACCACCGGCGGGCGATATCCCTGCCCCTCGCGACGGGCGGCACTATTGTCCCAGCAGGCTCAGAAGGCCTCAAATCCGGGCACGACCACAGGCCACGCAAATCAGAGCGTTGGCGTTTCTGAAAATGATAGAATGTCGATTAAAATGCTACTCTAAGCTGCGTTATTTCTATACAGCTAATATGGTAGCTGGAGAAGACAGGATCTTCTAATTTCTACTCGTTTTCTATGTGGTTCAGAAGCACGTTTATTGTTATTTACGACATTAGTTGCATTCTGTTGGTTCCTGCTGTAATATAAAACCAGGTAGAGCTCTATATACTACCATTCCTATCAAAGATCGTCCACTTCATGGCCGATCTGCTGTTTACACGTTCTTTTGAGTGACAGGAAAGTGTGTTCTTTAATTTCTAGTGATGAACTGATGTGGTTGATCATCACGGTAAGAAAACTTTCATGATAACCATTTCGAAATATTATTCTTTTTCAGATTAATATTCTTGTTCTCATACCTTTATTAATGGGATAATAACGATTTGCCTTCAAAATGCTTGTTATTAGCATGATATAGTTGTTTTCAGAAGAAGATTAAAATATGACGAAGGCCACCCAAATCTGAGCGTTTGCGATTCATGTATCGTCTACAGTATGTTATCATGTAAATATGTTAGTATGTATGTGCAGTTTCGCATTCTTACTAAATGATTAATACATAACAGCAAAGTAACTACTTGATTACAATTCTTCACCCCACAGTTCATTTCATGTGGGTCACTAACACTCACCATGCAGTATTGTACGGTGTTAATATTAGGAATTTGTTTTCTATTAATTTTCTCTAAATGGTGAAATAACATTTTTGTGATTTTATATTCTATGATAAAAATACTGACATTGTTTATACCAATAAAAAGTCAACAATTTTAAACATTTTTTTATTACTGACAAAGTGCGTATCGTTTTTCTTAACATTATTTTTAAATTGTATTTAATTAGTACATTAAAAGATTAGACGTTTATAATACATTCAAACAGTCGAGGAATCATCGGCTATATTTACTTCTTACTGCGACTAATCCGCTATCTATTTTCAAAATACTTGTGTTTACTTATATTTCTGTTCATTATTTTAGATATGTGTGAAGAGCAACCCTTATTTTAAAACTACCATACTTCATGTTGTTTTTAATGAACTATCATTTTGTGATTCACAGACATTAAAAATCAATTTCTATTTCAAGAATAATATTGCGTGTAATTTTACTAATAACAGACGATGACATCAAAAGACATAAAGAGGCACTACTTCTTCGGATTAAACTTTTCTAAATGAAATGGTTTTATTCTCCGATTCACGAACATAATTCAAGCAAAGGAGTTTCTAATGATACATCTCTTGAAGCGGCCGAATCCATATTGGAGAGGGACTCCCATTGATCTTGATTAATTAACTCCCCAGTTATTTCCGTTTTATCTGCATCCATCGTTTATTGATGAACCACCTATAATTACCACACAAGAAGCTTTCGCTGGCCCCTTGCTGCCCGCCCAGGTTGGGATTGAACTTCTCCACAATGCCTCGCCCTATGAAATCACAGCGCACTCCCGTTTTGTTCCCGGATGCCAACACGCGCGTGCTGTTAAATCCGGGGATGCTCGGCCGCCGGCTGCATGCCAATGTGAATGAACGGCAACTTTACAACATTCATTTCCTTTCACCAGCTTAACTAAAGCCTTTTGAAAATTTTGTTCCAGTCCGCATAAAACCTGGCTGATAGGGTTTACTGCGTTCTTAACCAGTTTAGGAACGGCAGGGGGGCAGCGAAATGGAGATTCTGGCCGAGCTTCCGATATTTACGCGTTGCTTGCTTTTTATAACGTGTTGCGATCGGGTATTTTTTCTACGCCAGCCTCCGATGAGATTCATGGGCCTTTAAATATCCTCACGAATGTGCACGCACAACAAATGCACACGTCAAATACGCGTCTTTATGGCGAAATTCGTGCGGATTCCTCGTTTTGTGATGCAACGTTCTGTCGGACGTAATCTGGACGAGAAGGGGTTGAATGTGCTTCGTCAGATAACAAATGGAAGAGAAACTGATTTTATAGACAAGCTGTATGTCGCAAAATAGTCAGCAGTGGGATGGAATTTTACCAATTTACTTTTATGTTAGTGAAATAACTTTCGGATTCACAAATTTGCGGTATTTTTTCTTGCGAAATTCGTTTATATTGTGTATATAGAATACTTAATTTCCGTATGGAAGGGAAATTGTATATTTAGATATATTTTATACATCGAATAGTTTCCATTCAATTTAAAGTAGTCATCCCAAAAGTGATAAATGTTGAAGAGAAGCCGTCATATGAGTGATTTCATACAATTTTCTAATGATTTCCTATAGATATTATTTTTAACGAGTTAATCGCTATGGAAAAGTAAACATACGAAGAGGCAACCGTATATTAATAAATTCGAATTATTCGCGAATAAAATCAATAAACAAATACGATCATACAAATGGTGCATTTTCCTCCCAAAACTGAAATACGACATTGAGTCGACATGGAGTTTTTAAGTAGTTACAGTAGTATCTTTCAATAAGGGAAAATTACTTTAATACATTTTGTGTTATATAAAGAGTTTTCAGACCCTAAAATGGTTATATTCGTTTTTCATTTTAACTTGCTGCAACGAATTTCCTTGATGGGCTACTTATAAAAACGTACAAAAACTTAATATTTTCTGGGGCAAATTGTAATTCAAAAATAATCTGTTAAGAGAATGTAAAAGCGTTTTCTGACTAGGAACTTTATTAACTGCAAGAACCAAAATAAACTGGCGCAAAGCGGAAAAATATTGCCAAACGCACCATTTGCTTGGCGTTTGGAGAGAAGAAACCAGAAATAAATTTCGAATTTAAAAACTAGTGGTGCTAAAGCAGCACATATTTGCTAGCCCTTACTAACGATTATGTAATTCTATTATTCTGAAATTTCTGTCCATATCCACTCATCTCAGTCATAATTTTTTGTAAAGCTCATTACAAACCGTAGAAATTAGATGCGAAAACGAATACTTTTCAAGCAAATTTGGCAATTAAATGCGTATTTTATTCTTAAAAATATGAGCTAATAATGCGACGATAAGTTAACAGCGGGTGCAGCGCGGCGCCGTTGCCTTACGTTGTTTCCAGGGCGGCATTGTGAAAGCAACAATGAGCGATTCGTTTGGCTTATTTGCAGGTGGAATATTTTCTTATCAGCTGTTGCCAAAAACGCTCGTTTCGATCTGAATTCAGAATTCAATTTAATGGATTAGGGCAGCTAATCAAGGATTTAAGAAAACGTGTACAGAAAACATTTCTCCTCATAGTACGTCACTCACTTTTAACTATTAATTGAAAAAAGTCCAAACATGTATTCTACAAGAACATTTCAAAAACGAACAAAACATACAAAGATATAGTACAAAAAGTATGAATGTTTAAAATGACTTGGTCAAGAAAGATGAAAATACACAGTTTGGAAGTTCTAAGAAGTTTACGTAAAACATGAATGTACAAATCTTATATCTATATTTGCATCTTAGAAAATTAGATGAAAAAAATGTTCATTGTGAAGTAAATATCATTCAGATTGTAGTCAAGCAGCGCTTCAAAGTGGCACGTTACAAGATTCAGAATATCAACTGCCTCCACCTAGCCTCAAGTGGTCTCAGAGTGACAGCGTCTCAAAGGAAGGCTAGAGATTCAGTTTATCATTGTGATTTTCCAAATTTCAAAATGCATAAATCTACTTCCAAAATGGGAATTATATACTTTCTTTTGGTTGTGAAAAAATTAAAAATTTTTAGCCGTTTCTGAAAAACTATTGTTTTAAAATTTACAAATTACCTATATTTCATGATTATACAAAATCTCACTGATACTTAACAGATATTTTCTTTTCTGTATACATACGTATCTTGGATTAATAAACCTAGTATAGAGAGATATATAATGCTGCGGAAAAATCGATTTCGAGATTTATGAAATACCCGTTTGAGGTCTCTGATACCAGGGCTGTTTTTCAAAATGTCATCCCGATTTGTATACTGTGATCTGTTCTAGTCCGTTTGTATGAACGCCTCTAATTCACAAGCTTCCATAGGATTTTCAAATGTTATATTCCATGGTCGATGTATCTCAAACAGATCTTTGCGACATTGAAAAAGATTCTTTAGTTGGGTATGAAGCTCAGGACATTTCAAAATTTTTAAATATAAATAATTTTTTTCTTTACAATTTTTAACAAGACAGTTCAAATCTTCTTATATAACGTCTTGATTCAATATATAATCAACATTGGTGTATTAAAAGTAGTAAGAAATGAATGATACAAATGTTTGCAGAGTTCTTCTTCAGGTTTGACCTGATGTCCACTAAAAATTTTGATAAAGATTAATAGTAAACAAATGCGGAAAATAAATATTTTAACATACGATTAACCTATGTCATCTTTATAAGTGTATTATTGTTCTGAAGTTAAAGCATTGCTGAAGCGTTTTGAGAAAATTGTCCGGATGGGAGCTTGTAAAGTCCCCAAATTTTGAAGAAAGTTTTTCAAAATTGCAATGCCTAGAGTCGAGCCAGATCGACCGGGGAATATCGATTTTCGTAATACAGCTTCGTTCTGCTAAGTACGGCCACATGGAAATGGTTAACTATTTTAATTTCGTCTCAAATATAATTAAATATAACATAGTTGTAGTGGAATTGTTAAACAATTTTTAAGGAAAAAATAAATATAATGAATGTTTTCAATTGAAAAAGAATATTATCAAGAGAAATAACGACTATTTCGTTCTTTGAAAATGAAAATGTCTAGAAACTGCTGATCTAAATAAGTACAAAAAGTTCAGAAATTAAAAACGAGAATCTAAATGCATGCAGAAATGCTTATTGAGACAAGAAAATTTGTATCTAGATAGGAAAATAAAAGTTAAGGTAATACTGAAATATTTTATTTCATAGTGCTACAAATTATTTTCAAAATTACATCTTCAATATTTTCTATTTTTCGTACAATTTTTACTTTATATTACTATATTTACTTTTTCTTATGTCGCAAATTTTGTGCAACAGACCGTTTCTGAGGCAAAAATGTATACCTTCGATTTTGTCGTTTTGAAAGTTATTTTTTGCAATTTTCGAAAACCAAGCGATACCCGAAAATGGGACTAACACCGTATTTTACCGTATCTTATTACGTAGGTGGAGAAATTTTAAAGAAAAAGCGATTTTTGAGAGAAAAAAATTAAAATTGTATATATTGCGGTCAAAATTACAAGAAAACTACTCATATATACGCAAAGTGGAGACTGACCTTATATCAAGATTTGTCTTTAGGAAAAATATTTTATTAAGGAAAAAATATCTATCTTCAGGGAAAGTAGGAAGGAAGGAGGTGGTGGTGATGGAAGGTAGGTGCATTAGTGTTAGGAGGTGGACGAAAAAAATTGAAAATTTTTATTTGAAATCTGAGATTTCTGACGAAGATCAGCACCATTCTAAGCATTTCTTGCTTTTCTCCTTCTAATTTATTAAACAAAATTGATTGTTTTATAGAAAATTTCAAAAATGTCAGGGCTTCATACCAAGTACCCTCCAAATTCTGATATGATTTGAAATTCAGAGTTGTGACAAACCAGTCAGATCAAGGAATATCAGTTTTGGAGAAAATCGGCTCTACAGTTATGCTCATTGTATAACAGACCGAATGAACAGGGCAGACAGATGTTTTGCCATCAATCAGTTTTTAGTATCAGGAACCTGCGATTATAGATTTACCTCTTATGATGTGTGTGACCTACTGTTTGTGTGATGTGTTATTATTGGGAATACACGTGTTAGAAATTTTTTCTGTATTTAACAGCAAGTTGATCCACTTTTTTTATTTACTGAGGTGATGGTTTTGATAAAATTAGCGATTTTTAGCTTTTCTTCTGATCTTTTCTATTTTACGCTAGTGATGCTCTCGCATTTACTAACATTTTATATTGAGAAAATAGCTTCAGGGAGAAATAACTCTCTGGGGTAAATGTAACTGAGAAAGGCATGCTCTGGTACCTCCATGTGGAGAGGGAAAGGGTTAATCCGCCGTCGCGTCGTTGGGGTTGGCGCGCCTGGAGGCGGCTGGCGCGAGCCATCTCGCAGCGGCGGCGCGCGTCAACGGGGATTCCCCGGCGGAAGCGCGGGGCTCCCCTGCGGCCGCTCTCATTACGCGCCGTCAATTGTCTCATTATCCCGCCGTTCATCATCGCTGGAAGCTTTGCTGCGGCCCTTGCCCACCTCGTCGCTGAATGCGCAACTAGCCTCGCTCCTCGCCGGGTGCGCTTAGCTCCTTCAGATGAAACCGTCTGGCTGTGCGCGTTCTAATTTATTCAGTGTGTGTTGGAGTGTTGAAGCCAATGAGCATGTTTTGTCTAAAGTCATTGTTATTCTAGGCCAGGCTATTTTTATTTTATAACTAAATGCAAATATTGTCATGTTTTGGAAGTGTTCCACTGCCGAGTTAATAGATTATGCTACTACAAATCTTGCCAGTGAAATAAATATTTTGAATTAGATTTGTATCTATTAAATTATTGTTATTACCTTCTGGTTTAAGGGCTTGATTGTTTGCTATAACGAGTAAGTGTACCATTTAGTTATGGGAGGACATAGTAGACCTTAGTACACTTTCCTCAAAATAAATTTATTTTTCCTTTTGATTTCTGTTATGATTAAAAAAAAAACATCGAAAGAGGGATGTTAGGAATTCTCCAATATATGAGAATTTTGTATGCTTTGAATATTAGTTTTTCCTAGATACATAAAAACAGAATGGAGTTATATTATTTTAAAAATATATTATTCTATATAGTTTATATATATATATATATATGTATATATATATATATCTCTCTCTATATCTGGACCTCTATATCTGTAAGTATAGATTATGACATAGTCTGATATTGTGTGATCTAAATTCTACCATTTGCCACGCCTTCATTCTTGTAGGATTTAATTCTAAACAAAAGAAAACACACAAATGTCTTGTTTCGAATAGTTGCTGAGTAACGCTACTACTATAATCAAAGCACACAACAACATTCCCGGAGCATGGGTGATATTTAAATTTATTCATGCTGCCCAATATTATTTGACATTTGTAGACAGCCTCACTTTGGTTCTAGTGGTTAATCATTCAGTTAAAGTTAGCCGTCATTTTTGTAATAGAGTTTTTCATTATTAACGATTATCCGTTTTCTGGTGTATACAATCAAGTGGCACTGTGAAATATGTTGCAAAATATCATTTGTATAATTTGTTCTCTTCCTTATTATGAAGAATTTAATTGTGCACGCAACTCATTCACTCAAGCAACGAGCGTTGAGGATCATTTTAGTTAGGTTGAAACCGACCACGACGAGGCGGGATAAGCATTATTTTGGGAGACAAAGAAAAATATTCAAAATTCGGATGCTTCTGAAGTTTTGAAGAACGATGAGTTATTCGAGCCAGCGCGGTGATGAGCAGGTCGGCTCGTGAGTATATTTTTACCGTAGAAGGAACGGTACTCGACGGACATTCAAACTATCATTTTTATATTAGGATAAGGCTGATTCTTGAAGTAAGAAATTCCGTTTCGTCACCCGAGACGCCAAGTTAGGAAGTCACGGATTATAATATGGTATCAACAGGAGAATTTGGAACCAGATCAGAATGATATTGATGAGTTTCCGAATTCTGCTGCGTCAGTGGGAGAAGTTTTGCGACCATCAGAGTGAAGAAGTGGAAGCGCGCAAGACCCACGAATGAATAAAAAATGTTTATAACTATTATTATTACAGAAAACAGATCGCCTTAAATAGAAACAATTCATTGTGATTGTCATTATAATAAATTCTAAATTTTTAGTCGAAAGAAAGCTGATTATCATTGTTTGTTTTACATTGCAATCACTTATTTAATAAGATTTTTGCAGTTCCTCATACTCAATATGGATGGCAGATTGAATAATTAGTTTGCAGTAAAGTAATAGTATGAACTTTTATTTCATTTAACTGAAGCTGTTGTAACAATTTTGTAAGGAGATATTTAAATTACATGTGCAGATCATTGGGTTTCAAGTGTAACCTTTTCCTGGCGCCCAAATTACATTTCAGTAGTAATTATGTTTCAAATTGTCACCTGTCAATGTCGGACTTGTTTCAATTTATACCTCTAGAATTTCTTCCTCCATTTGAGCTCGAGTGGTTTAAATTAGATCGCTGGTATAGATGTTCCTGTTCAGTCTAATGAATCTATCCTATCTATTTAAAGAATGTATTTTAGAAGTTAATTTTCCCCGTAATTGATTTCATTGGAAGAACCAATATTAACTTTATAAAATTGATAATATTTATATGTAAAGTTTTGAACTATTCAACAGATTAAGACACATCAGTTGAGTTTGGAAATACAAAGAGAATCTTATAGAAAACCTTTTTCTTTGTTAGTGGACCAGTTAATTATTACCCATACAACTTTTTCTTGACCGATAGATTGGAAAATGTTGGTAAAATTAGAGGTATTAGTTACGACATCGGCCACTTGATTTTATGAAGCCAATCTCTGGAGAATCAGTCATGCCTTCGCATTTTTTTTCAATAATTTGCGTTCTAACTTTCTCAGGAGTTTGAGATATCTCCTGTGACGGATCTTTACCTGCTTCGGTCATTTGTTTAGATTTTTTGGAGAATATCACGATCAGAAGTTGGAATGTTGTCATCAGTGCTCGCTGCGAGCTTTTGCCTTCAACTGTTTATTGTGCCAGAGGAGGGGGACGCAAGGTCATCGGTCAAGAAAAGTTGAGCGATTAATAACAGCACCTGTGTTTCAATGCACTGACCTGCAATGCCTATGTTCTTGGTGCACTTATGTCTCAATGGAATACAGTTTTTAAAGATTTTTCTCTTATCTGCTCTTAATCTCGGCCGCTAACCCCAGGCGGCGGTCCTCTGTCGACCTTCCTCTGCCCCCCTGCCCCGGGGCGCCGGGCGCTCTGAGGCTTACCCGTCGTGTACGCACCTCGGGCCCGTCGTATCCCTCGCTCTTGCCGCATCGATCTTCCGGAGAGGTTTTAAGATTCTTTACAACTTTACGAGATCCGCGCCGCGTTTTTGCCGGATCTTTCCTCTTTTAAACTTTGATACGGCGATCCTCGGGCGACAAAAGACGGGAGCGCATGAGAGCGGAGACGGCGTAAGACGCGGGGGGGGGGGCGGGGGGGGAGCGGAAGGCAAGGGCTCGCTCCCGCGCAAGACGCCGCCGTCACCGTCGCCGCCCCGAGTCAAAATTTCGGACACGCAGGAGTGACTAATTAATGCACCGGCTCGTTGCCTTATTCACGGGGCCGAGGAAAGAGGGAGCTGGCGGTGGGTCGGAGGCAAAGACCAGCAGCCGCCTGCTGGAGAGCGGAGAGGGAAATGAGGGCGGAGGACGCAGGTGGAGCAGCTGGCGACTGAGGGCTGGCAGACGAATGCGGAGAATCAAAATTCACGCAGACGAGCAGTTGGAAACGGCGAGATGAACAACTGTCGTTTAACATGAGAGTGGTTAAAACCCCAAATGGTTTACGAACAAGAGAACCAAAATAACTAATCCTCAGGCGAAATTCAACCCAACAGATTGGATAGAAGTGATACGGTTTAAAATTATTGAATGAGGAAGCTTGTAGTAAGAAAACAGTGGCAATGAATATGATAGATATGGTAGTAAGAGGTAACAGTTCATTTTCATCTAATATAAAGTTTGCGATAGAGAAAATATGCAAATGTGTAATAGAAGAAAGGATTGTAATTTATAGCAGTAAATCGTAAATAAAATACAGACAATTTAGTGTTGTAATAGTAGATAAAATATTTTGTGACATGAGCTCGGTACTGCTTAAATGCAGTAAAAGATAAGGATAATGACATGATGAAATTTGGAAAATAAATTCATGTTCAATTTATAGAAATCGTACAAATTGGAAATGATTATTATCATACTTATGTGGAGGTAATCAGTGATGAGGGTCTTGGTTTGACAATATGAATGCAGAGGTTTCTTAGAAAGTGATTATCTTATCGCGTGTCGTTATGAAATGACGCCAGATGTCTTTAAGATTTCCACCACCCTCGAAAAAAAAAAAAAAAAAAAAAAAACACTCCACACATGCACACTCCACACTCCACACACGCACACACCACACTCCACACACGCACACTCCACACTCCACACACGCACACTCCACACTCCACACACGCACACTCCACACTCCACACACGACAATAGACAGACAGACAGACAAGAGACAAACAGACGGACAAACAGACGGACGGACAAACAGACGGACGGACAAACAGACGGACGGACAAACAGACGGACGGACAAACAGACGGACAAACAAACAGACGGACGGACAAACAGACAGACGGACAAACAGAGGACGGAAAACGGGAGGACGGGACAAACAGACGGACGGACAAACAGACGGACGGACAAACAGACAGACGGACAAACAGACAGACGGACAAACAGACGGACGGACCAACGACGGAGGAAAAACAGACGGACGGACAAACAGACGGACGGAAAAAACAGACGGACGGACAAACAGAGGGGACGGACAAACAGGACGAACGGACAAACAAACGGACGGACAAACAGACGAACGGACAAACAGACAGACGGACAAACAGACGGTCGGCAGACAAACAGAGAGACGGACGGACGTTTTGAAAAAAACAATTTTTCAGTATTAGGGGACCCCAAAACGGATATTGGCGTTAGATTTCGATATCGAATTTCCGCAACATTACATAACTTTCTTTATACTACATATATTACTCCTGTATATACGTATGTATTCGCAAAGTAGCTAGAGGTGCAACAGAATGGAACAGATTTTCTTGTAGTAACGTTTTCTAATTTCCTTGGTACTGTACTGTGACATCCGTTTTCCCACCAATCAGGCAAAACGTGTCACATCCCGCTTAGTCCAGGGGTGTTTAAACGAGTTTGAACGCGAGCCCAAACAAAAGAGGTAGTGCACAAACGAAAGGAGAGTTCCAATTAGCAGAAAGGAAGGAAGTCGGCATAATGCATTCAAGTCCTTTGAAGCGAACCCTCGACCGGGCTGACGTATGGCCAGATCGCAGACGAGGAGTACATTCCGGGATTCATTTCAAATGGCGCCATAAAACTCTTGGGAGAAGACCAAAAAAAGGTAAACTGTTTATTTTAAATGCAATAGACTAATAGGAAAAATAATCAAGAATAGTATTTTTGAGGGGCAGAGAAGGAGGGGTCGCAGAGTTTTGCAGACGATAGCTACATGAATGTGTCTTTATCTTTTCCAGTTTTTTTAAAAAATTTTTTTTTTGACGTTCTGTTTCGTTGCTGTTACGTGATTTCATTGCATCTGGGAAAAAATTTTTGGGCGAATCCCACGCAAGCGAACGCGCGACGGCCCGGCTAAAATTTTATGACGGGCATGATCCGGCCCTTCAAATCAGAAGACACCGCGATGGTGCTGGAAGACGACGCGAGGCAGTTTCAAACAGACGACCCGCAGAAAAATATGTTTATTATCAAGTAAAAAAGTTCAGATGGAATACCTTTATTTTGGAATTTTGATAAGAGTTTGTAGGTCAGGAAAATATGTAGGAAAATTAGATATAGCGTGTTGAGGGGTTTTAAAACATTGTTCTGAATCAAGAAGCAATCATTCTTAAATTTTAATTTTTGAAAAATTAGACCAAAGCATTTAATTGTGAAAAAAACCCAAAAGTTCATGATGTTTTTGGCGTTTTAAATTTTCCCAAAGAAAATTTCCAGCATAAAAGGGTTTGTTTAAATTTTAAAAATTTTTGGAATTTATAAAGAATATAGGGGGCAGAGGGCCCTAATTCCCCGGCAAATTGCGGTTTTGCTTTGCTGGAATGGCTAATTAGCCATCTATTCTTAGAAAAAAGGGGAATGTGTTATTTTTATTATATGTTTTCATTTTTTTTTAAAGTTTTTTGGGGTTTGGGAAAATTAAGTATTCTTTTAAAAAGTGATTCAAATTTTGGGTAAATTTCCCGTGACCATCCGGTGGATACCCATGATCCAAATCCTGTCTATATATATGTATGATATTATTTTATATATATATATATATATATATAGTTAATTATTGTTATTAATTATTGTAAATTTAACTGCTAATTATTGGTCATTAATCCAAGATCCTCATATTCCTGAACTTAAACGGCATCTTAAAACGAATAAGTCAACCCCGACTGTTGGGGAAATTTTGGGGAACAAGTGTAAACCAGTTGCCAAGAGGCATTATGGATGTTTTAAAAAACAAGTTGGTACTACCAAGCGAATTGCACAAGTAACGTGAAAAAAAATTTCCCCAAGAATAACTTTTAAAAATTTGGTAAGAATTTTAAACGTTATAAAAAAACTGAAAAAAAGAAATAAAATATAAGAATTTACGGAAATTTTTAACCCGTTGTCTAGCCACTGTATTTTTCCGTCCCCCGGGAAAAACCCCGCCCTCACCATTATCTCTCTTTGGGGGTTTTTTAACTCGGCTGCCCTAATGTTTTTAAAAACCCGTTAAAATTCTCCCCGGGACTTGTAGGGTCACAGAATATCCCCCATCTGAGTTTGGGCCCGGGTTTGAAATTTATTTTTTTTCCTTTTTCTTTTAAAGCCCTTGGGGAGGGTTAAATTCTTTTTTTAAAGTTCTTATTCACAAATAATATAAAACTTTTTTTTTCCCCCAAAAAATACCTAAACACAAATTCGATGATTATCGTTCGTTTTTTCCCCCAAATTGCGATGACTTTCCCGTTAAGAATGTTAAGTTAATAATAAGTTAAAAATATGAAATATTCGATTTCATTTTCCCCCAGCTTTCTTTTTTTCAGTAAATATGGTTTGTAACAAAATTTTTTAAAATATCAACATTTCTTATAAATATTTTTTAAACTAAAATTAAAAATTCGTTTTTCTATTTTTTTAAAAAGTCAGTTTCCCCTTTTTAAACCCCAAAAATTCACAACTATGCTGATAAAGAAAAATTCTTGTGATACTCAACTTGGCTCACACTGTGTCGGTTAAGTTCTTAAATTTAAAAGGGACTTATACCACTATTATTTCAGCTATCTTTTTAAAAACCCCCGCCGCACTGATACAATGTCACTATATAACGTATTTAAAAACGAAATTTTAAAAATAAAAGTAAATCCCGTTTAAGTTCGGTCGACGGGTTCTTATAAAAAATTTTTTTAAACTTACTCCGCAAAAAACCAATCTACCATCCATACGGAGTGGCGGGGAATCTGAAAAAAATTTCCGAAATCCCCAATCAAGGATTGCATGTAATGGAAAATGAGTTGTTTTTTCTTTCAAACTATAAATTAAAAATTTATTATTATCCAAAAGTTATCAACTATCACGATTATTAAAACCATTTTTAAAGGCCCTCCTTTTTTCTTTTATTGCGCTATAACAGCGTTAAAAGGCCTTTTTATCCTTTCTTGCCTCTTCGCGCGCACACGGTGTCGCCAAAAAGGGGTAGACCAATCATCCTTCTTGAAACCACGATGAACAGCGACCAAGTCGAAACGTCCTCCAACCCCTTTACAAGACCCTATACTTTTGTTTTTTGGCCCTTTTTCAAATTGATTATTTTTCCCAAGTAGGAATAATATCCTCAAATTTTTTTTTCATTTTTCACCTAACCCAAAAACCAAAATTTTCCCCGGGTAAAATTTTTAAGTCAAGTCTTTAACCACCCAAAAAAATTTTTCTAATTTCCCTTTCCCAAACCACTCAAAAATATTACATGCCCGGAGTGTGCAATGGTAAAACCCGAAAATTTTAAAGTTCCAGTAACACCTAATGCGGGAAATTTCTGGGCCCAAGTTCAATTTTCCCTTTTAAAAAAATTTCCCACAAGCCCCGGTTTGAAAAAATTAACCTCAAAAAAAAACGCGTAAGCGATCCTTTCCCCTGTTTGGGACACGGGGCCCGGAATCCCCTAATGCCCAATCTGGTCCCCCTAAAAAGCTCGCTATAAAGCCCCCGGTTCTGAGGTGCCCCCCCTTCCCCAAACGAACTCGAAAACCCCCGGTGTCATCTGCGTATTTTGCCCATAAAAACCCCGTTTTGGGCCCAATATCTCAACATTTAAACCTTTTTTGCCAAAATGTCCGTCTTTTTGGTATGTCACTATATATATGTACATATATACATTAGAAAAACATTGTTAAATTGTTTTTAAATTGCCTATAGTTTGTGCAAAATATAAAAATAAACCCCAATTTAAAAAAAATTAAAACGTGACCTTGTTTCAAGATTTGTCTTGAAACAAAATTTCATAAAGGGGAAAAAATTTCTATCTTCGATATTTTTGGTTGTAGGAAAAAACCCCAGAAAAATTTTGGGTTTTTTTGAATTTGTCAAAAAGTTAGGAATTTCAACAAAAATGAGACCTGCACTCAAGAACTCTTAAGAGTTCTATATAGTATAATATTGGTATTATAATATTTCAAATTGTATTCAGCTGACCTGGATGGCTGAGGTAGCTAAGTCTTTTTGGCTAAGCGTTTTTTGCCCCAAAGGGCCCGGGGTTCGGGGTTTCCCGGCTTGGACATTCAGTGTGTCCCTTGTTTCTTGTGTGTGTGTGTGTGTGTGTGTGTTGTCGCGGAGAGCCTCGGTTCTCCCCTCCAGATCAGGGGGTCCCCAAAAGGTGTTGGGTCTAGTGTAGGGGTTGAATATCGTAATGCGATTGAAAAAAAATGAAAATATTTTAAAAAAATTCGGCCCCAGTTGGTGCGCCATTTTGAAATAAACTGCAATTTTTTTTGAACAAACTACCTGAGTCAAAGGTTTGAAAAAAAAATATCTTTCTATCTTTCTATTTCATTGCGAATTGGCTCAATAAAAAATAAAGTATTCATTTCAAAAAAACATAAAAATTTAAAAAACAATTTAAAACAATTTTAGTATTATAAAATTCACCTAATATAAAATTAAACTTTTGTCATGACCTTTCCAATTTTTTATATCTTGCCCCTTTTTGGACCATCTTTCCCCCCTCCGACGCCCCCCCTCAGGTCCAGACACCCAAAATTCTCTCTCTTTCTCAAAACGCACCCCCAATTCCCGTTCATCAGATCAATAAATTATTTTTCCAAAATTTTTCCAGCCCAATCACTGAAAACCCTTTTGAAGCCCTCAATGTCCCCCCCAACTCTTTCCCTTGAAATTTTAAGCTCCACTGTCACCCCTTAAATTTTCAAATTTTGATGTTCTCTCAATATCCTTTCCCCTAGTAGTCCTAACCCCCAAAGAAAAACCCCTAACTTTAAATTTGGGAAGGGCCTTTCCCTTGGCCCGACATCAGTCAGAATGAATGCCCCTCGTATTCTTTCGGCTCTGCGGCTCGGTCCTTTTTTCGATTGTTTTTTTGGCAGATAAAACTTCTCTAGAACCCCAAAATTTTGCCCGAACTGGTTTTCCCACGACTGTCACTTTTTTTTCGGCCAATCCCCAAGCCCAATAAAAAATGAATAGCCGTTCCGCGATTGCGAAATAAAGCCCCAGTTTTTTTTTAAATTTAAAAAATGTATTAACTAACTCTTCCCCCATCTTTTGAAAGTCACTTAGTAAAAGAACAGGAAATTCAAATTTGCAATTTCAAAGATATGAAAAATTACGCAAAAACTACAAAAAATACGTAAACTTTTTTTTAAAAAAGAGAACATGATTATATTTATAGATATATTTTTTAAAGAACGGGTTAAATTATCTAAAAATCGCTATCACCAATCGGGAAAATTTTGCAATTTAATAAACTGAAATTTTTTGAAACAGGGGAACGGGCCCCTCGATTTTTTTGTAAAAGTACCTTTTTCCCAATTTCAAAAAAATTTAAAAAAAAATTTTTGGAGCTGTTACTGAGATTTTTTAATTATGTTTTCATACAAACATTACACGAAATATACTCATTTTTTAAACAATTGCCCATGCTCTTATGAAAAGACCTATTTTTAGAACAAAATTTTTTAAAAAAATCTTTTATCAATACAGCTTTTTCAATTTAGTTTTCTTTTAAAAAAATTGAGAAAAAAAATGGGATAACCCATATAAGACCCTTTTTGCAGAAACAGTGTTGCTCCCCCAATAATAACGAAAAAATTTAATTTTTTTTTAAAATTTTTGAATCAAGAACGATTTGGGCTTCATTTCTTAAAAACGTACGAAGGGCAGATGAAAAGTTCGGGGTTTAAAAAGGGGTTTCTTTAAAAAATTTTTTTTTCCCAATTTTCCCCCTTTGATTTTTAACACACATGATCATCAGTTTTTCCTTCCGGAAGTGAGGGCTGGAAGATTGTAAAATTTGGGATCTACAGCCCTCAGCTACAAAGGGAAAACTTCTTTTTCTGCAAAAAATTCCCTTGTAATCCAAACATAATCACATGTAATTATGTAATCCAGCATTAAAATAATTACACACCCCATGGTTATAATTTTTCCCTTCAAACAATCAGAAAAAATTTATGAAAACCGTCGATATAAGGGAAAGGGAATTTTAAACGCTTTTTAGGGGCGACCATTTGGTGGGTAAAAGGAACCTCGTTCCCAGGGGGGGTTTTTCCTTATTTTTTTCCCGGGACAAAAACGTTTTAAAACCGCCCAATCTTTTCATAAAAATTCGCTTTGGGAAATATGAACTGACAGAACGTTTTATTATTTACATTTGGTTCTTTTTTTTAAAAGGGAACAAAAGGCTTTTTAAGTAATGAAGTTTTGAAAGTATGATGAAGGAATATAGTAGCATACAAGATACCCAATGAGCCCCGCCCAAACTGTTTGAACCACATGCGCCATCCTCTGCCCAAAAGGGAAGAAAAAAAAGGCTTGTCTGCGGATACTATGGCATGTAAAAACGTTTAAAATTTTTTCTCCAAAGTCTTGCGCCGTTCTTGAGTTTTAAAAAAAAGACCCCAATAACGCAACTTTTTTTGGGTATGGCCGATTCAACATTAGAAAAAAAAATTCCTGGTAGATATTCGTTTATTTGATCCCTTGTGAGCGTGTTGCCCAAAAATTGTGTTGACCAGTGTAAATCATGTGACACGATTATGTGACCATACAGACTCGTCAAAATTATAAATTTCCAAATTTATTTTAATAGATGCAAAAAGCGACGTATATAAAGTAAACATATGCCCAAAAATTTGAAAAGGGATATTTTTTTTATGTATTTATTTATTAAAAGGGGGCGGGGGAACTTGGCCAGGGGGAGCCCGAGAAAAATCAATAAAAAAGGGGGTTTTAAGGTTATGAACTTTCCCTTATAAACATTAATTTTTAGAAGAAAATAAAAAGGAACAATTTTTGTCGGAAAAAAAACTAATACAATGAAAATGCGAAAATCTTCATGTGATAATCAAAATAAAATAAAAACGGAACACGGAACTAAAAAATAATAAATGAAAGAAATAACTAACAAATTTTAAATTAATTTACGGAAGGGGTGGTCTCGAGTATTGGCAAAAGAAAATGCAATTACATTTTGAAGAAATTGGCGAACAGGAGCCCAATTTTTAAACTTAAAAGGGAAAAACCGGCAATAAGAGGACAGGGACGGAAATTTTTGGGGGGGCCCGCCCGCGTCGTTAATGGGGGCCCAAAGGGCAGTCATAAATGTAGTGTTTTTTTAATGTGTTCATAAGGCCCAAATGCATATCTGATTTTGTGGAAACAGGAGAAGGGAAAAAAAAGGATTTTTTTAATGAAAATTGGTAATTTGAAGGCCCGGGGAGCACGTGCGGCTTTTTCTGGTAAATTGATGGCGCGCGAGATAAGGGATTGAACATTTAAATTAATTCGACGTAGAAAAAATGCGCCAAGAATGCCTAATTGTTTTGTAAATATAATATTTTTTTTGGGGGGCGAAAACGGCCAAAACAAAGGAATCCGCGCTTTATGAATGAGTTTTTTTTTATTTTGTATGAATTAAATAGAAAAGTAAAATAGAAAGTAAAAGAAAAATTTTGGGGAAATGGTTTAAAAAAAAATTAAAAATATTTAGTAGTGTTGTTTTTTCTTTATTTTCCGTGTTAGGGATGGTAATTGGAGGAGGCGGGAACAAAATAATTTTTTTGGACAGGAATAAACGGAATTACTGGTGATTGCTTTTGCAATTTTAAACGTTTGGAAATCTTTTTTTTTTATTTGGGTTCTGGAAAGGGGAGGGGGAAAAAACCCCATTCCCCAATTCCCCAATGATAAAGCACCCCGATTCCCGATTCGTTCCCCCCAAACCCCACCCCCCAAAAATAAATTTTACTAAAAAATGGTGGATTAGTTCGGGGGCAAAAGAAAAATTTTATCATATATTTTTTCAGGAAAAAACCGTTCCAGTGGAGGATAAAAATTATTTTTAAAAATCCAGATAACAAAACAATATCATTTGGGAGTAATGTTTATTATTTTAATTACACCAAACCTCAAAACTTTTAATTTTGGTTTTCCCCAGCGGGGGCGAAAAATTTATATTATTATTTTAATATATATATATATATATATATATATATATATATATGTTGTGACATATATGTCGTCACCAAAATGAAATTAAACCCATTTCTTTAAAAAATAACAAGTTATTAGAAAAAAGACGCTGGTTCCCCATGGTCCCGGGTCAAATATACAAAATTCCCCAATTATTTAAAAAAAGGATGTAATGCATCCGGGGTTTTTGTCTACGAAGAAAGATAAACTCAAAAGAAAAAGTTTGTTACACGAATGAAAAAAATTCCATTCTAATGTACGGGAAAATGTCATGGGAATGTGAAAAAGTGAGATATTGGTGAAAAAAAAACGTAGATGACCCCCACGAGGTAGACGCAAAATTTTTTGTTTTAAAAAAAAGGGGTAAAAGATGAAGAAAGTTGACATGTTGAAGAAGGATAAAAAAATTTTCACCGGCTTTTCGCCCGTGGATCGGATCAGGTTCTGGGGTACACAAGTTTATTTAAAACAAAAAATTTATGCGAGTTCAAAACGTATTGATTTGTCTTTGTTCATTAAAAAAGAATTGTTTTATGCGAAGAAAAGGAGAAACCCAAAAAAGTGGGACTCAAATTTTTTTTAAAAGGGACAATGTTCAAAATTTACTCCCCGGGACGTGGGGAACCCGGGTCCCAAGGATATAATTTTCATGGACGTAATTTATAACTTGAATTTATATGCTAATTTTTTAAAAGCACTTAAGATTTTTGGGAATGAACAATAAGGAGTTTTAAAGAACTTGTAGAAATTTCGGGCGGGTGAACGGGAGGGAAAACCAATGGATAAACAGTGTACATATTTTGTTTATGGAAGAAAAGAAAAGACGGGTTTTGGTCGATACAAAGAAAAAAAAATTGGACGGGGTCCACGGGAAGTCTGGGGGGAAAACACCCTTTTCCCAGGACAGAGCGCATGATTTTCATTGGAAAACAGGTTCTATAGCGCTATAGTAAAAGTCATGCCCAAAAAAGAATTTATATTTTGTTTTTTTTAAAAAAATTACTAAAATTTTAAAAAAAATTTTTTTTTTTAAAATTAAAAAAGCTGATTATCATTTCCCCAAACGTGCAATCCAGTGGGGGTAAAAATTTTTTGCTTTTCCCAGATTCCCCCCTTCTTCGTAGGGGGGCGAATTAAGTAATCAAGTATTCACGATTATTTCGGAAAAAGAACCCGCCGCTGAGTCAGCAACGGAGTTATAATTAAATATAATTTGGGTGCTCATTCTCGTAACCATTTCCGGGCCCCAATATTTTTAGAAATTCGAAAACAGGTTCAGGAATTTGAGGGCAAGACGGGGTATATGGATGGGTATGTTTAAAATATATTTTTTTTTAAAATTTAAATTTTTCCCAAAACTAAAGTAACCCAAAATTTGGGTGCCCGTAAATTTCATGGGCACCCATCTGCCCAGATGAATATATTTCTATCATCGTAGGAACGTGGGAAAAATTTTCAAAAATTTTGGTACAAGGGCGAATTTTTTTTTAAAATAAAGGCTTTTGTTTTTGACAATGAAACTCTGGCGGAAAAACGTTGGTTTAAAAAAGGAAACGGACCCCAAATTTTCCTTGCCAAAAGGAAGAGGGGAAAAAATAAAGGATTTAGCGGTTGCGGAAAAGGGGAGAGCAGTTTTTGGGGAAACCCCCGAACATGTCGAGATGACCAACGATGGGGGTTTCCCTTGTTTCCGAAGGGGAGAAAATGGCGGACCCAGGAAATCAAAAGATATTACGTTTTCTTAACCAAAAATGAACCAAAAGTTAAATAAAATTGGAACAACGCTAATGAACCCAAAATAAAGTCCTTTAAAAGGGGAACAAGTTTGAAATTGAAAAAAAAAAAATAAATAAAAAATTAGACCAATTGGAGAGTGAAATAAAACTACAAAAACCCGAAGGGGAGAATCTAGAGTCTTTAAACTTTAAAAACCCCCCAAGATTTAATCGTTTTTTTATTTATAATGATCTTAGGTACTAAAAAATACCACATTAGAGAGACCTTTGTAATTTGGAACAACCTGAGAAAAAAAAGGAAAACGGGAATTTTTTAAAAAACACTTATCGCTCTTCTATTCGTTTTAAAAAATTATTTATAAATAAAATTAGTAGAAATTTTATGATCTTTAAAGTTGAACATAAAAATTTTTAAATAAGTCAAAACAAAAGTTATTACAAAAAAAATAAAATAATGGCAAAAAAATGCCCATTGGCTTTTTCCCAGAAACTTTTCTCGAAGTATTTCCCTAGGGGAAAAGTTAGGTTTATAAAAACAACTAATAAAATAATTATATAAAAAAATTTTTTCCTCCCCTTTTGAAACTAAAATAACTGTGCATTTTAAAAAGATCGACCCCTTTTTCGTTTCCGGGCCCCTTAAAGAGTTTTTTTTCCAAAAATTCCTTTTTTTCCGCCCATTTTTGGCTCATTCACAATGCAATCACAAACATAAGCATAACACAGGGCCGGGGCATTAACAAATGAAAATTTTGGTGTATTCACAATGTTGAAAATAAACATGGGCAAAAAAAAGGTTTCTTTGGCTAGAGACTTTTTCTAGTTTACTTTTGGGTTTGGGAATGAGAATCGATTTGAGATATCAAAAAAATCGAAAAACCCAAACCACGCAGCCCCGAATCAACCAAAAAGTTAGCCTATCGATTTGGGATACTGATTTTGAGTTATCAAAACTGTATTGGCCTTTTCCCTTATTCTGACAAAAAGATAAGCACAGGAGCTTGAAGCTTGCCCTCGAAAAATCTTACGTGTTATGTTATGCAAAACGCATTGTAAAATGAGTCCCCCATGGATTAGTCCTAACTTTTATTTAACGCCATGCTTATGCTTATTTTTTGCTTTGGGGGGGAATTGGGTTTTATACTTTCTTATACTAAGCGGTAGCGAAAAATAAAAACCTCCACAGTCAAGATTTTTAAGAGAAAAAATTTCTTTTTCCTCGTTCGCGTGTTTTTTACTAATGTTTTAGGGTTTACAAATAGGGACTAAACGGTAACGTTGCTTTGAAACAAAAGAAAGTGGGAACACTATTTTTGATTAAACATACTAAATGCGGAGTTGCCACAAAGAACAAATTTAAAAGGGATGCCGGGAAAGAAGAGATATGGACATACAGGGGTGAAAATGAGGTTTCGTCTGAGGAGAGGGGGAAAGGGGGGAAGGGTAGGGGGAAAAGGGGGAGAGGAAGGGAAAGAGGGGAAGAGGTAGAGAAAAAGGAAGAGAGAAAGAGAGGGGAGAGAAAGAGGAGGGAAAAAGAAGGGGGAAAAAGGGGGTGAAAAAGGGGGGTGAAAAAGAGAGAGGGGAAGAGGTAGAGAAAAGAGGGGGAGGGAGGGGGAGAGAAAGAGAGAGAGGAGAGAAAAGAGAGGGAAGGAAAAAGAGAGAAAATAGAGAGAAAAAAAGGGGAGAGAGATAGAGGAGGGGAGAGAGATGAAAACAGGCAAAGGGAGAGATCGGGAAAAAAACCATGGCAGAGGGAGAGGTAGAGAAAAGAAAAAGGGGAGGATAGAGAGAAAGAGAGGGGAGGGGGTAGAGAGAAAAGAGAAAAGGTAGATGTAGAGAGAAAAGAGGGAGGGGTAGAGAAAAAGAGAAAATGGAAGAAAGAAAGGAGGGGAATGAAAGAGAGAGAGGGGGGAAAGAAAAAGAGAGAGAGGTAGAGAGAAAGAGGGGGGAGGATGGGAGAGAAAGAGAAAATGGAGAAAAAGAGATGGAGAAAAAATTGGGGGAGAAAAAGAGAGTGAGGGGGGGATGGGGAGAAAGAGAGGGGGAGGATAAGAGAAAGGGGTGAGGAAAATAGAGAAAAGAGGTGGGGGAGAGATGGGAGAGAAAGAGAGGGGGGGGAAAAAGATGAGGGCAGAAGAAAAGGGGAAAGTCGGGAAAAACCAGCCAGACTGTCGCCCCCTTTGCCTGGACGGGCGCCATTTTGGGGTTTTAAAAAGTCCTTAATTGAAGGGGTAATCGTCCGGCAGTAAAAAGGGCCCGGCGGCAAGTGACGTCAGAGGCCCCAGTCCCCACGCGGGCCCCCGGGGGGGGGGCGTGGACTGGTGCTCTTTTTTTCTAATTCTGTCCCAAAACCAACAGCAATTTCCCGGCCGCCCGTATTTTTTACTACAGGGTCTACAAATGTTTCTCAAAATGCCCGCCAATGACCCTTGGAAAATTTATTTAAAATTTAATTTGTAGTTTTTTTTTGTTGTCACGTTGTTTATGAGTACACTTGTTAACAAGATCTCTATTCTATTTCTGTATTTCTTTAGAAGACGCCCCTGGAACTGCTCTATTCTTTTAAAAAATGACTTTTTTTAAATTTTTTCCTATTTTGTCAAAGGGCTCAATGTTTTTTAATTCGAAGAAAATTTCAAAACAAATACATCTTTGGCATCGACATTAAAAAATACATTAAAAATTTTGGGAAACTTTTTTCCAAAAGATACTAAGAAATTTTAAAAATTTAAAAATTTCTATTTTTTTAAATAATACACCCAAAATTTTGTATGAACATCTAATTTTTAAATTACCATTATTATTTTTCCCCGGGTTTCCTTTTGAAGACATTTTAGTATGTTTTATAACAGTTTTCCCAAAGTTTTCATCCCATGAGTAGCGTCAGAATGTTGAAAAATCTTTTCCCCCACGAAACCCTTTTTTTCCTTTTGGGACAGAAAATTTAAACCCCAAAAGAGTTGCGAAAAAGCACTTTCTTGGAAAACCCATTTCACAAATTTTTTATTATTCCTACACTAAAGTAAATATTCCCCTTTCCCCAAATTTTTTCCAAATTAAATCTTATTATCATCTCTCCTTTAACATATACTTGTTATTTTCCTTACTATCAAATTTAATACACTACCTCCTATATACTTATTAAAATTTTTCCCAGGTCCATCCAAAATCAAACACCTAACAATCGGAACGCGTTTAAAAGCTCAAAAAGTCAAGGATGCCCTTTTCCTAATCTTTAAATTTCCTAATCCTAAATATTAATGTTTTTCGTTAAAGGGTCCACGGTCAAAAAAGAAGAAAAAAGGGAAAAAAGATAGGATTTGCATTTTTTGGAAACTTTCGGTATACCCAGATAACAATTTGGGGCGGTTATCTTTGTTCTTAATCATTCCCTTAGCAAACCCATCTTACAAATAATGTTCCCATGAAAGCCTGTTTTCGTTTGGGAATAAACCCAATAGCCGTGTTAAAGTTTTTTTCCCTTCATTTTTTTAAAATTATTTAACGATTTCTCCAAACCGGGAAAAATTGCGTTATACCTATTTTTATTCCTAGCCCAAAATAATGTTGACCCCTTTCCCCTTTGGGACATGTTTCCTTTTCAATTTCCAGGGCGGTAAGTCATTGCTAAAGCCAACCCACCTCGGTGCCATTTTCCCACGGGCCCCCAGGGCCCAGGCCCCCCAATGCTAAAGGGCCCCCGATATTTTAAAAAACATTTTTTTAATACAAAAATTTTTCAAAAAAAAAAAATTTAAAACGTAAAAAAAAGTGATGTATGATTAAACTACGCACAAAATTGGCATAACGGGGATTTTCTCGCATCTTTGGGATAATGTTAAAAAAAAGGCAATGTTGTTGGTTGATGTTTTAAATTTTTTAAAATTGAATAATTCAATAAAAATTAAAACTATTTAATTTTAGTTTTTTTCAATGAAATTTTATAAAACTGTTATTCTTTTTTATACTACATTTTTTTACATTTTTGGTTTTGGGAATAATTTTATTTTTAAACATTACGAAATACTTCCAAAATTTTAAAAAACAAAAATACGATTGAATTGAAAAGGTTTTCCTTTATATTTCAGCATCGGGTTGGAGGGGGGGAATCGGGGCCCTTCCAATTTGAATAAAAACCCAACGGGTGCCCGGGACGAACAATCCGGTGGGGGAGGGGGTCTGATATCTCCCCCTTTTTCCCCACTTGTGGCCCAACTCACCTTTGTCTTAACCGCGGGCCGGGACAAACTCAAATTCTTGGGGGTTTAATCGTCAATCCGCCCGGCCCGGGCCGCAGGCCCCCCTGGGAGGGGGCGCGAAAGGGCAAAGGGGAAACGAAGAAAAAGGGAAAAGGGGGGGGGCCGCAGAAGCGCACACTAAGGGGGGGCCGCGCGGTTTGCCGGGGAAGACTTTCCCCGGGTTTCCCAAAGGGCGGGCGGCGTGCGCTGGCAAGCGGGGCAGCCGTGTTTCCAAGCCCCGAGGCCCAGCCCCCGCAGTCGGCGGGCGCAGCCCCGTCAGAGCAGCAGCATGCCCCGCTCCGCCAGCATTGGCGCCCACGCCCACGCAAAACATTTTGGCCCGCCGCCCAAAACCCCATCCTCTCTTGTAGTCGTTCATTGGAAGCTTTGACACCCATTTCCCCTTCCCCGGATCGTGGTTACAGAGAAAAATATATGATCCCACATGTTCTCAGGGAGGGAATTATAAAAAGGGAAATTTTGGGAGAGGAAAACAAAAAAAGAAAAACGGGCACATCAAAATTTTCTTTTTGATTAATTACACGGAGGGGGGAAAGAAAACCTGAATAACAAATTTTCCATTGCAAATTTTTTGGAATTTTTTTGGGTTTTTTTGGTTTATTTGGGCCCCAAACACCCCATACGTTTTTAAATTTTTAAAATTTTTGGGAAGACAAAATAACCCTATTTTGCAATACAACAAGTTTTAAAGGATGTTTTAATAATAGTATTTTTGGGTATAATTTTTCCCGCAATTTTTTTACAACAGGTACATAGATTTTCGTTTTATCCTTTTAAAAGAGTTTTGTGGACATTGGGAAAATTTAGTCACCCCCACTAATCTCTGTTTTAATCACGTTTGATTTTTTAAAGATTTAAAACGTTTGTGTGTTATCCGTCTTCTCTGGTTTGCTTTTAAAATTCATTTGGGGCTCAACTAAATGGAAATTTAAAGAATTAACAGGGTGCAAACTTTTAACAGTGGGTTCTTTTAGAAAACGAAATGAAGACAATGATCCCTTTTATAGAGTCTCCATTTTTCTAATTTTAAAGAAACAGAAAAGGGGTGCGGCTAAACCCCAATAAATTTTTAAAAATCTTTTTGATTGTTTACATTCACCAAAAACTCTTCTGCAAATTTGGAAAAAACTTTTCCCGAAAAAACATTACAAAATTAAAGTCTTGGGGAATTTTTTGGGAAATTTTTGGGCTTAATTTTGGGGTTTTGATGGGAAACGGTAAAAGATGGGCATCTTTTAAGACGATAAAGAAATATTATATTAAAAATTTTTTCAATTTATTAATAATTTTAAATTAAAATTTCTTTCAAAATATCTTGGGGATAAAAAATTTTGCCAAACACCCAATTACTACGTTCTTTGGGAAATCTCCGAAAAGTGACTTTTTCATTGTTCTCTTTTACAACTACATTTTATTATTCCTCAAATTTGCTTAACACTTCCATTTTTTCCCCCCCTTTTGAAGAAATTAAAACTCCACAAAGTCAATTTTAATTGTGTTAATTTCTTCCGCAAAGCCCCCATTTATCGTTTTGTTGGGGCAATATAAAACATTAAAAAGGGGCGTTTTTTATGTTTATTTAATAAGGTGTTAGGTAAGTTTTAATAAGAATAAGTTTTAGTCACATTAATTACAAAAAACGGGGTTTTTAAAAATTTGAGAATTAAAAGTTAAAATCGAACGCCAAAATGTTTGCTTCAAATAAAAATTTCTCAATTTTGGGGTTTTTCCATTTACTTTCAGTTCAATTCAAATGTTCCAAAAAATTTTAAAACTTAATTGGGTGGGAAATTTAAAAAAAACTTTGGGGGGCGTTTTTTGGCAGCAAGGACCTTTTCCGGGTTTTATTTGGGGGGCGGGGTTTTAAATTTAGCTTCAAGGGTGGAGGGGAAAGGGCCAAATTTTTTAAAATTGGTTTTTTAATCCAAAACAAAAGATCAGGGTTTTCCCCCAAAGGGAGGGGAAATTTAATTTAACCTTTTCTTTTTTTTTGGAGGGGAATGGTTTAACCTTGGGGCATTTAATAACCCCATACCCAATTTTGAAAAAAATATATCTTTAATTTCCATCAAATATCGTTAACACAATATATACCCCAAAAAATAAAATTATTAATTTGTAATATGATTAATAACTCAAAAAATTTAAATGTCAAAGGTTTTTTAGAGGGATAATTGTTTCCCCGGTTGGGAAAAAGATGCACCACGCTGCCAAAAAACCGATAAACATTTTAAACGTAAATTATTTTTTCCCTTTTTTAGTTTTCGGGGCGTGCATTTCCCCCCCGGGTTTTCTGGGGAACGGTTAAAAGGGGTTTAAAATTTTATCCATTTTTTTGTATATCAAAGGATATAGCCAAAAACTTCAAAAATTGGGTCCCGGGCCAAATCCCCGAATAAATACGTTCATACGTTCACTGATATTTCGTTGAACTTTTTTTCAATTCCCCACGTTCGATATAGCTCTTTTTTACACCTGCGTATTTGTCAACCCTCCTCAAAATGCACACGGTTCGGGGAACCCCAGACTGAATTTATTCTAATGGCCGGGTTTAACCAAACCCCACACAGTAGCGTTCCAGAAATGAAATTAAAAGGAAAACCTGGGTTTTCCCCCATTCTTTCTTTTCACAATTTATTTTTGGGGAAAACAACTGCCCACAATGACTTTTATGACATCTTTCCCCCTGTTGGAATTAGGGCCATCAACGCGTGCTTTGTTTTTGGTTTTTTTGAATTTGTATTCACTTCCCCGCTGTTCCCTGGGAAAGCGGTTGGGAAAATGGGGAAAAATTCTCCGAATCATTCATCCTCATCATTTTACCAATGTCGTTGAATTTAAATTTCACTACTTCACAAAACGTGGGCTGGGGAATAGGGGGGTAATCGTATTTCCCGGGCCCGTTTAAATCTCAGCATGATCATTTTTTTTGGGGCCCCCTTAATCGGACACATTTAAATTCCGGGAAGAGCAAAACTTCCCGCACTCTTACAAGAAATTCGCGAAAGTAAAATTCCCTTTGAGTATCCGGAGGTGATAGGGGTGGTCGAATAGAACGGAAAAAATTGTTAACTGGTTCCATCTATGGCATGAAAGAAGAGCCCCCGAAACGCAACGATTGAATTCCCCGGGGAGGGCATTTTTTTCGTCCGTGGGCGTTACCCATTAACCCAATCATATGTGCTCTGCGATGCTACCTTTTTTCTATCCCGTTGCACGTGCGTCAGTGTTTTTAGTCGGGGACCCGCGAGCCAAGGACCAAACCAGAGCAAGGGGCATTTTTTTCCCCATACAAAATTTTCCCCATTATCAAATACAGATTGAATCATACCTTTTCTAACACAATGACGCATATAAAGGTACTAAATGTTGGGGATAAATTTGAAACGAAAAATCCCGGTTTTCAAACCAAATTCCCCTTTTTTTTCGTTTTTCCCCCTTTTTTAAAATTTGTTTGCTTTTTTGGTTTCCAAAAAATTTTAAATTCCCCAAATCCTGTACTTTCTTGTATAACGCACGTATATACGGGTAAATGTTGCCAAAAAGTTTTTAAAATTAAAACAGAAATACAGGTCTTGTGTACACTGATCAAAAAAAATTTAAAAAGTCTGTCTGTGGGCAAACCAGGCATAAAAAGCACATGATGTTTTCCCAAAAAATTTAAAATCCCCTTTAACAGATAAAAAGATTCCAGGCCCCGGATTTTGAAAAAAATTTTTCTTTGAAAATTTAGGCCAGGGCGTCAAACCACGCCCGCACGAGCTCTTCCGCCTGAGGGGCCCGGCGTCATTTTGGGGGCAACTCCCCAGCCGCCTCCCTTTCCCTGAAAAAACCAGAAGAATTTACATGCTCAATCAAGGCTTCATACCCAAAAAATTGTTTTTCCAGTTTTTTTTATAATTTTTTTAGGAATTTTAATTTTGTTTATATTCTTACTCCTCCATTTGATGATTTTTTTTCTTTTAAAACCCCCCTTACATAAATATCTTCGCCAAGGGCGGGGGAAAAGTTTGGATGGTAATTATTTCCTTTTTTTCGTTTAGTGTTGTAAATTAAATCATTCATTATTTTTCCTTTAGCAAAATGTGGGAAAAAAATTAAAAATTTTTTACGTTAACAATTTTTACAAAGGATTTTAACTTTTTAAAAGACAATATTGTATAAAAACTTTTAAACAAAACCTATAAAATATAAACCTTCTCCCTGAACGTAGAAATGTCATGTTTTTTTCACTCTCAAAAAAAGGATTGCAAAATCAAGATACTTTTTATTTTTTTTTAAATTTTTTTTTCCCAAAGGAGAATTTTTCAACCTGGCTGATTTTATTATTTCATTTTAATGGATCATTTCGTTGCTTTAAACAATGTGGGAAATTTATAACCAGATTTTAGCCCAAAGACTCAATAACCTTTTCCCCCAAAAAGTTTGGGGGTACCCCACTTCGGGGGAATTTGTACAACTTTTTTTTTAAAAACTCGCGCCAGTTGCTCGGGGAATTGCCCCGGGGCTCTGTAAGGGGTTACTTTTTCCCGCCTTGACAGCTGCTTTTGGGTTTTATAACAGAATCGGGGAAAATTTTTAAAAAATTTTCACAAGTGGTTTTTAAATTTTTTTTAAAAATTTCTTAAAAAAAAAGATGCAATACCTTATAAAAATGGGGTAGGTCTTATTTTCATTTGTTTACCAGTTCAAACGTTTAAACTCTTCCCTCGCCTTAGCCCTCTACAAAAGAAGATAGATTTTTTTTTCAAAGGAAATTTATTGTCCCTAATTAGGTCCTTTAAATTAAAAGTGAATACATGTTTTGGAAAAAATTAGTGTTTTTTATAACTTTGGGAAAAATCGATAGTTTAAAAAAAATATTTTTTTTAAAAATATTTCAAAAAATTAAAATTTTTTATGAACATTTTTTTTCTAAAAAATGACAAAAAGCACCAAAAAAACATGACATAAACTTAATTTTTTAATTTTTTTTTTTCTGAAATTGCCAAAATTTTATTTTTATATCTCTACGTCTTCATTATACCCCGTTCTTTTGTAGTATTGCATGTGATTGCAAACGCTTTAAAAAGGGTTTTTGATGATGTTTCTCAAAACTCCAAAGTTGTTGCAAAGGAAATTTTAAAATTTAAAAATTTTTCAAAAAACAAGAACGCCGTTTTTCAAAAATGGCTCGAAATTATTCAAAATTTTGAAAACATTCTTAAAATCACGTTTTATTTTTACTGTTATGGGTCAGAAAAAATGGGAAAAAGTGAAAAAGTGGGGTTTAAAAGATAAACACCATTTTCTCAATGTAAAAAACAAAAGATACAAAACCTTTTTAGGTAACTGATATGTTCGGGAAAAAGTTCTAGAACATATTTTACAAAGGTTTGCTAATTTTTTGAAAAATTTTCTTTCTGAACGTGATTTTTTAATATTTTTTATGCTAATGTAACTTTTTGGAATTTATCTGTCAAAGGAAATTTAAAAAACTAAAATTTTGGGTGCGCAGAACGTTTGGGTGGTACATAAAAAAACCAACTGGTCTTTTTTGTGTTATTAGTTTTTTCCCCCCCTTTTTTATGTTTCATACTCTCAACGTATTTACAAATAATATTATCGAATGAATCGGCCCCCTGGGGAGAGGATTGTGGGGATTAACCCCTAATGTCAAAAATTAAAAATGTGGGGTCCCAAACCCGCGTAAGTCATTTTATGTTTCACTTGTGTTCCCAAGTGTGAGGGGTATTGCGAGTTCCTCGTTTATTACACATGTACCCTTTATCCATCCATTATCTTTTTTAATGATAAAAACTGTGTGTGCTATTGGAAACTGGGTCCCCACACCAAAAAAAGTGGAGCACTCCCCAAACGGGGAAAGGGAAAATGAAAAATATATATATATATATATATATATATATATATATATATATATATATATATATATATATACAGGCTGAGATGGACCAATGCTTTCGTTGTTCGGGGGGGCAAACCGTTTCCAGAATGCCCCAGAGGGCGGGAGGTACCCCCCGAGACTGGGAGGATTTTTAGGCGCCAAAGATGGGGGCTGGGGAAAAGCTTTTAAAAAAACTAAAAAATTTTGGTTTTATTTTAGGGAAAAAGAAACCCCCAAAAATTTGGGAAAATTCCCCCGCCATTTTGTAAAAAACCACTATTTTCTTTAAAATTTTCAAAACTCAAACGCTAACCTTCAAAAGGGTGGATTCTTTAAAAGAGAAAAGAAAAATTTATTCTGTATAGGTTGGAAATTCTTCACTAATTTTTCGGAACCTTTATGACTTTCTTTGGGCCCCTAGTTACTTGCATGGTTTCTTAGCGGGGCTCAGTGCCCGACCCTTTGACTTATGTGCTCCCTAGGCTGTCAAATGTTTTAGAACACTTTTTTATTTGCTTTTTTAACATACAAGTTATTTTAATATTTTTTAATTAAAAAAATTTTTTAACCGATGCAGATACTGTATATTTTTAATAATTGATTAATATTTTCATTTTTTTTAACATCAAACATTTTTTGGTCAATAAGTTAAAATATAAAGTATTTTAAAAGTATACTATGTTTGAAATTTTTTTTTTTATTAAAAAATTGGGTATTAAATTCAAAATAACGTTAGGTGTAAAATAAAATATATGCGTTGTCATACGGAATCCCATTTTCCCCCTTTAGTCTCGGAAATTTCTTAACATTAAGTTATCTTTAAAATTTTACGCGTCCCAAATGTAATTTTCTATATATAAATGAGATAATGATTTAATGTATCTTTTTTAAAACTCGATCTCAGATAATTTTTTTTGCGCTTTTAAAACGAAAATATCCTTCATTTACACAAATCACAGACAAAACAGGGTCTTAAAAAAATTTTATTTTAAAATATATCCCGTATCGTCAATTTCTTTTTAAAAAGAATACCCTCCGAATTAACATTTTCCCAAACCCTTTTTTTTTAAAAAGTGGCCCTTTTTTTCCATACCCAGGGCTACCCGCCAAAACGAATCAAATTTGGGTATCAACTCAATGCGGGCGAAAAACTTTTTTTTATTTTGGGCAATAATCCGATTTTATCAAAAAAGAAATATTGATGCTAAAAATTTCAGTTTCTACAATTTCTTCAGGACATTTTTCCCAAAATTCCACCTCATTTTTGTGCTGTTTCAAACCTCTAATTCACTCTTTTTAAAACTGCAGGACTTTATAAAATTTTTTTTGCTCAATATTAATAATGCTTTGGTCAAAAAACCAAAAGATGTCACTAATTTGGCAGCTCAAATAAATATTTAATACTTTGTATATAAAAAAATTTTCGTAAGTTTTCTACACTGGGCAGATTTTAAATATAATTCCCATATCTTAATCAACCTTTAAAATGATCTAAATATCAAAAAAACACATAAAAAAATTTAAGAAAAAATTAAAATTAAAAATTATCATTTTTCATTGTAATTTTTTTTCTGGGCCCAAAAATCTTCAAAAATACTTTTTACACAAATGTATACCATGTTAAGATAAGATATTGTTTTTTTTTTTGTATTGAAAATAAAATTTAAATACATAAATTTTTAAATAATTTTTGCATCCCCGATATTTATTTATAAATATCGATATTTTTTTCCATTTTTTGGGGATGTATTAATGGATAATTATATTTGTTTTATATTCAATATATATTAATGGATATATTTGATTAATTAACATCATCTCCCAAAAGGGGAAAAAATATCCCACTTTCTTTTTATATCAACCCGCTCATATTTTAGGTCAACTACCAAAAGCGCACCAGCTACATCTTTAAGATAAAAATTCCCTATTAATCAAAGGAACTACTTGATAGAATATTTCAAAAGAAAATTCAAGTTTAAAATGTAAATTTTAACTTGTTAACCCCGGGGATACACACACCAAAAACTTCGGGAACAATATCATACCTCAAATTCTTTAATTTTGGGCCCCGACGCTCGTTTAACGATCATTAAATTGGATGAAAAATTTTTTAATTCTTTAACCTGTTTTTTCAGATGTATGGTAGATAAATGATCAAAGTTATGAAAATGAGGCAATTTTTTATGGATTTAATGTAGACGCCACCCAAAAATTTTTTTTGCTGTAATCAAATTGAGACAAACTCTATATTTGGGTTAATGGTTTTTCTTCCCAAAAATACAATAAGTTAATTTAAATCATAAATATTAAAAGACTATAGTTCCCAACCCTTTTTTTATTACAACAAAAAAATTTAAATTTAGTTCCCGTAATTAAAGATTTATAAAGTTGTTTTTCCCTATCTCAAATTTTAACTTGAAACTAACAAAAAGGGTCAATTGTTTAAATGCAAAAAACAGTTTCGACCCCCCGATCTAATAACAAATTGCCGCAAGGGTCCTGAATCAAGCAGCAAGGTCTAAAAAACCCCAGCCCCGTGACTTTTCCCCTTTCGTAAATTACCATCCCCAAAAAGGGTGTTTTTGACATTTTAAACACTAGTTTTTTTGTATTTAGCAATTTCGTATTAACACGAAAGCAAATATTTTAATCCTTTAGTTTTAATATATTTTTCTTTGAATCCATTTAGTTTGGTGTCTACTGAAAGTTCTTACCCACAGGAAGTACGGAAAAATTTTTCTTACCCCTTATTTTTAAAAAATCTCGTTTCCACGAAACAGAGATAAAAAATTCTAGAGGTTTCCAAAAAGATAAAGGGAAATTCTTCCTAAATATTTAAACTTGACGGGGGTGTACAAAGTTCTTGGTACAACCTCCTTGATCCTTTTACTGGGGGAAATAGAATGCCCGATAGAAAATAATAATTTAAAAAAAAATTTCAAATAAAAAAAATTTAATAAAAAAAAATTTTTGTTCGTGCGTTTATGAAGAGAAAATGTAGAAAAAAAAAATTCTTTGGGCGACCCGGTGGAACATGCAAGAGGATGGGGGGGAAGACGAAAATCATTCTACACCCGGGGTATTAGAAAAAAATTTTTAGAAAAATTTTTCCCCTTCTTTTACCCCAATTTTTTTTCACTTAAAATGGGGCCTTTCCCCCAACCTTCCTTCTTGGGGTTTTGATTTTTTATGTGTTGCTGCATATCCGGCTTCTAATCCTTCAGACTTTTTCCAATTTCCCGGGTTTTTTGAATTGGGTTTTTTCCCCGGGAAAATCCATGCTATGCTACCCTAATTTCCGGGAAAGGGGTTAAACTATTTTGGCGGCTGAACAGCTATTCACCGTTTAAGTTCCTGTTTAAAAGCCCAATACCATGGCCGTTTTTGGGGAAACCCCTTTGAGGAATCACTTCTGCATCCAAAAAATTAATTTTTTCCCTTTTGCCGGGGAATTCGATTCACATTGCCCTTTCAGCAGATACCCCAAACTACATCTTCCACTTCGATTCTTATTCGACTTCCAAGGCGGGCCCTTTCCCTGGTTTTTAACGAAGAATTTTTTTACGTTGTCTTTGTAATTCCCCATTTTATTTCCTGAAATTAAAATTATTTCTGTCAAACCAAACAGGGGGAAAGGTTACAAAAACCCTTGAAAGCTGGGCCCCAGAGAACCTAAAATTTTGTTTCCCTTTTTAATTCAGATTATTTTGTCATTCCATAACCAAAAAAATATTGAATTATAAACTTAAAAATAAAATTTTTCAATGATCTGAGTAGTTAACATAACAAGATTCATTGTTTTTAAGGTTGACACCGACAAAAACTGAAAAGATTTTTCTTTTCTATGCGGAAAATACATATCGTTCGTTAACAAAACCCAAATCAAGCAACGGCTCCCCCCAAAATCAGAGAGCACACTAAGCAAAGGTTTTCAACGTGCACCTCATTTTTTGGGTTTATTTTTTTTACAGATCGGTATTTATTTATTCATTAATTCATTTATCCCAATTTAGTCCCCCAGTGCCTCAGGGTTTCAAAGCAGTTAGGCCACCCGGGTTTCCATGCTGAAAAATGGGAAAGCGCGACCCTTCATCCGGATTTTTCCCCGCGCTGAGGTGGGCGCCACGCTTAAGGCTCGTTTACCAAAAAACATAAAAACGCACGTCAAGGCAACATTTTTCGGTCTCACACGGGGGGGCCTTTTAGGCGAGGACCCGAGCAATTTCTCCAATAATTTTTAATAAGGTATATTAAATTCCCCGGGAAATTTTAGCAAACCCCATGTTTTCTTTTTATATTTAACAGTGGTGGGAGGGGGTGCGGAAACGGGTTTCCCCCTACGTCACGGCTTGGGCGGACCAATAAAAGAAATGAACTTATCGGCCAAAACGGGGATGAGAAAACGATTATTTACGAGATGGTTTGGGGGCGGAAATTGGATGTGCCGTTCCGTCGGACCTACGTATCTCAACCGGGGCGAGCTTTCTCACCGCTGGGCGGGGACTAGGAGTTCGTCTATCAAAACATCTTGCACGAGAATATTTTTCTATTGAAAGGTTTCCCCACCAAAAATTTGATACGCCCATGAGTTTTTAAAAAGGGAAAAATCACCCAAAATCCCCCGTTTTTCGATAAAAACACACAGTACGGCTGTAAGGGGTGCCACGTGATCCCCAAACAATATCTTCTCCCCTCTTGGGGGAGAAAAAAGGGCCATTGATTATTTTTTTGTTTGGGTTTTATTTGACTTTTTTATATTGGGTTGATTTTTTAGAAAAAACTTTTTAAGATATTCATATTTTTTTTCAATTAAAATTTTTTACTCTTTTTAAATTTAAAAAATAACGTAAACCCAAAACTTCCTGCACACATTGAAATATGTTTTTAAAAAATTTTTTATTTGGTTAAAGGAATTAAAAATCTTAAACCCCGCAAAGTACCCCTGAAATTTGAGAAACACAAATTTGGGAAAAGAAATCAACTTTGACTCATTACAAATTTTTTTAATCGTTTATTCTAGATTTGTCGGAATATTTTTGAACACAAATGGAAAAGTGATTGTGAAAGTAATAATGTAATTTAGTTAATGTTCAACATTCAAAAAACATTTTAAAAGGGTTCGGGAAGGGACATCTTTCTTGACTTTCACAGGAGAACCCCCCTGGGTGCTGTCCCACATGACTTTTTTGGAAACGTCTGCAGAAGTATTTCGTCCTTCGACTTTTATGATCGCCATCGCCCCATTATATTGGGATATGTTGAAACCTCTTAAATAAAACCAAAGGAGTTTTACTTTATTATTCCGATTTTTCCCAAAAAAACGTCAAAAAAATCACCGACGCAATTTCGAAGGCGTAAAATCTAAAAAATCAAAGACGCGTTAAAAAATTTTATATACCGGGGAAAAAAAGCCCCGAGACAAGGTTAATGATTTTATTGGTTTGTCCACAAAAGGTCTGGGGGTTTCAGAAACGGGGGGTAGATGGGGGCTTTCGGGGAAATTGCGTCGGGTGACCGACAACCCCTTTTAATCAGGGGTTTAAAGTTTTTCGGGCGAAAATTGGGTGTTTTTTTTAAGGGGCTCCAAAATTCCCCAAAGGGAAATAAACCCAAAATCCCAAATTTTAAACTTGAAAGTTTTTGCCACACTTTTGGGGTTGGGGATGGAAAATAATCAGGAAAAACAAATCGGTGAATTAGGATGGGGCATCGGGGGAAAACCCTTTTCGAAGGGGAAATGGCGATTGGGGGTAGTTGTAAAAGGAGAATAATTTTGAGAAGTGAGTTTTGGGAAAAGCTCCAAAAAAATTTGTTATCGAAAAATCTATTTTTGGGAAACAAAATTTAATTGATATCTCCCCTTCCTTCTTCTCGTCCATCTCCCAAAATTTTTACTTCACGAACCACCATTTTTAATATTAGAAAAACCCCTTTTTTAATAATGGATAGTCAGGGTTTAAAATGATTGTTTGAAGGGGTGTTTTAAAACGGGTTTAAAATGCGTCCGTTTGGGTTAAAAAAAATACAAAAAAAAAGTTGAGAAAAATTGGAACCTTTTTTCTAAAGGCCCAAACCCCATTGTTTTTTTTAAAACTAAAAGGGGGTGAAGACATTCAATTATACATATGGGAAAACCCTTTTTAATCCCATAAGGCCAACATAAAAAAGATATGCCAGTGATGGCATAGTAAAAGGTTCAGTGAAATTTTTTAAAAAACAGGTGTTCCCCGGGGAGGAAGCCCCCGAAACTTTAAAAAAAGTTTTTAAGCACTTTTAAACCTCTTTTCTTTAAAATAAAATTTTTCTTTGAGTCTTTTTTTTGAAAATAACAATTTTTAAATATATTTTGTCTAATAAACAATGGATATTCGGAATGTCTGAGTCCCAATAAGCACTCAAAAGTTGATTTAAAATCCTAGGAAAAATTTTTATTTTGGGTTAAAACCCCCAGAATTATTAAATTATGTATTATTAACAAATAAACGAATGATTTGGGTTTAGAAAGAACCAAGGGGGAGCCCGGGGTGGCACAGACTTTTCTAGTTAAGTTTTTTAATTTCCTTTTTTGGATTGGTACTGTACAGTCTTGCCCATCCTTTTAGGCTGCCCGCCCTCTATCGCCCCCAACCCTTTCAATTTTTTTAAATTTTTCAACTTTTTGGGTTTTTAAATAAATAGAACCCAAATATTAATTTAAAAATATTAAAAAAGGCTAAAACCTCCTCCTAATTGGGAATTTATTTAAAAAATTTTGGGCCGTTTTTAAGAAAATGGCGTTAAACCCCTTACTGTAAATGCGAAATTTGGGAAACCCCGTTCTCCAAAGGGAAACTATTGGGCTTTGAAAATTTTTTTTTAAAGTCATTCCAAACTTTTCTACTCCAAAAAGCAAAATTAAGATACAAATCCATTGGGAAATTTTGGGATATTAACGGCGTAAAAAAATTTTTTAAAAAAACATTTTTGTAATTTTTTTTTTTTGAGTACCAAATAACTTTAAACACTAAACTGTACCATTACCACCCATCCCCCTTTCAAAAAATTTGAAGAAAAAATTTGGGGCCGTTTTGGTCCAAATGGCATTTTAACATTTCTGAAAAAGCGAAATTTAGGGGCTCATTTTTACCGAAAATTTTGAAAAATTTTTTTAAAAATTTTTTTAAAAACACATTAATAAATCTCATAAAATGAAAAATTCCCCTAATGTAATTCAATTAAAAATTAAATGGAACGCCCATTTTAAAAAGAATTGAACACAAAAATTTAAAAATTATTTTTAGTTCAAAATTTTTTAAAAATTTGTTTGCCCTTTATACTGCTTTTTTGTGTATATTTTGGAATGTTATTCCCCCCTGAGATATGGCAAATATTCTGGGGGAAATCTTCTAGCCCCCGACTTTTTAGATTAAAAAACGAATTGTGAATAATCCAAACCCAACCCCGTGATTCATGGCCCCTTCATTAATCCAGGGAAATTTTAACCCCAACCCTGTCTTTTTTTTACGAATCAGGGTTTTGTAAAAAAACTTCCCCAAAAGGGGGGGAATATATTTTCAGAAAATGCCGAAACTTCCCTTTTAACCCTGACCCTAGAAATCAATTTTTCATCCGGGGGACAGTATCCCCAGCTCATTACAAAAATTTACATACAATCATGTAAATTTTTTTTCAAAACTTTGCCAGATGACATTAAACATTAAATTAATGAAAAGTTTTAAAACCAATGAAATCGTTTCTGCGCATAACTGTTTCTATACAATTAGAGACTATACTGGGCATCACAAGAAAAGTAACATTAATTTTAACAAATACATAATAATTTTTACCATTTGGACTGTATAAATGAATATAAATAACCTGAAAAACTATTGTACTACAGCTTCCGGGGCAATGACCCCATCTCGATCAGGTTTTTTGTCCAGTTTCTCTGATCCATTGAGCAAATGCTGAGATGGCCCTTGTTTCTTCTGGACATAATGTAACTTCATTTCCTGTGCGTCTTCTAGAATTCATGGGAAATACAATTATTCAAATTATCGTTTCCATGTTGTCGCGGCAGGAAGTAATAAGAGCCAAAATTTATTGCTTATTTATCATGAAAATAGATTTTATTACATGGGAGATTTTTTGTTTTTTTCTCCTTTCAAAATTCAAAATTTATTGCTTATTTATTTTGCAAATAGATTTTACTACATGGAGTTTTGTTTTTCTCCTTTCAAAATTCAAAATTTAAGTAGTATATGACTTGGTGCAGGATCACAGAATTTTGAAAATGTACTACAATTCACTTTTCCCCATAGCACGTCCATGCAGTTTTTAACTGTTTTTAGCACTATCCATTGGAAAAGTTTGAAGAAAATATTTGACCATTTTTGAAAAATGGCGCTTCAGTAATTCTGAAAATTTTGAATCATTTTAACAGAAAACTGTGGAGTTTCCAGAATTTTATGACATTATTTAAGAGATTTTTCATAAATGGCTCTAATGTCTATAATGTAAATATTACAACATGTGAGACAAGTCAAAAATACCTTTTGGAATTTTTGAAAAACAGAGAGCAATAGAATAGAGTAACATGCGCTGATGTCATCGATAGGGTACTGGTACTATTCCTACCAAAAATTTAAAGAAAGAATATGGAGCGTTTTTTGAGAAAATCTTGTTTTCGTGATTTTTGCAAATTGTAAATATTGCACGCATTACTGCACAAAACTACTCAAATTTTCAAACAAATCTACATGACCTAAATGAAAGAACTATTAATGGACAACAAATTTCATGAGAAGGAAAAATCTGTCTTCAATTAGACAGACAGACACAAACAGACAGACAGGCAGAAACAGACAGTCGGACGTTTAAAAAAAACAACATTTTTTCGGTTTCAGGGGAACCCCCAAAACATGTATTTCCGTTGACATCTCGAAATCGATTTTCTGCAGCATAACATAACTTTTCTCTATACAACGTATATTACTCCGTATAAACATATGTATACGAGGAAGTAAAAAGCAGGCAAACTGTGTAAATTGAGTACTTTTTTATTTCTGGGTTAATTTTTTTCTGATCAAATATATTTATTTATTTTGTTAATAATAAACAATTTACATATTTCTGGAGTGTTTCTACGCTTCTACAATGTAAATGTTTGCCTAGAAAGCATATTTTCAAACGCAAGTTTGAGTGCTTATTGCCGCTTAGCCATTCCGAATATCCACGTAGTTTATTAATGAAAATATGCTTAAAATTATCTTCAGAGCTTATTTTCAAAGTTTCGACGTTTCCTCCCCGGTTACCATGTATAGTAATCTACGGAAAATACAACGTACGGGAATGCTACCCACAGGGTTAGGATTTTGGTTAACGAGAGCAGCATAATGTACATCTGTAGTCCTTATTTGGGAGAATCAAGATTTCGGAAAATTACTGACTCATGAGGTAATAGGGAATTTGGGATTCACTAAATTTTGCCTCTGAACACTCAATAAATCGTGGAAATTATTTTTTGCCGTAAATAAAATTAAAATAAAAAATACCATGTGCGAGGGTATTAGTAATATATCAGTAACTCTTAAGATTCGTTCTAATCGTCTGTAGGTTGATTGTTCAGCTTTATGCACTTACCAATCTTAAGATAATATCATTCACTTTGATTATGGTAAGTATAAGCGTTATCACCTGCTCTTCGCTTAAGTTGTTGCCACTTAAACATGGCTGTATAACTGTCCCTTTAAAGTAAAAAAGAACAGGCTTTCGTAATCCGTTTTTGTGTTCAGAATGAGTACCGAAACTTTAATTCTGTAAAAGACCTGAACCATGTCGGTGTAAAGTTTTTCCGTGTCGAAAAGTTTACCAGTAGATTGAATTATTAAAAAACAGTCAAAGCACGCAGAGTAAGAAAAGAGCAAAATGTCCAGCCTCCTCCACTGCTGAATCCAATATTGAGCAAGACCATGGTCTGATTCTGAATAACCGATGAGCGACTATTGATGAAGATGCAAACCATATACACATTAGTCAGGTTCTGCTTGTGAGAACACAAAGATGGATTTTCGAAAGACATTCTTGTTGCAAAACAACGCACTTCCGAACACGTTCCGATCTTGTCACGTCTAATTCCCATCTGTTTGGTCAACTTAAAGATGCTTTAAGAGGGCGGAAGATGTGCCTCCAACCTACAGGTGAGGAAACAGTGTATTCATTGATTGCTGCTCAATCGAAAATCTCTTTTGGAAGGGTATTGGAAAGCTGGTGCTCTGATGTTCCTTAATGTATTGCGACCCACCCCTCCGCCGGCTAGCTCAGAATGGGTTTTCAAGGTGGGCGCAAAATAAAAAAATACAATTAGAATAGCGGGGATCAGGGTCATGTGGGCCGTTGTGGATTGAATGCATTTACACAGAAACTCAAGTCAAATCACTTTCCATTTACTTAAGTATATTCTAATTAAATTGCTATTACAGTCAATGAACATAAAACACTTTACATATACAAGAATTTTGTCTTGCTGAAAAAAAAGAAAACAACTTACACTCAATAATTAACTACACTGTTTCCTTTCTCTCATTTAACAATTTCAGAATACTTAAAACTTTGACTAATCATTCCAGTCGTAAATTCCCTAGTTGCAACTTTACAATTAGCTAAGTTTTTCTTGAAAGAAAAGATTGATTCTATTTTTTCCAGAATATCGGTATAAAGAACCTGTACTAATACTTTCTTTCCGAAACAAATTATTCCTTCTAATATCTACAAATTGTTCAAGTTGGCACGACCTTACTGTGTCTTTTCACGGCGTAGAGAAATCTACGGCGTCGACTCTTCCAGTCGCTCAGTGTCCTTATCCTTGCAGCTCAGTCAGGAGCAAAGCCGCCCCTCTGCAGAACCGTTGTTCAACTCACGATGTGGCCTCCCTCTCGTTTTCCGTTGATACTCTTTTCGTATTCTTTTATAGAATGTAACTAGCTAATTCCATATTTAAAGAATCTACAATACGACAACTGAGTCTATCGTTAAGAAGAGTAAATATAAAATAAGAAAAAACTGCAAAGAAAAGAAATGAATGGCCTCGTTAGTTTCATGCTATTCACATCCTCTCTCTTACAAGATTTTAAATCGTCACTTATACTTCATCCTTTCTGATGAATTGTTTTAATGCCTTGTATATGATAATTACCTCCTCGAATGTCTTGAAGAGTTTTTATCGTAGATGCAGTCCTGAAGTCCGTAGTAGTACGAAGGCCGCTTCTCGTGATCGTAGGTCCTCACTCTCAGCTGTTACTTCAGAAAAGAAAGCTTTCTTTCTCCCGACTCTCAGTGTCGCATACTCTACCGAGACGCTCCCTTACGGATATAGTTCGTAGTTTTCATTTTCGGATTGTATTCATGCGCGTTGGCGCCGTTCAAACAGCTCATCTTATTCTTGAATATTGATGCTCCGTTTTCCGAGACCTCAGCAAACGGATGGTCACATAACCCTTCTTTCGAAAAAAAGATTTTGTGAATTTGATTTCTATGCCGAAAAATCTTTAACCAAACTTGATGCTCTTCCTTTCTTCTGTCTTGATTCTGGAATGTCGAGCTATCTTGTTTCTTCCTTCTCCTTCTTCTTCTTTCTTCTTCTCCTTCTTTCGTCTTTATTCTTTTCCCTCTTGTTTTTTTCTTTTTACATGATTCTTGTCGGTTACTTTATCTGTTTGTTTCATCATTTTGCCATTTATTTCATTCTTTATTAGTCATGAGCTGATGCTTTCGATTATACCACTTTCATCTGATGTGCTCACAGCAACGGAAGAAATATTTCAATATGCATGGCAGGTAGGAATAAATCTGGCGTAATGGTGGCACAACTAACAAACTTTTAAGTTGTTCCCGTGTTTTTAGCAGTACAATTTCATCTCGCATCTTTCCATATTCATTTGACTCGTGCTATCCTGTCACCTTGGGAGACTGCTTGTTTTGGTGCAGAAATTACTTTCTCAAATTCTGATTGTCAAATGCTTTCAATTAGACGTTTCCTTAGATATCAACATTTCATATGTTCTTTAAATGTCTTCAGATACAGGCACGTCATCAATGCGATAAACGTATGAGACATCTCTCTGTGTGTATCTAAACATTTGCACAGAGCAGATGCACTATTCAGGTCAAATGGCATTCTTTGAAACATTAAATTCCATTGAATAAATCCATATTGTCTACATTCAGGTGCTGTCTTATCTGCCAATGGTAGTAGAGTCAGTTGAACTCAACCCGCAGTGCTGGATAATTGAATTGTTAATCCTCTACACGCAGCAGTCTGTCTCACAACTGGTAGAGTAGCAGTTCAATCGTCTTGCAAATAAACACCTTCCTGTCTTCCATTACTACAAACACTATCAGTTTAGATGAAGTTTTGAACTATTATTGATATGTCTTTGACCATAGAGTAGCAATGACATCCACCTCTTATATATTTTCATTGTATATTAGTAACCATAGATAGTGTTTATCTGTTAATTCTTTGGGTGAAAATCTTTTACTAGTTCTTGTTTCAAAGGCACCTGCAGTTCTAAGTAGTGCACCCAGTGCTATTTTCTGATAGCCATTGAGATTATGCGTTTTCTGCACTCAAACAGATTTGTAGGTTCACATCTGCTATCAAACAGATGGCCTCCCAATTCATGTGACAGATCAAATTCAGATCCTACTGATTATTCGTTCAAAGTTAAAAGTATTGTTCTCAAGTTGTAACAACTCCGTATTTGTTTCGCAGTCGACTCCAGTATAGTGGATATAAGATTCTGGCTAAGACCACAGCAGTACGCCTTTACGCTATCTCTATTTCCAAATAAACATCACATTGTGGTTTGATTTTCCGATTGCACCTATCAGAAAGATTTCCCGGTAGCAAATATAGAGTTATCCACTCTTTGTTTCTTTAATTCAACAAACTTTCAGCCTGACGGAGATTTGCTGGCTGTCCTAATACAAGTATCAACACCTCATTTAACTAATTTCGGACTGCCTCCTGGATCAGTCTGTTGTTCTTCGTTCCACGGTTCATCACATCAAATGAGATCATTCGGTTATTAATATCTCCCTCATACTTACTGATTATTCCTATTTGGTTTTGTAGGATGTCAAACAAACCTTTCAATTTTCGACTCATGTCCATGAGATATGCCAGTCCTGTATTTCTAGGTTGAAATATCTATCAATAAATTTTCTATTTCATCTAGACAGTCCTATCTTATCATATAAGTTATTTTCTTAGTAATCTTTCGGTTGCCGTTTCTCCTGTTTCTAGTTTACTTACATTGCTATTTGCCTGCTATCATGACCATTTACCGGACCATTGCTTGTTGCCTTGCTGTAACCTTTCATTATACGAAAGTGCTCAGCTACAATCCATGCGTTATGGTACAATTGGACATTAGTAAGATTTTTAAACAAATTTTACGTCAGGAAGGAAAGCCAACGTATTAATAAACAGACAATTCTTCATCGGTATCGTCAGGTACATAATTTGAAACAAATTCTTTCTCATTATATTCCACCATGGACATGTCCTTCTACACATTATACATTACGTTAACTAAAATTGAAATTTGGTTCATTATTAATATCTGAATAAATTTTCTTTGAGTTCAACCCATAGTTTTGGAAACTCCTAAACTATCTGCCAAATTCGTCATTTTCAAACATCTGATATGATTCGGTTTCTTACTGTCTGGAACTGTTAAAGAAAGAAATTATCTACCTCTTTCATAATGCACATGGATTTTCATCTCCCTTCTTTAAATTAAGTACAGTAATGAACATGTGGGCTGTTCCTCTCCACTCGATCAGATTTTAATTGTTTTTCAGTTCTATTCTTATTTCTTGTGCATTAATTTGATGTTGTAGAACATGTCCTATTCAGAAGAATACTTTATTCACTATCTAATTATTGGCGTTCAGACTTGTTCGTCAACTAATTTCTGGAACTTTCTCAACATTTCTATCAACCTGTATATCAGATGCAGTTATAGATCCAATTGTACTTTGATCCTAGATTCAGGTCTCGTTGCCAGTCAACCTTTTCTTCTGTTGAGTCTAGCTCCGTAATTTTTCTCTAGTTCTCATGTTCACCTTACTGGGTCTTGTGAACCTCGCTCTCTGCAATTCGACCCCTTCCACTGCTCCACTTTAATTCAGTAAACTGTGCCTCGTTCTTCTAACTTTCTATATTTCTTCATTTCCTTATCAATTCCATGAATTTTAACAATCATTTAATTGAGTTGTTTCCACTCTAATTTGGTTCCAAGTATTTGTGCCAGTTATTTCTCCTCTAGTTTAGTTTAAAGTAACTTTGTTCTCCTCCGTTTAGTTTAAGTAACTAATTTTTATGGTTTCTCTATTTTCCTCTTGCAGCAACCTCATCTAATTGTACATGGTGTATGTCATTGCATCATTAGATTAAGCCCTCTCAGTTCTTCTTCCTCGTACAATCTCATTGTTGGCGTTGCTGTGATTCTGCTCGACATCTCGCTGGTTCTCCTGCCATTCCTAGTTTCTACTCTATCGTTTCTCCCCGATCAATCATACCTGGTACTTGTCTAGTTTCCCTCAGCTATCAGTTATAAGTTCTTCCACAGTGATGATTTATTGATATACTTATCTGCCATTTTGATCCTTAACTGCCTAGAATCAATCAATTTCTTTCCCAGACACCATACCTTTCCATCTTTACAGATACAGACTAATTTAGAAGCAGTAAACTCTCATATATAAATATCTTCAGAAAAACCACTCCTGAAATACTTTTTTCTCCTTACACTTGTATTCACAACTAATTGAAATTTTAGTGAATAACAGTTAGTTGTACTCAGCAATTTGGTTCCACCAAATTTTGCTCTCAGTTTTTCAAATTGGGTTTGTGATAATCAATAATCAGGCCCCTTGCAAACAGTTTGCGACCCACCTCCATAACTAGCTCAGAATGCGGTTTTCAGTGGGCACAAATAAAAAATACAATTAGAATAGCAGGATCAAGTCATGTAGGCCATTGGATTGAATACATTTACAGAGCTCAAGTCAAATCACTTTACATTTACTTAAGTATATCTAATTAAATTGTATTGATCAATAGACATAAAACACTTTATATACAATTTTGTCTTGCTGAAAAGAAAACAACACACTCTCAATAATTAACTACCTGTTTCACTTTATATTTAAATCAATTTCAAAGATACTTACGGCTTTGACTAATCATTGATCGTAAATTTTCGTTGCAACTACAGCTAAGTTTTTTCTTGAAGAAAGATTGAATTCCTATTTTTCCGAATATCGGTATAAAGACCTGTACTATTTTTCTTTCAAAACAAATTATTCGCTTCTAATATCTACAAATTGTTCAAGTTGGCGACCTTACTGTCTTTTCGGCGTAGAAATCTACAGCGTCGGCTCTCAAGTCACTCAGTGTCCTTGTCCTTGCAGCTCGGTCAGGAGCAAGCCGCCCCTCTGAACCGTTCAACTCGATGTTATCATCTCATTTTCCGTTGATACTCATAATTATTCTTTTAGAATGTAACTAACACCAGTCCATATTTAAAGAATCTACGTACGACAACTGAGTCTATCGTATAAAGTAAATATAAATAAGAAAAAACTATAGAAAAATAAGATATACTCGATGGTTCATTTATTCCTCCTCTCTCTTACAAGATTTCGTCATCCTTGCGCTCGTCTTTCAGTGAATTGTTTTGTGCCTTGTAATGATGAGTACCTCCTCAGATATCTTGAAGGTTTTATCGTGATGCAGTCCGGTCGTAGTAGTACGAAGGCCACCTTCTCGTGATCAGTCAGGTCTACTCAGCTGTTGCGCTGAAGAAGCTCTTTCTCCCGACTCTCGTTATCGCCTTCTCTGCCGAGACGCTCCGCCTACAGATGATTCGTGTTTCATTTCGGATTGTATTCATGCGCTGGCGCGCGTTCAAACAACTCATCTTGTTCGCAGATATTGGTGCTCAGTTTTCGAGACACTCAACAACGGATAAGTCACAATGTCTCAGTATTCCCTGATGTATACTTAATTATAAAATCCAATGTAATCTTACCTACAAACCCAAAGATATTTTTATACAATCCAATGAAATCTTTGATGGGTGTTCGATAACATCACTCAATTCTCCATCTCTCCATACAATAGGTTCATTAAAAAAGGTTGTTTCATTTCCTTCGTCACATAATTGGTCGTAACTGAATTTGTTGAAAACATGAACTGATTTCATTAACTCGTAATTTTCCCGTTCTCTTCGTTTTCAAAACTAGATGTAATTCTAAGGGAACGATCTTACTTGGAAACCAGCAGGAAGAAATTTAGTATGTACGATGCACTCCCCCATTCTCCTGCCCTTATGCTCTCGAACTCCAGATTTTGATGTTCTGGATGTATCAGAACATGAATTATTAATACCAAGACGTAATATAAGAAAAGATATAACAAGCAACAAGACAAAAACTGGAAAGATGGAAAAAATACAAATTGGTTCCCTAATCTCTTTCAAGGCCTCCCCCATCTCTACTCACCTCTTAAGTATTTCAAATGTTATTACGTTTTTCGTTAATTACTTTCATTTCAATTAATACATAATCGATAAGTTCGATTACCTCCTTTCTCCGGAATCGTGGCGTTCGATTATCTTGCAGAACGTGTGGAAATGTTTTTTCCCCACCGAGACTTCGCACCTTTCAGCCAGGCAGCGCTCCGTTCAGAAAGTGACCTCGCCACTCGCCGGTCTGAAGCGACGAAGCAGTTACACGCCAGCGCCAGAGCGATTTCTGCTGATGCAGTTGGTACCTCGTGTCTCCGTGACGCGCGCGTTTTAAATGAGGTCGCGCAGTTGACAAAAGTGTGACTCGGTTTCATGTTCGGTACGGTGGGCCCCAATATGATGTTGCATTCTTTTAGTTTAAAGTACATTCCCTAAATTCAAAGTTATCAAAACAGGGAATTTCTTTGAAGATACAGGCGTAGACAAAATTGACTATGTGATGTTTCCAGGTGTTGCGACCCGTGGAAAGTATTCCGATGATAGGAAATTCATATTGAGCAGTGCATACATGCATATATATGCAACGGCGCAGTGGAAGATAAATTTGCGAACAATACATGTACATTATTTTAAAACCAACTAAAACAAAATCAACTAAGCAGGATATAATTATTTCTTCAATACTTTGGGGAAAGATCCTGCGATTTTAATGCAAAGCGCCCGCTGTGACGATCAAGAATAACAACTTTCAAAGAAAAAACAACGGTACGAAACTGATATTGCAATGCGCATGAAGACTCTATTGACGGGACAATTATCGTACTGACCAAAGGATGTATGCAAGAAATCAGAGACTATAGATTTTTTTTATATTAGAAGGGCTGGCAAATTACACGCGAAAAAACTGTTTTCTCTCTGATATCCGAAAAAGTAATTTTCTTGCTTTAAATTGTAAAATTTGTTTTTTCAGTATGTGCTGTAGTCAGAATCCACGTTTAGTTGATGCTTTATGGGGAAAACTTTTTTTCAGGTGTTTGTCCATCAATTCATCAACAACACTAGATCAACACATCTAAAACCGTACACTGGATTTTTACCAAAATTGATCCGGATCAAAATGGCCGATGCCACGGCATTCATTAAAGCTAGAATATCAAAAAATGAAAAATTATTGTTCTTTTGATGGCCCCATAACTTCAATTTTGAGCAAGATATTACTTGTCTGCTGCAATATATTTCAGTATTATATTTAAATTGTTTGAAATATCCATTTTCAAAATTTTCTAGTTTGTGTAATTTCATGTTATTTGCTCCTATATTAAAATTGTTGTCTTTATCCTTCTAATACAAGGTAGAGATTTCTCTCTTAAAATAATCCATTCCTCAAAATTAGATCTTTAAATCATTAATGTATACAACAAAACATTGATAATTTTCGCTTTGCTTTTAAATTTCTGCCAAATTTAGATTGAAAACACCAAAATGTTCATAGAGACACTACACAAGAAAATTTAAATGCCTATTAAACTCGCCTAGGACAGTATGTTTCTCTAGAAACAAATCAATGTGGATATCGCTGAAGAATAAATGCATAGTTTTTTATAATTATTGTTATTGTTATTATTATTATCATTATCATTATTATCATTATTATTAAAACTGCCTAAAATGCAATACCCTGCAGCAGATTTTAATGTGATAGGAGCATTTCAAAAGTAGTAGTAAAAACTTTTAGGATGCTCCTTAACCTTTGTTACATTTTTATCTTGGTATTAACTATTAATTTTGAAAAAAACAACAACAACATTGCATCAAATTCATTCAATTGTTTTTCTACATACCAATTTTATTTATCCATTTTATAATTTACTGCTATCACTGCACAATATTTCATTTATCAAGTCTTGGTTTCTGTTTTTCACTTTTGAATTTGTGTCAATCGGTTGACGCGATCAGCTGCCCGTGCAGGCGTCTCCGGTTTTCAACTGCGCCGCAGAAATCTCCTGTGACGGAAACTGCCCGATCTTCCTTTCCTCTCAAATGATAAATGCAGACCAGAAGTCGACACAAAGATACGCCAACAAAAAAACGCCATTTTTTCTCCCGGCAACAGATTGGTGTTCATTGCTACGAAGATTGCAGTTGGGTCAAAATACGCACTGGTGAAAAAAACGTCTTAATGTCAGCAAAGAAGATAATGTTTTATAAACCCCGTCAGTTATTCTTCTTGTGCATGTACGTTGGCAATAGGTTGGTATTATTTACTACAAGATTACTGTCAGTGTCCATGATGTATGAAATGTGAAAATAATCCTATTCTATGACGTTGTAAAAATGTCATATTCGATTATTAATTAAATTGAGTCTCAACTAAAATAGCTGAAATATAAAAATAGTCTGAAATATAGATAAAGTCGAAGGAAGTCGTCACTGTTTTGGCGATAACAAAATGCAAGAGAGATAACTTATCTTAGAGCAACAAGGAAGGTATTCTTTTCCCCAGAGAGAGTTTCTTTATTGCTCCAAGTAATTTTATTTTCCTTTATTTTAAATATTTTTATTTCCATAAATTTTAACCTTAAATGTACCATCGTCTATTTCTACAAAATTCACAAATGGGTCTCTTACCCGACAGACCACTATTATAACGATACTATTAATACTATTAAACTGAAAACAATACTATTTAATTATGTTTACTTGATTTTTTATTTAATATAAGCACAACATCAAGTGATCTCTTATAAGTTTTCTAAATGTCAAAAAGTAAATGAGCTTAAAATTGCATTTTAAAACCCTGAAACTTTCCCCCTCTAAACTATGCTTCAAAGTTTTCCCGAATTCCTTAGGAGTGGGATTGCTCTTCCTTGGCATTTTCGACCTCATTTCCTTCAGTTATTAATAAACAAAAATTAAAAATTAAAAAGAAATAAACACGTTTTTAATTAAAAACTGTTTCCTCTCTTATTACAGGAAAAAGTACACCTGTGTTGATTTCGATGTACAGAGAATAGAAATTCTTGATTTATTAACGGATTGAAATTTTCTTTCAATGGTTGATTGGTTATAGTTTGACATTTAGAACAAATCAAATCTCCGGCCCTCAAAGGCCCCATTTCCTCGTTACTAAAGAAGGTCGACTAGCGCTACTGTATTAGCTCAACAGCCGGTCTGTTTGAACCTTTCAAAACACGCTGGTCTTTCGCGCACTAGCAGCGATTAACCCCCCTCACGCGAACTGCTGCCTATCTTCTCACTATCAGCCAGGTAGCGAACTAAACATATTCTGCGCGGAAAACGAGGGGTTATCGCGTCAAAAACAAGCCCCGAGGACGAGAACGCCTGGCAGCCTCACGTTGAACCACGACAAGAAGTTCCATGCGCTAGCTGACGGGTATGAAGAGGAATCTACCAATCAGAATTTCAACGTATGCAATAAGGCATGGCCGAATTAACCGTTGCGTGGGCTCCCGGGGCCCCGTCTTCATGTCGGAACAAACAAAATGATTCACTCTATCATTTTAAACCTGAGTTTGCTTAAAGGGCGGGAAAAATTGTATTGAAAATAAAATTGGTGCGACTCTACTTTCTGACAAACTTTTGTCCTCCAGAACTCTAAGAACTCCACCAGTATTTTACATTTTCTGTCTATATACATAAAATAACCAGAATCAAGATCTAAACTAAATTATTAAGATCCATAACTGCTTTAACTCATATAACAATCATTATTTGGACCCATTTATTTTCGGTTCTAGTGACATCATGGAAAACATGATGTCACTAGTCACTTGTCAGAGCAATGTCGACAACTCTTCCTATGTCATTTCCCGTATGGTCGCCATACGCGTCCCAGAAAACAGCTACTAGTTTGGTTTTCTTGGGCAGCACCGGTTGTTGACTTACGCTTTTTACCACATTTGAGCTAGTGCCACCCATCACAGTAATCATTGTCTTCCTCTCCAGAAAAATTAGTCTCATATATCTCCATTTAAAATTTCGTATAACATTTAAAAATCAGTTCACCAATCTAGTTTCTCGTATTTACCTGTAAAACGCCTATTCTTGTGCACACATCATCTCAGTTTCACTGTAGTTTGAATGAGGCAAAACGGAAAATTAAGGCTTCGCTTCAATAAACCAGATATTTTTTCTCGATAACAGTACCAATCATTTCGTATGTTCGAGCACATATTAATTTTTACTAGGCAAGAAAAAATATTATAGATACTGTTCTACCTTTTCCATTGACATCTCGTTATTATGTGTACTGTCTTTGTTGAATTCTTGGAGCTGCATGACTATTTTTACTGTTGGAAATAACATGATGAAGTAAAAACAATTCACAATAAATCTGTTGCAAAAACATGAAATGAGCTTTCTGTTTATTGAAGCAAGGAAATGCATTGAAGAAGTTCCGAATTCTTTAGTGATGGTCCTTCGAGCGATCGAATCAGTCTGTCAAATCTGTCGTCCGACAAAGACTATAATACTACCCGAATGCTTTCGTATATGGAAAAACAGATTATGAACGATAGCTCTCAGACGATAGCTCAGAACGATAGCGCTAAGAAGGAAAACTTCTAACGATATAACTGGTTGAATCAAGCAGTGGCGTAGTTTAAGATGGTGTCAGCATATATGAATTTTTTATATATTATTTAATAACAATACAAGTATCTTTGCACGATATTAAATATAATTTGTAGATTATTTTATCAGGATTAACGATAAGATAAGATAAAGTAATCGCCGAAATCGAGACTCTTGGACCACTGAAGAATTGGGTCAAATTGTTTGTAGTTTCGCGTTTTTCTTTAATTGTATAACAATTAAATTAATATGTAATTGGTATGTATGTATTTCATTAATATGTATATAAATAATTCACTAAAATTATGTAATTCGAGCTATACAATTTTATAATTCGTGTCACCCGGGGCCCACGGCCCCCCTGCCCCCCCCTTAGTTACGCCACTGGAATCAAGGGTTACTGACAACCAGAATGTCTAGTCGCTTTTTCTGAAGAGCGATGAAAGGATTTTTGTGGACCCCAGTCCTATGTTGGACGAGAAGGAATTTGCGGCATTTGGCCGCCTTTCCCGCTATTGTTGGCTTTAATTTATGTCAGTTTTCTGTCTCGATTTTTTTTTGAGGGATCCTTTTGTTTTTTTGTTTGAGTTTACAAATTTTCAAAGAAGTTTACACTTAATGATGGATAATTTTTTGGAATATTTTATAAGATGTTATTAAGATTAACCATTGTTTACACAATTATTATTCTTCAACATTATTGTGGCTTATATATTGACAAACCGTTATTACTCGTATCAATTAGTGGAACAATTTATAATTTTTTAATTGCACTGTTTCGACAGTACTATCCATATTATTCGACGAAGTTTATTTGAAGATTCTCTCGATAGTTTCAATAGTTATACCATCCATTTAACGCGCTCTACTATATAGCCGTTCTTACCAAATCCACAGATCACGTGATTTACGTCCTCGAACCAGGTTCAAATATGTTTTGCGTTATGAAAATCGTTGTTTCGGCAGCGCGAAGAACGCTATGCAACGTCTATCAAACGATGTCGGATTTCTAGCTTTGACCGTTCTTTCACACCTGATTGCAAAGACCATATTCGTTGGTCTCTTTTTAGTGTGAGGTGCAGTGACTCGCGTTCATATTATACGCGCACGTCTTCTTGAGCCACGGAATACGTACCCCCACTCATTTAAGAATATTAGTTAAATTAAGAATAAATGAAAGGAAAGACAGTTGTACACAAAATCTGATAACCAGAAATGTTCGCTCCCGAGTAATAGAAACTATTTTGCACCGAAAAACGAACTAAAAATTGATATAAAATTTCTTTTGTCAAAATAACTAAACTCCCCACTCCTCTCGCAACTAGCGAAGCGAGGACTCAAAAAAGCGTGCGCGGATAATAATAATTCTACTGACGTCAGCTGTAAGGATATCCAATGCTATTATTAAGGATACCAATGCTATTATTAAAAACTGGAAAGAAAGGAACATTGAATTTTTGATGCCATTGTGTTACATATATTGTACGTTTTAACAATTTTTATTAGACCCCATAAATGTGAAGATTTTGTTCCCGAAATACAAAGAATGTATTTTTTATTTATCGTAGTATATCGTGGTTACATTTTAAAGCACATATATCTTTGCTAAAATTGTATTTGGATTATTCAAGTAAACACTCGACCTCCTGGTCTGTCCGAACTTGCGACGTAAACATACGTTTTGCCGCTTCACCTGCCCTCCGAGGTAATGGACACTGCTCGACATTCGGGCTGATCATGGTGGAAATAATTGTTAATATTAATATTAAATTAATATTAAAATTAAATTAATATTAAGTCATTTCCACGCATTGACTGATAGCCAGAGATCTCAATATAAATAGTCATAAGCTACATGCTAGTTAGGTTACTAGGAGCAAGCCAAGACCTTTTGTGACGTCTTTGAATTGTAAATAACGAAAGTGAATCTTGAGATAAAACTCCTGGATAGAAACTAAACTCCATTATGATTTTAAAGATTAAGGAATTTAGTTTCCTTCCTCATAACGAAACTAGAATTTAGCTGCAGTAAAGTTTCGTTACAGGGCAGTTTCGTTACTAGTCAATAGATATCTTCCCCGCGCTTTATATTTTAGTTTCGTTACGTACTTTAGTTTCTGTGCACAAGAAACGGTAACGAAATGCTTAATTTCGCTTAGTTTCGTTTCTGTTGCCATCCTTGGTTTTAAATATAATAAATGAAGATTCAATTTTATATTCTACTTAGTTTATGGAGTATAATATTAGCCAATAACAGTAGGATATAAAAATTAAAATATTTTGGTTATGACGGTGATTTAAAGGATGCACTTTTTTAAATTTCAAGAATACTATCATTTACTACTAGATGATGAACTAAATAACAAAACATTAACATTATTAGAAAACCTTGATGTGGTGTAAAAAACAAGATACAACTTATAGAACATCTGCTCATATTGGAATAAATATATAATAAAATGATATTATAGCCATGTAAGCAGAGAAATGTTAGATTTAGCACAAACTGCATTCCATTAAAGATCAAATTATTCTGGTTTAAAATTCAGAACAAAATATTATATCACCGGATATTATAATTTCTAATAAACGTAGTTATCATAATTGTCAAAGATCTTCAGGTACGTGTACGAATAAACTTGATGGAAACAGTGGATTTTAGCACACAATGGATTGCACAATTTCAAAGCAATTGTGCAATAATTCTGGAAGAAGTGATGAAATAAGAACACAACGGCTGGCGTGGGGACTGGCGGTGGCGGTTGTGATGGCGGACGCGGCGGAGGAATGTACCCTCGCTTGCACAAAAAATGGGCGATGTCCTGAGCCGAACTTTACCAGAGTTTTCCGACCCTGCCGCCCTGCGGAAATCCAGGCTGACCAATCAGCTTTGGCTTCATTTCAGGAGGCGGGACTATTCATCTTGAACATTACAAAATGGCAGTGATGGTGAGTTATATTATAGTAAATATTTGAATATAAATATTAAATCAACCAACAGTTTACATAAATTTTTGTAAAATTCAATTATAAATAAAAAGGCATACAATTTCCCGAGTAAAAACATATTTTAAAACTGTTATAAAACGGGTTTTTGCCAAAAATAACACTGGACAACGACTATTAAGCTCCATGTCTACATTTCGTCGTTTATTTATTGTAATATTTAATATAAAATGCAAATGTTTGCATTGTATGCATTATCTAACCTAGTTATTTTATTAGAAAAATTAATAACTTAAAGAAATACGTTTTAGAGTCAGTTTCACAAACACGTCTCCGAGATAGCAGCTTTCAGTTGTGAAATACTTCATCATCAATTTCTCAGATGACCCAATTAAAAAATACTATATGGTCGAGGACATTAATATTGTAATAAAATAGTTTTGATATGTAAAATACTAAATAAACTTAAAGTATTTAAAGTTCATTTAGTCACAATGAAAAATTTTCTACTGCAGACATTATGATTGGTAAGTGCAGCTGTAGAAAAAGCAAATGAATGATTTTGATCTTTGTTTTAGGTATCACAATTAATTACCTCTTCAATCTAACGTTAGGGTGATTGCATTTTACATGGAGTTCTTTACCGCAAATATTAAAAATCATATGTGATACCTAGTCTTTGAGGATTTTTTGCGTGAGAATCAAAAACGACATACCCAGCTCTTATATAACATTTTAATATCTTAATGTTTGCAAGTGAAGCACCAGCTTTCGTCTATTGCGTGAACATTGGAGGAACACACTTACACACACACACACACACACACACACACACACACACACACATACACCATACACACTCATCAATATATTACTATGTAATTTATGTATGATTCCAATCAACGCAATGAAATTAATATATTTATATTATTATAGCAGAAGTATATTTTACATTTTGATATTTTATTTCGAGAGACGAGCAATGCACACAAAGTTTTTACGTCATCGGAATGTTACCACTTCTTCTAGATAAGCAGACCTATGCAAACACTGTTTTGCTAATCCATTAAAATCACTAAATTCTCCTGTCATAAATTATTTTAAGTACTGTTGGTAATAATGTTTCAAAATTTCGTCAAACTTCGGAAATCTGTCACGATAATCGTTAGAAAATGAATAGGATCATAACTTCTGTAAAATATTGTTTGCAAAATAAAATTTTGTCTATTTTCATACATTTTTACATTTTCATACAAAATTGCCAATTTATTGGATATGTGTTCACTAACGCATCTTCAGTAATATTACTTTTTCTATTATAATTTTAATGAATTGTTAATAAATATTATGTAAACAAAATAAGCAATTAATTTTTTATTTGGGAAAAAATTTAATTTAAGTTATAAATATTTATAAATAATTTAATTAAAGTACTATAATATGAATTAGAGTTGAATTTTTAAAACTATAACTACAAAATTTATTATTGTTGAAACGCATTGCTACTATATTACAATGTAACGTTTTAAAATGTACTGCCCATTGATTGATAGTTTGTGTTCGTATATAGTATATCTCACGCAGAGACGATCTTACAAAGAAAATCTAAATAATAACGAAATAACCTCAAATTTATAATTCATTGGCATTTGGTCGCACACTTCGGCGACCACTTTAATCTGGAGTCAGGAAGAAGAGGAGAAATGTGCGCTATCGCTGTTGGGTTCGTAACCAAATCTTCAGGGTCACCATTGCGTTCACTTTAACAAGTCTTAGGATTCCGAAAGTGATACTAGATATTTCAACATTAACTTGAGAATACATGTTGCATACCATGAGAGAGAAATGATGAACAAATGTCTGGAGTTTTTTAAAAAATCTGCCTTTGGAATACTGCATCAAGAAGTCCTACTGGCTATTGTAATTACATTTTCTGTCATTCGTCGATAAACTGCCAGACACTTTCCGGTGAATTATGTTATCGCCATAAAGCGAAAGATTTCAGGTTAAAGAGACACATATGGTGGATCAATAATTTTAATTGTAGATTGACATTATTCATTGGTGCATATACAAAATGTGAATTTACTATTTGTACTAGTTTTCTCTTTTTCACTTCAATTGCATCAATTTTTCAGAAACATAATTCAATCATCTTTTACCTAAATGCAATATTTACTTTAAACCTGTCAATTCGGAAGAATAGTTATTCCCATTGAAAAAGCGATCATGCCGATAAATGGACAAAGGGTTTACAAATGTCATAAATACCAAATAAGTAATATCTGATATTTGTTATCTAAAGAGACTCCCCTCTAGAAAATAATCAAATTTTCTTTGTTTCATTTAATCTTTTCAAATACGAACGTAACTGGTTTTGGTTTGGTATTCCGGCAGATCTTAACAGATCTTGCCCCTTCTGTGCCAGCACATAATAACAAGGCTTCTTTATCCATTATCTTCCATGGGTTTAAGGTAATTATTATTAATTCTTAAGCGAGTATTTACAGTTCTAATGACCGTTTTCGCAATCTACACACAATGTTTTTGTCCGTCAGACATCTTCCTCTATTCTTGTGCCTTCATTGTCAAATTAATTAACGTACTTACAAGATTTCCTTGGCCTTCCTCGTTTTCTTCTTTCGAGGATTCACTCAAAGATAATTTTTGATATTCTGTCAGCATGCATTCTTCAGCATACCATTGGAGTTGTTTGGATTCTACATTTTCGATCACTTGTCTCTCAATCATTATTATCTGTCTAATCTCTTCGTTTAGTATTCTATCAAACAGTATACTGACAACATCGTCTCAAAAATTCATTTTCGCAGCATTTGCTGAGTTTATTGCATCATTTTAATTCTAATTTCCGATTCATACGTAACACAGCTCTCCACCATTGTCATGTATATTGTCTCTTAGTTTTCTTTCGAAAATTTTTGTGTTATAAAATATTATTAAGTATACTAATAATTGGCCTTAACTAGCTTATTTTTTAATAAAGTCAATATTATTAAGATCCTGCTCTAATAATCACTCCGATATATTTAAATTCCTTTCCTACAAATATACGTATTTCTGTTCTAGATCATATCAAAGATTTCCCTACAACCATGTCTTGACTTTACATTATTTATTTTGAGTCTCCATTTTTTATGTTTTTAGTAATTTCTGGATTAAATGTTACAGATACAAAAAATATTATTTTCTACCTATTTTCAAGTGATACGCTGACTACAAAAGCGGAAATCAACATGTATGAATTCAAAAGGTTTGCAGCCGTTCTCGAAGTCTTATTGATATCCACCAGCATTTTTAGTTATTTGGATTATGCACTAATCCGACCTTTCAACATTTTATTTTACCAGTCTTGCATGACTTGTGGGTGTCTCCTAAAATAATGCCAACAAGTATTTCAACGTCAGACAAGAAGGGTAAGAACTATTTCTGATGAAATAATATTGTAAGATCTTCATCTTCATCTTCATTACTAGTTTACCACTAGTTCATTATGAGAGAGAAATGAATATTTTCTAGGATGAAGAGAGGGCACGTGACCCTGAGTCTTTTATTTTGGAACCGCAGTTGGGATGGTTTCTAAGAAATACTAAGAAAATCAAATTCATTCACTTCTTAAATTCATGACATTCACTGATCGCACTGTGCTGATCCTGTGGGTCATATGTGGTCAGTTATGGGTTTGAAAATAGAAAATACAGTTTGTCTAATAAAAAATAGTAAACGTGCTTGTCTGAGAGAAAGACGTTTAACTGACCCTGCGACTACAGCAACGTTGCTGAAATCTATGTGCAAAGACTAGAGAGACAATAATCCAAAGCAAATGGAATTTATACCCAGTATTAAATAATGTAATATATTTTGTTCAACAAGCGTGTACGAGGGCTTTTTAAACACAAGAAGCAGCCACTTTATAAAATAGTAGTAGCATACTCTTGAATGAATGATTAGAAGAATATTTAATAATGGACTTGTTTATTAGTAATATCATTCACAACAATGTAGCCTTTCAGAATGTTAGCAAATGGGCATGATAAACATATTTACTTCAACTAATAATCGAATATTTATTATACAAATACATGGTTTAAAACCAAGAATTATTTTTCAACAATACAACTCTAGCGCCTAAACCATGCATACGATTTTTCCAAATTGAAAACCCCTGTCGTTTTCGCCACAGGCTGAAGCTATACGTTTTGAAAAAACATTCATTAATTTTTGAGGGGATTATTTGTAGCCTTCGGACATTTTAAATTGTTTTCAAAAACGGCTCAAATTTTCTATAAATTTCTTGTAGGACTATTTACTCTATAGTAAAATACGCTTATAAGGTAGAATATGTCCAATTGTCACGGTTAACTCCGAATTTTGAAAAATCGCTAAGAATTTGAATATTTTGCGGCGTCTTACTACAACTACAAAATTAAAGATAGAGATTTTTGCTTCAAATGAGAATGTGGTACTTATAATTAGATCTTTTAATAAGGTCATGCAATTTTTTTAAAAGTTTTAGTTGATTTCGCACAATATGGCGTACAATATTTGCAATTTTAAAAATTTACATAAACAGATTTTTCTCAAAAACGGCTCCAAATTTTTCTTTAAATTTTTGGTTGGGAATACCAAATACAGCCTATCCGATGACATAAACGAGATATTGCTCTATTCTATTGTTTTTAAAAATTACACAAATGTAATTTTTGAAATACCTCTCACGCTGTTAATATGAGCATTTGAATAGTTTGTATAGATTATTTAACTTGTAGTAGAAGTGCTTCAAATGACTTTAGAGGATTTTCAAAACTCAATAGATTCCTGAAAAAGAGCTATTTTGAACCGAAAGTTGAGAAAATGTCAAAATGTATTTTGTGCGGCGATAGATGTGGCTAGCAGAAGAACAGCAAGAACCTTATGTGAGTTGGCAGAACCTTAAACCAGTCACACAAAGAAATTATAAACATTTGCTACGAGAAAGTATATGTCCCATTCTGTAGCACCTCCTAGTTCTTCATATTTTGGTATTGGCAAGTGTAAAGCATTTCTTAATTATTAAAGCAAAGAATAAATTTCAGCTAGAAAACTTGACAAAATTGATGAGACACAAATAAATAAAGTTAATTACAAAGGACGTAATACTCGTAGGGATTGGGAAGGAAACAACGAACGTACCAATCATAAAACCTTCAAAAACGGCCTATGAACAGGAAAATATGGAGTAGTGAGATGATCTGGTAAAGACCAGTAATCGAAAGTACATCAAATTCTTTCCGCAGTTTTGTAATGGTATCTTCTTGCAAAAGAAAGGAATGTTTGAACATTCTCGACATCGTTATTAGGAATTTATTTTCATTGCTCGTCAAGTAAAACCGCTGATATCGTACGAGATTTGAACACGCGTTCCTCTGTTGCGACCACTTTCAAGCGATTGCGCTACCAACACAGACGTACGTAAGCATTTCGTGAACCTCAAGTCACGAATCCTTTACGAATTTTGTCTTCAAACTCAATTGCTTTCCGCACTTCTGCAATTTAAAATATTAAATAAATTACCTCTAAGAGACAATAAAGCAAAAATCTACGCCTTTTCTCAAAATGGTTAATTCTACTTAGAATGTTTCAGTTCAGTACTATGTAATTTTGCGCTTCGGTTCTAGCCTGACGCTCAACCCTTATCGCCTCTGCCCAAGGTAGAGATTATTAGACGTGATAACGTTAGGCTAGCAGACAAGTTTCGACACGGCCCGACATTCCAGAATTCATTTGCTGCAAGTAATTACTAGAATCTAAAAACATTTATTGACTTCAAGAAAAATCACCTATCATTACATAATTATTATCTTTTTATTATCTACTCACATTTATATAAAAATAAACTCTTTATTTTCTCGTGTTATTGGTAATGTTTTCTTAATATATAACAAATGTTACACTATTAACACTTCATTCGTTTTTGAAAACTCAAACGACAACCGTAAATGCATACCTTAAATTATTGAAAGAAAAGTATTAATTAAAATCTCACACATAGTCAAAATAAAGTTGCATGAACAGGCCAGGACGCCAGACTCAGGTCTTCCAGTTCTTTCAAACAAGCACCTGAACTACATGTCACTCCCCGCAGTCACTTATACAATGCTTTATGTTGGTTCTGTTGACGAGTGATACTTGTTGAGTTTTGCTAGCTGAAGACAGGAATATTGCTTTACAACGAAAAGAAACAGTAAAAGTACGATTTCACCAAAATCGGTTTTGGAAACAGTTTAATAGTAAGAAAAGAAAAAACGGTTTCATTGCAGTTTGCATTTCAAACGAATTCTTTAAAATTGTAAATATTGCTAGCACTTTTGCAAACATGCCATCATTTCAGAAAGCCTACATGATTGTTATGCAAGAACAGATTATGGACAACATATTTCATTTGAAAGACAAATCTGTTTTCAATTTGTAGTTGTAGGATGACGCCCAAATGTTCAAGCTTTTGCACTTTTGAAAATTCAGAGTTAACCATAGTGGAACTATGTCATCCTTCTAAGTGTATTTACTCTATTCTTACCAGAAAATTAAGGCCGTTTTGAAAATTTTGAGAAAATGTCAAGGCTTCATGTAAATGCCCCCAAATTTCAAAGATTTTCAAATTCAGCTTCAACTACAGCCAGAAAAACAGGAGTTTATTCAATTTGGAAAGGATCAGCGTGTGGTTTAGGCGCTAGTAGTGATTACAGACGGATGGACAGACGGTTTGGATAAAACCGCTTTTCGACTCCAAAACGATAATATTACCGTTTTAATCGCGAAATCGATTTTCCGCTGTATTATAACTTTTTCTCTATACTACGTATACGCACGAATATACTACGTATATACATTACATACAGAATATACTAAATATACTACGTATATTCGTGAAAGTAAAAACAGGAAGTACAAGTTTTGTTTGTGCTGAGATAACGAATTATCATAGTTCAAAATCCATCTAAACGAAGTTGCAAGATCAAAAGGTGAGATACAAAAAACAGTACTGAGAATTTTCTGCATTGCAGTTGTCATTTCAAGGTGAGTTATTTTTACATAAATGATTCATATTGCAAAATATGAATGTATTTATCTAATCAAGAAAAACGAGTAATTTGTCACAATCCTGGGCACGACGTTGTGTAAAAGTCACAACTTTGATATCAATTGTAAATGTCCAAACCTTCCCTCCATACTGACGTACGTAAATAGTAACTAGCGGTGACAAATATCAAATGCGTGGGAATACACGAGCCCAAGAACCCAACTGTAAAACGCATTTTCCAGAGCTCAGTGGTCAGAGCAACTGGTCGGGTTTGTCAGGTGGGTTAACGATGCAGGTTTGATTCCTGCCCGAAGAATTTACATCTTTAGTACTCAATTAATACGGTTATCAGGTCACAATATGGATATCACTAACGAACAGGATAAACATTGTCCTCATATTTCATTTCCCATAAAAGTGACAGAGTTGTGACAAACTTTTGAAATGAATGCAAAATGTAGCCAAAACGTTCACTATCTTAATTCAAGCGAGGTTAGGTTAAATTCTTACTAACTAAATATAAATAAATACACATTTGTATGTCTTTGTAATAAGCGGTATCAAACTAATTACACATTCTATAGTATAAAAGTTCTGCAAAGATCTTATAAGCAATAAATAAATACAAGTATTTTCCGCTAAACATTCTTATCTTTTAATTCTCAGACTTAGGTAAAACAGAACGCGGAACAGAAGAAAAAAAGGCATCGCGCAGAACTCGATCCTCAATACCTCCGATTTAAAACCAGTGTCAAACGATTTTCAGCTGAGAGAGAGTTGTTGGTCTCTCAGTAATCTGCAAAGCCTTAATGTATCTACAGATACGAAATGTTTGTTCCTGTAATTTCTCCATTTTCTCCTGGTAACATTTAAGACATGAGTGAAATCATATTCTCTAAACATGTTCGTTCTAAAGCAGTACAATTTCTGGAAAATGCAGTATTAGTGCAACTGATGTTTTTAACAATACATGATAATATATTTATTTATCTAACTCCGTTATCATATTTATGAATTTTATAATAAATTTAATATTTAGATTTAAAAGAACGACATTATCCCAGACATTTTGAGATCCGAATTTCGCACCTCCTTGTTTTTTCCTATATTGAGACTAAATGACAGGTGATTTGTGCATTGGATCACCTACACAAGCATGGCGAATTATCATTGGATATAACTAAATAATTAAAATTCCTTATTTTCTTTGCATTAGGAGTGATTGAATGCTCACCGCAGTATCAATTCTACACGCACCAAGATAAGCCGTATCAAAACATTGTTTATTTAAAAATGGAATAATAATAAAATTATTGATTCTTTCACATGACCACGTCAAATCGTACTATTATGTTTGGAGTTAATACATTTTTGAAATGTAGCTCCTACCGAGAACACATTAAAATTTAAGAAGACCATAAAAGAAATAAAATTATCAATTGTTACAAACAATTAAGGGATGCGTTCTGTTAGCATTTATCACAAAAGCACAAACACAAAATGGTAATTTTAATGAGTTCGTAATAGTCTCTAAGGAACTTTGTTAAACGTGTAAAAAAGACATATTCCTTTCTAAATTAATAAAAGAACGAAGAAATTACCTTTATTGCAAAATTTTATAATAAACACAGACTTATTAAGGATTCTGATTATCTCTAGAACTGTTAAATATGTAAATTACTAGTGATTATACAACAGTACAGACTTTTCATATTATTTCTAACGATTACATAAAATGCTGATAATGATGTACAATTGAGACACTGTTAATAACTTTTAGCTATCTCTTCCAAATTTCGTTTCGTCACATTGCTTGAGATACAAGATACCAGCACACAATCTTAATATAATCACATTATCGTTTACAAAACAAGTTTGTTCCTCCTTGCAGAATTTTGGAATGTCCCTCGTGATGATAGTGATTAATGTGTTCCAGGCATCAGGTAAAAAAAAAAAAATTCAGCAGGATTTGATCTGGCGTGCATTCCTCTATCTACTACCCATTTAATCCACGCTATCACAGAGTACTTTGGCACCGATGAGGGTGTTGCTGGAGATAATTCTATCTTGACATTTATTGTTCTTATGATATACAACATTTTACTTCAGGTTGCAAACTCATTCTTGATAAGATATTGGAATCATCAACGTTACTATTCTATAGTTGATTCTAGTTAGAAATATTTCGATTCAGATATGTCTTTGTGTAGGGCTCGTGATAGCTTCTATCCTGCGAACTGCTATCTTGCCCTCCCATATCTTCAAGGTGATCTCACATTACGCGATAAGACTGAGCTGTAACTCGTCGTAAACACCAGTCTGAAATACAGAACCGCGTAGTATTAAGCAAGTAACTATATTTTAATACCAATTAACACAACTAAAAAGAAGATTTCCGGACAAATTTGCATTCGTTATTCATGAAACTTGTAACCTATAAACTTGAATGATATAATGCTAACAATATTTTAATTATCAGCAAATAGTTGATTGATTGCTTCTTAAAGAAATTATAATGCTTATAGTGTAAACAACGAAGTAGTTGTACTACAACAGCACATACTTTCTTCTCTAATGTCACTGCTCCGCAATATTATACTATTACATGAATTGGGAAAAGAGTTTTCCAACCAATAAGATCTCTATTTTCAATTTTGTAGTTTTGAAAAATTAACTTTTTCAATTTTCAAAAATATATAGAGTTCCTCGAATAGGACCACCAGCGCCTCAGTCAGATGGTACCAGGGCAGAGCTTCTGGTCGTCATACTGATGGACGACAAAACTGTACTTTTAGGGCCCTAAGTCTTTTCAAAAAATTAATATTAATTACAAACTATTGGACATATTACTGTGAAATTACATCGCAACAGAAGAAAAAATCACCTGGATTCGAACCACAGCGTTAGCAAGCCGACGGCATTACCTATGACGTTAACCATTCGGCTAAAGCGATTTGTGTTTCAGTTGCCACTTAGAAAAGTAGTTAAATATAATAAAACCTATGCTAAATAGAGCATAATCGTTTCAGTATATATTTTTTTCGTTTTCAGAGGTCAATCCTTTTTAAGTTTAAATATATTGTTATATATAATATAATATAAAAATGTATAATATAGGGAATAATAAAATATATTAATATAAAATAATTATAATTTAATAGAATGCAGACTTTTCTCTATAGAAAGAAAGTACAATATTTTTACTTTTTATTCATGCATACTTCAATTGCCACATTGTCATAATAAAACTAGAGGGACTTGCAATTATTCGAAGAGCCTAATGTCTAGAAGTAGGACAGTTTTAAGAATACTAGTGATGCTAAAACGGCGCGTACTTTCTGCCCGTATTTTCACGAGAACTTATGCGGAAAATGCTAAAGTTTCGAAAAATTGCACATGATCTTCAAAAATCTCTTATCTTTAAGGAAAAGTTTCATGAAGGAAAAATCTCAAATTTCAATATTTTACTTGTAGGAATACTTACGAAAACTCTGTTTCAGCAGACATGAGACCAGCAATATTCTCTTAAATACACTTCTCTATCCAACAACTATTACATTTACATTTTATTACATTGTAATAAAAAATTATGGAAACCATTGTTTGAACATTTGAAAAAATGTCCCAGGGCTTCATGTAAAAATGCCTTTCCCCTAATTGAATATCGGTTTCAAATTCAAGGCGCTACGACATCAGCCAGATCGATTGGGAGTATCAATTTTGGTGAAAATCGGCTGTACGGTTTAGCCGCTAGCGTTGTTTAGGGACGGACAGACATTTTACCGTCAGTCAATTTTTCGCTATCAACCACCCACAAAACATGGATTCTGGCTACACCACGATTTGGAGGATTTTTCTAAATTTAGCAAGTGGATTTATCCATTTTTTTCGTCACAAAGGGCGGCGGTGTAATATGCGTTTTTCTGCCGACAATTCGCCGTTTTTTCGCGTAGCATTACGTAACTTTCTCTACTCCTTAAGAAGAAAGTGCAGTCAATATATGAGAAAATTTAGATTATGCGTTCACCGAAAATTTGTATGCTTTCACTGCAAAGCAATTTTCTAAATTTGGAAAACATTTAGACAATTTTTTATAACTTCATTTGTAGAATTAGTTATACCGAGAAGAAGAGTAAAGAGTTCATGAGAAATTTGAAACAGATTAGTAATTGTAATGTGAAAAAATCCCAGAGATATTAATAAAGGTGACATTTCACAGTATTTGTAATAACGGTATAGTGTATTCGAATGAGAGAGTGTAAAGTAAAAAGAAAGAGTTCTTTTTCAGAAAGTTTCAATAATGCAATATGAGCATAATGTAACATACCCTCCAGAAATATTGGAATATCATTGGTTTAAGAATCCCAATGAACTTGCTAGTATAATATCATTTGAAAAGAATACATTGATTTAGAAGTCAGTAATGTTTAATTTTTGCATTCATGCGTGCACAGGTCCTTTTCCTACAACGAGTCTAAAAATAAATACATGTTCGCAGAGTCTTTTTGAAATATTTTTGGAGTTCGTGATTTCAAGCCAATTTTTCCACTTCAAAACCCCTAAATACCATTTTGCCACTTAATATCTATGTTTCTGTAGTGTACTGGGCATTTCAGGAATGTAAAATATAGTAAAATATTTAATGAAGTCTTAACTCAATATTAGGCCAATTATTTTCCGTCACTGTTCCTCAGCTTAAAAAACTATGAAATATTGTAATGAAAGAACATTATTAAATTCAGTGGTACTCAGTTTAATAAATATGTTTATTTTACCAACGAAATAGAGAAAGTGTGAATAAAATATGTATTGGCTACAATGAATATCATTGCAATATTGTAGAAATCTCTGAAGTTGAATATTAAGTTATAAATAATAATCAGATTAGCTGACCATATATGAAAATTTCATTTTGATTAAATAAATTTCCGTTTTATAATACTATTTTACAGGGAAATAAAGTCCTTAGGTTTTATTAGGCAACGATTATTGAAGTCCGAATTCAAATATGTGAAATTTCATTTGACAGTTGGAAGTTGTTGTTTTTGTATATATTTTAATGTCTGCAACTACTAGGTCATATAACTGACCACTTTGATTTTTTTATGTTTAGGGTTTTCATAGGGAGAATACGTAAAGGACATCACAGACTGCATCTATGTCCGAGGCGGAACCCGCGGCCCTTTTAACCCCAAGCTACGCCTGGTTGTCCACTTTCTTTCTCCCTTTTTAAACCTTTGACATCAAATTCCAACATCAAAACATCGAAGATATCACTTAATTCTCCATCATTTGAATTACGTGTTTTCCTGTGCCCCTTGCCACGTGGCGAAAAGTGAAATGAGACCGCTGACTAGGTAGTAAAGTTGGCCTGAGGAAGGAGAAAGACATCTTATGGTAAATCTGCTCTTACAAACAAGATTTTATCCAACGTTGCATTTTGAGTGCAAACAGAGTGGTAGAACTCTTTCAAACTCACAGGATCATAAGCCCCTTGTCCTGGTTACCCCGTGGCTCTAAGCCTGAGGCAAGAATTGTTATTCACCTTGGGATCGGGCACGCTACTTCTCGCACGGACATCTCTGCAGTTCCCCACCCCTATCCCCAGGAATGAAGAACAGACCTTACTGTAAAGCATGCTCCTGTGCACTGCGATAATGAAAGACCCAAAAAGGCATAGTTGTCGACTATAGAGGAGATGCTTACTGTCCTCCGCAAACTTTTAAACTTTTAGAGAATATGGATTTATAAATCTAATATGTGAAGGGGAATTTTTAACATGTCTTTATAACTAATTTTGCGTTGATGTAACACTTGTCATTTATTTCATTTTAAAATTAGTCATTTTTACTGTTTTACTCTTTTAATCTTGTAATTAAAAAAATATATTTAACTGACTTTTATACTAATTTTCAGAAAATTTGGAATAATATTGCACTAGTAATTGTTAAGATATTTGAGCACACATAAAAGTTTTTTTATGTTATTAAAGAAGGTATAAGTTTCATTTCGTAAAATAATAAAGACTAGTTTAGTTTCAGATTTGAGAACTTGTGATCTCATTGAACTCTTGCGTTTTCCGGTTGATCTAAAACCAAAATGTATTTTCAGGTTCGATATGCATTCGTTTGGGATCTTATGACCACAATTATTTGTCTTTTATCTTACAATCTAAAATCATTTCACAATTAATCATTAGAAAACAAGGACGGTGTGTTTCCTGTAATAAAACCGTTTCTTACTTGAATATATAACCGTGTCAAGGTTTCGGATGTTTGAATTATAGAGAGCTTTGAATCGAACTAAACACTCCAGAAACTGTTTCTGGGGTCATACAAAACCTAACATAAATTGGAAAGAAAATACGTTTCGAGACACTGTGTTCCGCTTAAATATTTTAATTGGAAAATTTCCTGGAATTGAAATTTTAACTAAATACTCAATCTCTTTAAAGTTTATTCAAACAAGTTTTTGTTGAACAGCTCGTTTTAAAAAAATTTAAATTGATTCGTACATTTAAGGTTTTCAAATTTATTCTTTTTACTATGGTTATTAAAAAATATTTAAAAAATATTTAACTTCATGTAGATTTCAACAAATTAAAAGAATTAAAAGTTTGCTGTTTATATTATTACTGTTTATTAACGATATCAATTATTACAATTTTGCTATTAATATCATAAGGGATAGATATAATCTTCTAGCAGTGTAACAGAAAATAGCAACTTTTGAAAAATATATGAAGACAATTATTTTTTCGAAATATTTCTAATGAGAGGTTTCTATTTCCCTTTTCACGATTACCCTATAAAATTGCATCAATTTTACAAATAGTCTAAAACAATATTACAAAACAATTTTGCAATGATAATCTACTTGGACATCCGCAGTGATTTTTAAAATTTATTAAGAAATCACTGTTTGCATGCACCTGCTCATATAGAAAATTGGATTACATTTTCAAATGTTAATAAATTTTATTACTTGCATTTCCTTAATAAAGGCTAATAATGTCAAAATACAAGTTTTTAAATACGGGAAAATGAATTTCAATTTGCTTGATAGGGAAAAGTCTATATTATGAAATTTCATATTGTGTGTTTCCTGAAATGATTAGTAATAATTAGTGTTCCTTGCTTTAGAACCATTAGATTTTAAAATAGTTTGTAAGAAACAAAACTTCAATACATTAATTTAATCTGCCATAAATTTCACAATATTAGATACCATAAATTAGGGGTTAATTTTTATGGTAAAGAACTCGATAAAATGTCAAGTTCCCTTTCCCCCGACCCGCGCCCTTTGGGTTTGTCAGCGTCCACGGGGTTCAGGGCCAACGTCCAGTGCATTTGGGGGTGATCCTGCCCCGCGCGCACCCAATCCGTTTCGTTTCTGTGCCCTCCTGTTACCTCCTCTTTCTTCCTCCCCTCCTCTCCTGTAACCCCTGCTCACGTTAGCGAGGCAGGTCACTGACTTCAGAAATTGCTCCGCCCTTGGGGATAACTAGGGGGAAAATCTTCGAGGGGAGGAAAAGGAGTGTCTGAAACTTGGGGCAAAAGCCAATGATAAGAGCGGATACGCCTGACGCCAGGATTGGTCAGGTCCAGCGATGGTATCCGTTGGGAAAGCCAGAGGCCGCACAGGCATCACCCATATTCCCAACCCACTTTAACCTATGCATGTCCAGTATGGGGTGGCGTAGCACTCAGTAACCTCCAAAAGAAGGGTTTATTCCAAATACGTTCCTACGGAAGGCCCAAGACACCACGGTTTATTACAAATTTCCTAATTCATCGCGAGTTTAAATCGAAAAACGACTGCAGTCGTTTTTGTGGCTAGACAGCAGAAAATGATGATGATGGCTAACATCGAAAGCTGCTATTTGTGAAATAAATACTATTGTTGACAATGACAACGCCTTCAATCATTTCCAATTATGTAATGTCAACTACACCTCACCACTGAATCAATAAGTGAATGATGTGTTTTAGCCAAGTAACGAATAAAGTTCTTTGACCAACCATTATGGAAGCAACTATGCAACGCACACGGAGGGCCATCCTTTTCTGGAGAATATAAAGAAATAAAACTGCAATATACTCAAACAAACTCGGTCGAGGAACCTGAAAAGCAAATATCTTTCTATCTTGCTACTTCATTCTAGATTCCAATAAAAAATCATATTCATTTCACAAAACAGGGAAAATTTTATTAAACAATTTAAAGCAATTTTGGTATTGTAAAAATTTTAACCAATATAAAATTAAACGTTTGTCATGACCGTTCCAAACCCTTTAAAATTTCTCGCGCGCTTTTGGACCATCTTTATCCATCCCGACCCCGACGTCCTCAGGTCCAGACACAATCTTTTTTTTTTCTCGAAGCACACTTCAATTACGTTCATCAGATCAATAAACTATTTGTTCCCAACATTCCAGTCCAATCACTGAAACTTCGCCAAGCCCTCGATGTCCTCCAACCGTTCACACGAAATATTGTAAGTTCCACTGTCACACTTAGTATTCAAATTTTGGTGTTTCAAATCCATTCCCAGTAGATGTACTAAGTCCCCAAAGAAGAAAAAACTCCTAACATTAATTGGAGCACGATCCGTTCATGAGCACGGCATCAGTCAGAATGAATGTCCCCGTATTCTTTCAGCCGCAAACCCTGGTCCATTGTTTTTTCAGATAACACTTCGTACCTAGCCAATCCCTAAATTTCTTGAAAAACGAACTACCCGTCTTCACGACTGTCACTGCTTTTTCAGCCAATCCCGGGAATTCTATACAAAATGAACCAGCGTCTCCGCGATTGTCACGATGAAGATGTTGACTTACGACGGCTCGTTACGTTGCTATGCTAGCATATTCACATAGTTTATCCCCTTTAATTGACGCCATTTATAATAAATATTGCACAATATTCAGTGACATATTGGTATGTCACAATAAATACGGGAGGAATGTACCCCCTGTAGCGTTCATGCAACAAATCACGTTTTTTCATTTTCCTCGCTCCCAGCTAACCACAAAGCCATCTCCTTTTTCTCCCTCCATTGCTAACTTTTTTTCCAGGGCCTTAGTTTCTACTCACTCCCGTCTCATGCATGTTAAAAAATATGATCCAGTGTGAAAGCAAATTTTGTCATCACAGCTCCCAAATTGCCAAAAAATATGTTTACTACCCGTCAGTTGAAAGATTTAAGACGGTCGATACTATTTCCGGTTTTCAGACATTTAAAGGATTCCTTTTGAGAAAACCATAAAGCCAGTCTTTACCAGTTAAGAAGGATTCTTTTCAAAAAATGTAAGGAACGTTGTTCGCCTCGGCATATGCAAAAGACACTTTTTTGCAGAGTTGCAGTTAGACCATAAAAAGACTGTCCATCAATTGTATTCATTCAGCGAAAGCTGCTTCCTACTCAAGAGTAAAAACCGTTTTTCGGTCAAAAAGTAGATCTTCTGAATTCCTTTTAAAATTTCTGTCACACAGTGTTGTCAATGGAATGTTGAATTGTTTACTTGCTGCTCTTATGGAATGTCCTTCATTGATAGAAGCAGCCATCAGACCACCCTTCCTCGGTTGTAACCCTTTTTCCACGTTTGGGAATCTGAAAAAGAACAATTTTCTCAATATATTTTAGCCAAAATCACACAAATATGAAAGAATCGACACAGTATTTTAATCTGTGAGGGATTGTGCCGATCATTGATCGCCATTTCTCCATTCATCTGATCGGTGCAACCAACCAAGTACACTACATAATTTCATAGCCTAACAATTCGATAAGTTAGTTTAAAAACATAAACCATGAATCTGAAATGAAATCATGATGCTGAAAAGTTACCAATCCATTAGCACTATTGAGTTATTAGAAATACACGTGTAAATGTTACTTCCATCGCTTTAAAGACATGAAAAAAATTAGAACAATTTTTTCTGAAACACACTTGCTCACTGTACACCAAGCACAAGTGCGGAACTGGTCAGAGCAACACCCTCTCCAGTGGAGAGGGGGGGCCAATAATTCATTGCTGAGTCAGGAAGAGCGCACTCGACTGTCGCCATGTTACAGACCTGCTCGAGGCTCTCCACTGATCGGTGCCACCCAATGATGTATCTTATAACATCATTGGTGCCACCCTACTCTCCCCTATTTTTTCTTCAAAATCTGCAAACCTAATTGCAGAGTAAAAACACGTCGAATAATATTTTACATTTAAATTTCAGTACATCGCAGCGTCGATAACAGCACAGCACTGTCCAGGTGAGTGCGCTTAGAAACGGGACTTCCCAAGAACCAGACAAATTAGCATGAAGACGCCATTTGCATGCATTGTTAAAACGTGAACTGAGCATCACCTAGATGCTATATTGTTTCTATACGGAGCAGACAGCATTTTCACATAGTCAAGAGCTGTTAGTTTCCATTTAAATATCAGTGCATTATTGACTATCTTTGCCGGTCATGTAATTCGTGCTCCTTGAACGAATACTGCTACACACACAGGCACACAAAGCGTAAAGGCCCAGCGTGAACAACACTATACGCCCCCTACACATCCTGTGGCTGTTAAAGAAGCCGCCGGTACCCGCTATGGCCCGGACTCACTATGATTATTCTCTGCTGCTCAAGCAGATGCAGGCCGCCATCTTGAAATCACCTTCTCGATCAGGTTTTTCGTCCAGTTTCCGTGATCCTTTGAGCAAATGCTGAGATGGCCCCATGTTTTGCGTCTGGACATAAATGTAACTTCAATTCGCACGCCTTCTAGAATTCAGTGGGAAATATAGTTATTCAAATTATCGCTTCATGTTGTCCGCAGGAACCAAAGGACATCATAGATAAGAGCCCAAACTTTATTGCTTATTTGTCCTTGAAAATAGATTTTTATTGCATGGGAGCTTGCTTTTCTTTCCATTCATTCATTCAAAATTCAAGTAGTATACGACTTAGTGTAAGGATCAGAGAAATTTGAAAATGTGCACACAATTCACTTCTCCCCATAGCACGTCATACACAGTTTTAAGTGTTTTTTGACGTAAAATAAATCAAATAACCTTATATTTCATGGCAAATTACAGAAGATCTATACAAATTATAAAATTTTACAAAGTAATTTCTGTTCCTTTGATTACACATTTTTCATAATTTTTAAATAAGTAAACCATTTTTTTCCCCCCCTTTTTTCAATTAAAAAATTAATCCTTATTTCGAATTTTAATTCACAACTAATACAATTTACATTATATGAATATTTTTATGTCCTCTTAACAACAATCTCGTTAAAATAATGAAGGATGTAGCTCCTCTGAACTCAAATACTTTTAGATATTAATTTGATTTGTCTGCCTTGTGTTTATATATCAATAATAAATGAAAAATGCATAGAAATTGAGGGCAAATATTCCATTTTATCCATTGCAGCTATGTACCAACTTCTCACCATAATATTTTAACCTCCAACCACTCATTAACGAGTAAGAAACTTTCTTTTTGTAGAGCAGACATTTGGCATTAAATTTTTCAACTGTTCATTTACTAAAAATAAACAATAAGAGTGGATTTCTTTTCAGTTTCTTATATTTCAATTTTGTAATTTGTTGGTTGGTAAATGAATGGAAATTTTATAGATGTAACAGGGAACAGGGCAAAAGAAAATGCAAGGTTCCCAATGCTCTTTTGGTTTGATGAGGTGAAAAACTATAATTTTTGAATAATTGTCAGCAATGCACTCTTTCTATTCATTTAATATAAAATTCTGTCTTTTTTCACAAAGAGTTAAAATCTTCCATGTAAACAACCTTTTCCAAATTTTCTTTACAGATATATCTCCACTTTCAAAGACAAAAATAGAGCTGACATTTTCTGCTCGAGACTCTTTTCTTCATAACTTAATAAATGAAAGAAAGAAAAAAAATACACATTTTCTAAATAAATAACAAGTATCATACAATATATGATAGGAATAACGTCCAGAACTTCATTAATGTCAAAATACGAACAAACAATTATAAAGATATAATTTTATCAAGTCTAAATGTCTGAACAAGCATACTTCACATGATTTGGTGAATCCACCAAAGTGAACACTATAGGAAGGTAGGAATTTTTTTTATTGAGTTAAGAAATAACTACTATTTCAAAAATTAATATAATATTTCTCACCACCCACAGTTATTGTTTGAAACTAGAGTCCACATGTTTTGGAAAGAAGTCTCTAAGCTAGTACAAGTTTGCATTCATAGGATGGGTTTATGATATTTTAGCAAAATTGTAGATAAAAAACACGTAAGTTTAGATTAATATCTATTAGTCCAAGTCGTTATATTTCCTTTGCAAATCAATATCTTTTTGAATGAACGATGATAATGTGACATACAAACATGTCACACATTTATTTTATTTGTCGTAAATGGGGTAAATATATAAAGATAAACAAATAGCAATATGGCGCCCTAGCAACGGAAGCCGAGTTGTTGTCTAGGTCAATAAACTTCATTCTGGCATTGGACCTGAGGGCACGGCTAGCTGATCAAGTAAACAATTTAGGGTTTGGTTGAGAAAGCAATGACAGTCTAGGGCATAGCTAGTTGATTATGTAATCAATTTAGGGATTGGCCAGGAGAACAGTGACAGTCTATTCACGACGGAAGTGCGTCGAATGTTCTGGTAAAAAACAGTAGAAATAAAGAGACAGAGTCTTGAAGGGCTGAACAGAAAGATTATTTTCATATTCTGACATATGTCGTGGTGATGTGCGGGTCGCTCGCGGATGATTAATTTTGTGAGATTGGGACTTGTAAATGTTTCTTGAGAGTGAATAGTTATCGGAGTTCGAGTAATTCTTGAGTGCGAAGAACGGAAATTAGAATTTTCTCGGGGTGAAATAACGTGATGGACTTCGAATAATTTGTTGTGTAAAAACGTGTAACTTGTAATTTTCGTGTGTGAGCTAATAATTTCAGACTGATAGAATTTATAAGATCTACAACAAGTTGGGACTCTGAATATTTTGCAATGTGCGGAAATTAGAATTTAAATGAATTTGTACCCAACAGGACTTGGAATAATTCTGAGTAAATAATAGTTTGTTGAACGTTAACATTCTCGTCACGTCATCAGAAAGAACTGGGAACTTTCGCGAAGTAAATTAAATTAGAACTACAAGTATTTGAGACGGTGAGGATCAGTGACTGACAAGATTTATAGTAAGAGCAGGAGAGAAGAATCTGGTACTTGGACTTTGGAATTCTCGTCACCGAGAAGACGAGGAAAATGGTTCTTCGTGGTGCCCTCGTTCAAGTGCGCGCGAAGACGGGTACTGCAGGATAAGGTTCGAAAGAGCTCATGACCAATTCTTTATTTGTTACAAATTTTTCAAGACATATTTTCCCCTGGCATTGAGAATAAACCATAAGTTTCTTTTGAAATAGAACAAACGATTTTCATTTGGCCAATTCTAGCAAATAAATAGCTAGACAATATATATTTGTTTTCAGACTGCCACTCCCGTATAGATGGTGATCGGATAATCACAGTGCAACAGTGATTATTTCTAACGAAACCCATCGATCCAGCTAGCGGAATATTGAATTTATTGAATAACGGTTGAAGCATTAATTTTAATAATATTAACCAACCTTTTCCTGGTGCCCATGTTTAAAACATAAATTCGGAACGGGTTACATCGAAACGCCCAATAATTTTATAAGCAGTTTGTGTGTGGGCATTTGTTTCAATAAATTTAAAATTGTTTCATTAGAATATTATCGAATTAACACAATTCCTACATTTTTGAACAAAATATGTATTGCAGGAAAATATTTAAAGTATAGGATTGCCAACGACCATAACAAGACGATACCATCATCATTTAGCTCCAAAATTTCAGTGTATTTTAAACCATTAATTTGAATTCAGATGGTCTCTGGAGGAGAATTCTAGCGGCCGACTGCTTTGGTGAGTAGTTTTCCGTGTTTTTTTCGAACAATACCGGACCAATGCCGGAGCAGTTTCACAACAAACAGATCTTTCCTACCGCTTTCTTGTCCCATCGCGCCTAATCTTTCCAATCTCTTGCTTGTCCTATCTTCTCCCCTAAACACACTCTAACATGCACTACATTATCACATATGCCGGGAGACCGGTCGGGAACTTAGACCTTGTCCCGGCTGGGTGTCCAGTAAATGACATAAGGTATATTCTGGAGTTTAATCTGTTTTTGTGTAAAAATGTCTTACGAAAAATTATACTGGTTACTAAGTGTGTTATTCCACAGAAGTGTTGAAGTGATAATACGATTCAGTAAAACATGAAATGTAATAATTTTATTGATCTGAGGACAACGATGACCCTTTCATGACATATATACTGCTTTCTCATAACTTCATTACGTTAGAGAACGTTTTGGTGATGTTGCCGATAACTGGGTTAAAACACACTTGTTCGCTTTTTTATTGTGTTTTGAACCACTTTTGAGCTGTTATTAACAGTATCAAGGACTATTTGCGGTCTTCCGAGCTCTCTATTACACAATGTTTTATGAACAAACTTCAACATTTCATTAGTAACTAGTGGTGCTACAGAATGGCACAGACTTTCTCGTAAAGTTTTCTAATTTTCTTGGTGTCTACTGGGTTTACGGTCTTGCCCCATCCTCTTACCAGGTACTTCTATCGCCGGCCAAATTACATTTTTTTTTACATTTTCTCAATTTTTCAGTTTCCTAATAATAAAACCGAAATATATTGAATATTAGAGAAGAGTAATTCTTCGACATAAATGGCAATTTTCATTGAAAAACTTCCAGCCATTTTTAAGAAAATGGATTTTATGCGCTACTATACATGCAAAACTTATAGCGCATTTCACAGGCATCTTATTCAGTTTTCGAAAAACTTCATTTGAAGAACTATCACTAACAATTGCAATGTATACAAATCGCTAGAAATGTCCATATTAACGGCTTGACAGGCAATTAAAAAAATTATATTTGTGTAAACTTTCAAAAAAGAAAAGAATACAGCAAAATAAATTCTACGTCGTTCTAAATAGTGCAATAAATAGTGCAAATAGTGCAATAGTCACTCTCCCTACGAAAATTTAAGAAAAAATTTGAAGCCGTTTTTGAGAAAATGGCGTTTGAGCGCTACGGAAAATGTATCTTTTGAGCTGGTTTTTATAAAAAACCATTGCCTTTTCATGTAAATTTATGACATTATGTAAAGTATATGAGGGCAAATGTAAATATTTACGACGTGAGATTGTTAAAAAAAGTTTCCTAATTTTTCAAGAAAAAAAGAATGAATCAATATGGCGTGTATGTCATTTCACAGTGTACAGTTCGCCCTATCCCTAGCAAAAGTTTAAAGAAAAATTTGGCGACGTTATCAAAAAATTGTTTTTGTTATTTTTTAAAAATTGCACTTATTGCACGAAAACTACTGAAACTTTCAAAAAAATATACATGACCTTAATAAAAGAATTATTTATGGACTACACGTTTCATTTGAAGGTAAAATCTGTCTTCAATTTTATACTTGTACAAAGACGCAGAAAAAAAACTTTTGCAATTTTCGAAAATTCAGTTAACCCTGAAAATCGGATCTATGCCACCTTCATACGTGTATTTTACTATATTCTTGCATGAAATTTAAAGAAAAAATTTAGAGCCGTTTTTGAGAAAATTTTAAATATATCCGGGGGCTACATGTAAATTACCCCCAAATCTTATAGAATGTTTTTCAAAATTTTCAAAGATTCAACTAGAGCCAGATGAGCAGAGGTTTCATTAATTCGTAAAATCTTCTATGTATGGTTTTGGAGCTAGTAGTGTTTACAGACGGACAGACGTTTTAGCGTCAATTGACTTTCCGTTATGAAGGACCCACAAAACAGAGATTCTGGTTACACAACGTGTTAGAGGAAGTTTTTCCTTAATTTCGAAGCTGGATATATTCATTTTTTCGTTATCTGAGCCCAGCAATGATTTTTTCTGCAGAAAATACGTCGTTTTTTTCGCGCAGCTTACATATCACTCCGTATATATGTACGTATACGAGAAAGTAAAAATTGTGCAATCTCAGGAGACATATTTTCCACATGGGTCAAGCTGACACACATGCAAGCAAAGTTTATGTAGAGTGCAGCTGTTTTAAGTACTGCTACATATTCAATCTCTGTTTAGAAAGTAACGACTAATAGGGAGTTGCTAGCAACAAAATCTTCACTAATAAAACAAAACTCTCTTTCCTCAGTCTCTCTGAAAGGGCGAGGACACGCCATTCGCCCGCGTACAACATCGCATTATTTTGCTGCGTCACATTGCAGCATTACACAGAATTATTCGTGCGCTTTATCACATTAAAACAAGTTTCATTTTTGTAATATCGCTCTGCCCTAAACGCAGACGGCTACAACTAAATTTACACCCATTCCCAGCCACGAAGTCGTCGCTCGCAAACAGAAAATCTGCCCACAACCAAATCCTAACAAGTTTAATGTGCATGTCCCGGCGGAGTGTTCCGTATTTCACGGTGGCCATTTAAAGTCCGGCGAGAAAATGGAGGCAATAGCAAGTTTAACGCATTCTGGCATTTTGAGTCAGAAGAGAATGAGAAAACACTTTAAACAGAAACAACGCTATCAGTCGGACCGAGTAGAACGCCAACCAACATCATCGTCGAAAAAAAAAAACACGCGATAGCTTGAAACAAGAAGAACTCTAGAGAAAAAAACGCAACAGAAAGAACGGAGGATAAACAAAGTCATGGAGGGATAAACAAGAGTAGGGGATGCTCGGACAAAGAAACACGCACTAGAACTGGGTCCCGCCGATTGGTTATTTCGTGTTTCCAGTTGCATCAACTGCTGGTATCACTATTCCCGTAAGTGGAGTGTATGATTTTATCACGAGAGGTGGCGGTGTTCTTCCCCCGCTGTTAGGCGAGATCCGATGCTGACCTACATGTTGGCTTGCGTTGTTGTCTCCATCCAGGTATTCTAATCGCTCGCCAAAGCGATTTTATCCTGTCACTGGAATTTTCGCATTCGCGCCACGACCCACCGTTGTAATTAAGCAGAAGACTAAAAGTAGGCACTGTACCAATTGCAGTCAACGCAAATTTCATACCCTAGCGGAAGCAGCCAATCATAAACTTTTCAAGCCGCGCTAAATCCGAATCTGAAGCCAGAATTGCGCCTCCACCTTCCAGTTTTTTTTTTAATCACGGATAACCACCGTTAAATTTACAATTTACAATTTCACGGCGGTTTTTCGTAATTTAAAAAGAAACTGGAAGGTAGAGGCGCAATTCTAGCTTCGGTTTCGGATTCAGCGCGTCGACATACATAGAGAAACGTGTCAAGTCTTTGGGTCTGACAAATGTTGGCTTCTTTAGTGTATAATACTATAAGACACCAAAATCAAGAATTCTTATGTGTTTTCGCCATTTAAAAAACTAAAAGATGGTGGTGCAATTCTTGCTTCAATTTCGGATTCAGCGCGTCGATATACATAATAAAACTTGTGTAAATCTTTGGGTCTGGCAACAACCGCCAGACAAGAAAATGTAAATTCCCGGTGGGTTTTTTTTTTAATTTAAAACAACTGGAGGGCTGTGGTGCAATTTTGGCTTCAGATTAGAATGTAGCGCGTGGACATGCATAGAGACACATGTGTCGGTCTTTGGGCCTGACCCCTTTTTTTATTTGCGTATGTTATTGTTCTTCAAAGTTATGGCTCTTAATATACTTCAGTGATATTTCCTTTGCCGGTAAATGTCATCGGAATAGCTGTGCGGTAATGATAATCTGAATAAAACTATTTTATTTCAAAATCCAGAATACGTAGAACCCGTAAAATAAACATGTTAGTATCGTTCGCAAAATTCATTTGTCACTTACTAGACAAAGGTCGTTCCGGAAACATAAGAAATGTATTAAAAGATTACTTAAGTGTAATAAAGTATTAAAACATTTCAAACGTGCGACTGTCTTTTTTATCCTTAATCGCCTTTTCATATTCCTATTCTTTCTCCCTGAAAACTCTTCTTTTCCTACTTCGGCATTACTTCTTGTCACAAAACACAGAAGTCTGAACTTGGTTGTGAAATGTCTTTTCGTGGAGCGTGACATGGATTTTTCCTCCCGTGAAACTCCGCAAGTGTTAGAGGATTTTTGCATTCCTTGCTCCAGATTGGGGTTGATGTTCCGCTTCCATCAGTCACATGAACGAGTATGCATCCGCCATAAATCTCGACGCCTTGACACCTGCACAATTAGAGCGGAACTGTTGTTCTCGCGGCTGGATGCCCCTCGCCGGGGCTCTACCATCGGCCAGAAACCTGAGAAAATGGCTGGGAAATGTGATAATCATGGCTAGAATATGTACCTAAAATTGTACAAACATGTAAGTACGAAATGTTCAAAATTTGGAGAAAAATATAGTCTAACATATGAAGATAAACACTAAAGTATTGAATTAATCAAAAGTTTAATTTCCATAATAAGAGTCAAAGAAGTTACTTTGAATATTAGCAGAAGATAAAACAGTACTAAAGTAGACAAATGTTCAAATGTAAAACTGCTCTTTTTATTTCTTAATACTATTGAGATATCCTCATTATCAATATCGTGTATTAATCTTCCCCACGTTGGGCATTAATAAGATATACTCAATATCGAACTGATACTTATTTTATTTTGTTGTCCCACGTTGAGCAAGCCAGTGAGATATACTTAATATTTTTCTCACCAATTTAATCTCATTATACCTGCCTTGCTTATTTCATGCCCATTCATAACAACGTAAAGATATTCTAGACATATTTTACTTTTCTTCGTTCGAGTTTGCTTACCATTGCGCTGTTTCAAGTTGACTGTCGTTCTTACGAGGCGTAAAAGTTTCTGGAGCAACCAATTGCACCCAATATTTGATTTAATAATCAGCCTTATTCATAAAAATAACGAACATAATATTTATTCAATTATAGTTCGTAAAATCAATTAATGACTTCAGGTTACTCTGCCTGCAAAAGAAAAATCTATTTACATTGTCTTAATCTTTTTCCTTTCAGACCTGACATTGGATAATAATGCATTGTGTCTTACTTTGATTTCTTCCCGTGCTCTTCATCTTCTCAGATGCTCCCGCGTCGTGCTTCCTCATCGCGCCTTTTTTTTTTATGTGCTATGAATCTTTGTACTATATTTTTGGCCAAGTTAAATATCCCGCATTTCCCTACCTCTCACCGCTGGTCGTGCCTTTTCCCGAATACTTTCCTGTTAATTGTTAATTTTACTTACAACCCCAAATTACACGGCTAATTCCTGTACTACATGTTTTCAAAATATTACTATTATTTTATTGCTACGGATCTAAAGAAATCATTTGCCTACCAATCATTATGAACATAATACAAAATCTCTTCTATCTAAATCTATTTTAAACATAAAATTAAGAGATAAAAAGAAGCTTGTCGGCCCGGAGACCGAGATCGCTAAGGCAGTAGTGTCGTAGTGATCTCGGACCGAAGGGTCACGGGTTGGAGTCCCGCCTCGGGCATGGTTGTATTTGCACACGAGTTGTTCGTCCTTTCACCCCTTATCATCACCATTTTGTTTCACCTTCATAGTTATCATGAAGTTGGCTCCAATAGTGGTCGATAATGACCTATATGTTGATGCGACCTCAAATAAAAAAAAGAAGCTTTCCTACAATTTGCAAGGTTTCGTCAGTGGCAAAGAAACATGTTTAAATTCTTGTGTACTTAAAATTTTAGAGTTAATATGCAGTAATTAAGACTGATTCAAGAGTAATGTTCATTGGTGTTTCAATAAAGATGTTGGAAACTGTATGTGACAGCATTGTTGGAGCATCACGTAGACTACCATTTGTTGCCTTGGCCTGCAGTGAATCTGTTTGGAATGGACTCTCGACCTGTAACCCCTCCTTGTGTCTGTCAGGGAGATGTTCTATCTGTGTTCCAGTTGATATGTTATTAAGTACTCTATATCTTTGGAGGAATAAAGTCGGTACGTTTTTTCATGTACAGACTGCTTATTATTTGTATAATATGCTAGATGTATGTTAATGCGGTCGTAAGTTACCACCAGCCAAGGTTATGGAATAAAATACTCCGAATCTTTTTTTTTTTCTTTTTCTTTTTCAATTTTAAGTAGTATATGACTTAGTGTAGGGATCACAGAATTTTGAAAATGTGCACACAATTCACTTTTCCCCATAGAACGTCATACGCAGTTTTTAACTGCTTTTTGACGTAAAATAAATAAATAAATAAATCGTTGGGAAACTTTAATGCTTTAATGTACTGTGGCCAAATTCCATGATCTGAACCTCCAATATTAAGTACCCCCTATCCATCCCGTCATCACAGCATTCCATCTTGTACATCCCTATAAGTGTCTTGTTTTGGCGCAGATAAGGGAAACAATTACATTAATCCTTACCAACCCATCATTTCTGGAATGCTGAAAAGAACCTTGAAAGCAGCAGATTCAGCCACTGAAATTACCATCTTTATTTCCTCAAAACCTTTTATTATTATTATTATTATTATTATTATTATTATTATTATTATTATTAATATTATTACTATTATTTTATTTTTATAGATCATACATAGTTCAGTACATATAACACTTAACACATGTATTGATGGCTTACATTCTAAATTACCTAAAATTAAACAAAAAACTAATTCGGGTGAAGAAATCTTCTCCAGACACCTCTAAAAACAATCTATTTGGGCCAATTTGGTTAGGAATGCCTGGTATGGATATCTATTTTTTAATCTGGTTCCATGAGAAGTTTTCCGAAGTCTGAAATTGTCTAGGTGTGGAATTTGAGGTATGGAGTGATAGAAGTGGGTTGAGAGATATGTGTGAATTGTGATATGTATGAATTTATGATATTTACTAATGAATTACCGGCTAGGAAAATTGCAGTGTCATCTGCGAATTGGGCTGTTTGTATGTTGTCTAATTTCGGGAGGTCGGATACATATAAATTAAAAAGTGTAGGGGATAGTGGCGATCCCTGTGGTAAGCCAGCACTTATTAGTCTTGGATTTGAATGATGACTGTTGACGGTGACTGAAAACGTTCTATTTTCAACGTTTCTATTTTCGCAGACGAAATTTTGCTACTTATTTTAACGGTGAAGTCAGACGCCGTGAGAGGGTGAAATCTGACCCCTTGGATTTTGAAATATGTAGATAAAAGATTCAAATAAGTCATAACTAATCTCCTTTCAATTACAATTTTAATGTTTTCGTAACTCAACCATATTTTTACATATTTTGTAAGGTATTACATATTTTGCTTATTTTACATAGTTTGTAGAACTTTTTTATCAATTTTATTGATATTTATTTCGCAAAAAACTTTAATAAATTTACAAAAATAGTTATATTAAAAATAGGCATGTTTTTTATACAGATTCAAAATTGCAGGCTGAAGACGCGAGGTTCTCCATGTGAAACCTTGGTAAGATGCTTGTACTGCACTCATGTTTGAACAAGTGCAAGAACTGAGTGCTCAAGAATGTTGCCTTTAAGAGGGGAAAGTGTCATCGAGGTCAATGATTTATTCATTTATCCCAATTTACAAAACATTCTGTTTTTTTTTTTTCAGATCGTCGTTGTGTAACACAACGAAGACAATGCTACAGTGATTGTTTGCCGGTCATTGAGTTCCAGATTTGTAGTACGATGGCTATCATTGCCCACAAAGATAAAACAAATGTTTTCAAAAAATAAGGTAGAAGAACAAGCAATATTTATTTTTAAAATTGGTTTAATAAAAGATCTTATTAATGTTATTTCTAATTGTGTATACATATTTTGTTTGTAAATGTTATAAATTAGAGTGTATTTTAATATTACATATTACATCCCATTTTACATATTTGAAACATATTCTTATTGTTTTTATTACATATTTATGTACATATTTTGTCGCTTCATACTACATATTTTTGCACCCCTCCCCCAGCGCGTCGTGAACTTCAAGGCCACTGACGGGCCGTGGAGCCAGGGATTCGCTGGCAGCGCGGCGCGCGGCCGCTCGGCGCACCAGCGGCGGCCGCGCGCGCCGACCGCGCACGCGCCGTGGGCCTCCTCCGAGCGGCGGCGAGCCGTGCTGGATTCGCTCCGCTTCCCCTCCCGCGCCCCGGGCCCGCCAAGCACTCGCTTTTTTTGGGTTGGTTCGCCCGCGCACGCCGTCCCCGCGTTGCGTCAGTTGTGATATTCTTCGCTTTGGGACTTCGGTGCGTGTTTCGATTTCGCTGCTGGTGATTCGCAGGATGAGCGCGTTTCTTTGCGTCAGTTGTGAAACGAGCGTAAAGTGTGTGTGTTGAAGTGTTTCGTAAACATTGGGCATGATCAACGTAGGCTTGACATAATAAAATAAACCTTGAGGTTGGAAAATTAGCAGTACTATACACAATTTGTGACAGTTTAATCATAACTAAGAAAAATTAAACACGATTCAATTCGTCATTGTTTTTAAGATATACATTTGAAATTGTGCCATGCGATTTACGCCGATGTTTAATATTTCATTTACGCCGATGTTTACTACTTGCGCTGATTTCAAAATGTATGTTTGCTTTCGAACGTGATGTAAATATCTGCAATGCAATCTGAGAGATAAAAACGAAACGTACATATGAATGTTTACAAATCGTGTTTGTTGTACAAAAACAACTGTCCTCATCGTTGCAGTAGCTCGTTGATGTTGCGTCTGGTTGCGGTACCGGTGACACATTGGCCATCGACAGGATTCCTTCTGTGATTTGAAATTCTCGAGCCGTTCGATGTGGCTACTACGTATGCCATGGAGCCGTTGTGAACATGTGAGTTGAATAGTTTTGTGTTGGGTCGTGTATCGCGTGGGCGCTTAGAGATCGGCGAGTGTTCGTGGAAGAACGCGTGGAGGGAACGTGGGTCGAAAAGACTGCGAAGATGTACTGCAAACTCGGGATGTTGAATATTGCAGGTCTGAATTGTCTGGTAAACGTCCGGTAGTTCCTTGAATATAGACGTGACAGGATGTTTGGAGAATAAGGGTGTTATTACCCGCAGTTGTGATTCGTGAAGAAGGTTCAAAGGCCTTCTGACAATGAACTTCGTGGGAGACAGGAGAATGGAATATCTAACCGGGAGCTCAGACGAAGTCGTTAGTCATAACGAGTTCCTGCTAATTACTTAGAAGGGAGATTTCCTACAAGGTATAAACTGACTTTGTATACATACATGCAAGTTTACACAGACACGCTGATAATCCAGTACTCCAATTTGTGAAATGAAAATATTTACATTCGTTGCAAAACTCAAACTAATTGTACCCAAGATGCATTACCGAGAAGAAATATTTTGTTTTTCCATAAATCGTGATTTTTATAAATATTTAAATATTCTGCATAGCCAAATGGTATTGCGTCGACAAAACATGGGCAGTCAAAAAATACACGAGAAGGATATATGAAAACGATAATTGTAAATTTCGCGAGTCTACGAGGTTATTAACTGGGAGACATAAGGTATCCTATTTTCAGACATTATTTTGGGGATTGGAACAATAACTACACGAGCACAATAAAAGTACAAAGTTCAAAGTACAATAATATTAATATTCCAACAAAACTGTGTAATGATCTGAAAACCTGTATCTGAAACTGCTTGCTTCTCTTCACTGGTGTTGCGTAATGTCGGACCCAGTGACCACAGAAGCACCAGGAACTCGAGTCGCCTGGCTGTGACCATCGCGAATGACCATCGCTGTTTTTAGTAAAGTACGTTTCATTGTTTTGTTTTCTAAACGTTGTGGCCTAGTTACATTCTTTGCGCTACTACACAGAAAAAAATTCTAAACTCAAAACAATGAAATATAAACTAAAGTAATGTAATATGTATTATAATGACTTTAAAAATTGTTACAAAAGGGGTGTCAATTAGCATTTAATAATATAGGAAGACATTTACAGGCAGACAGCAGCTAATTCTTTTGGGTTATTTGTTTCAGTTGTAAACCACGAGTACGATGAGAGAGCATTGATACGGACTTAAACAGTGAAATTCTGTGGTCAAATCTGTTCCGTCGAGGAGCCGCCACGTCTGTTGCGTGCTATGTGAAACCCCACAATCGTTTCCTGTCGAGGATGAGAGAACGTTGGAAAACGAGCTTCAGCGTTCTAGAAACGACTTTCCTCGTATCCCAACTCTGATGTGCATCAGTATACGAAGCAGTAGGGTTCTCCAGTCAGTACGAATGTGCTGTACAAATGAGTGAAAAGCCGTGGACCAAGAGATGTGACACGTGACGTGACATACGAAGTAACATTTTACAGGTTTGTGAGGTGATACGACTATCGGTGTTCTCCAAATGTAAAAATATTAATTGCCGTAATGTTTATGATCTCGTGGTGACGCAAGAGATGCGACATCATGTTGAGCACGTACTGGTGTGATGAGAAGAGTGATCTGACGCGCAACGCAACGTAGTGCCATGGTGCGAGTGAATGTGATCGAAGTGAAGCCGGCGGCCGTCTGCCTGAACAACGCCACCATGGCTGTCACCTTGAAAAACAGCAATGTTTTGAAGGGCGAGGCGGCGGCGCGGGCGGCGGCGGCGGCGGCGGCAGCGGCGGCGGGGGCGGGGGCAGCGGACAACGCCGGCCGCCTGCCTCAGCGACGCCACTCCCGACGCCTGGCGTCGACGCGGGGACTACGCCGCCCGGCACCGCAGCCCCCCGGCGCTGTCAACGGCGTGCCCCATGGCGCCCCCTGCGCCAACCCCGGCTCCGGTCCCCGCACCGGTCTCCCGCTTCCCCGCCCCCGCGCCGCCCGCCAAACAACTGGCGCCGCCCCTACATGGCAGGTGAGCATACAACTGTTTTACTAGAAGCACTGAGAATAATTTACAGGGGAAGCGAGATTTGAAAACAAAGTAGGGCAAATGCTCCAGTAATGGTCGGAGAATTCTTGGTCCGCAGTTCCTAATGGGAAGCTCAATGGGCGATTGGATCTACTTGAAAATCGCCAATTTTTAATTTGTTGAATTTTGTATAATTTATTTATAAACCCAAATATTGTTTACAGAAGTGGTCACTTAGAAATTGCAAAATGTTGTTAGGGGTTATATACTTGACTCAGTATATAATGGACCAATGGATATTCTTTCCCCCAAAAAGGTCTGGGTCCTAGATGTTTCTGGGTCCATACATTTCATACATTCTGAATCTATGGTCAGAATGCGAACCTCTTCATGATATCACAATCGAAAGACAATAGACAACTCCACGGCCAGGAAGGAACCAAAACTCTCCTCTTACTACTGGAGTGCATGCTATAATCTCCTCGGGTGACCATTCTTGCCTACCAAATTTTGAACTGGGTAAGGAGTGGTGAGCCTCGCCAGTGAAACTGAATTAATTTAAAACTGTTTTACTGAGAGTTGTAATACAGGACAAATGTTACAACAAATACGCAATCGTAGTACAAATCATAATAGATTATCGTAACAACCAGGGTTTATATTATTCGCACTCCTCCCTGAAGCCTGATTTTATTTAAATTGTCTCCGACCGAATCTTGGCGAAAGTACACCTGTACCAGAACACTGAAGCAAAAACACCCAAACAGAAGCATCCATTCAAGGGCCAACGAAGGTTCCAGACGTCGCGGGTGCCTAAGCAACGGAAGGGGAGGGGGCGGGGCAGGGGCGGCGTTGGGGCGTGTTTCCGCTCCGGCCTTTCCAGGAGAAAAGTAGAAGCGGGAAGGTTAAGGGACTCTCCACGCAACAAAGATGATTCATTGCACTTTTTAAGAATGAAGCGACGCTAATGAGGGTGGAATCCTCTTTGTAACCGTTGGCCTCGGTCGCTTCCCTGTCAGTAATGTGTGCAACGTAACAGGATTAGCTTCCAAATAATTTTAGTTTGCTATTTCTAGTAGCCTACATTATTTTTTGTTAGACTAAGTTTCCGAATTAGTAACGAATATAATAAATTGAGAAAAAAATTGGTTTTATTGGGGATACTTTCTATTTTAATCAAATATTTCGTGAAAATATGGACAGTCATCAATGTGATAGATTGTCCAGTGTTCTGAAGACAGATGTTTTTGTTTATTTGTTTTTCATCCACTTTCGTTCTTGTCAATTTGTACTGATATTCAGCAAAAATTAAAAAGACATAAATACGTAATGAGTGAATTCCAAGTTTGGCGATATATAAACGTGTAATAGATTGTGTTACTTCTTCTGCTCCTTACTTATATTAGACATTTTGTTAAACCTAAATGAACGTAAATGAATTTTTAATCATATAATTTGAACACGACTTAATTTTAAAAGTCTTAAGAATGTAATAGTTTAGATCCAGTTCCTAAACAAATTTTTATTTAATACATTTATTCATTATACATTTGTTCTTTTAACCTTACGAAACCTTCATTGTATAGTCCACTTTTTTTTCAAAATCTCTCGCGCAGCTCCTCATTAATTCCTTTGTTGAAAGTGAAGGTGGTGTAATTTTTATGCATTCTTTTTTCTACTCGTCATTTAGTTCCGTTTCCGACTTCCGCTTACGTAAGCGATGAAGCGGGAGAGCGAGGATGGGGATGAGGACGAGGACAAGGTCCTTGGCACCTCATCCTCCTCCTGTGCAACAGCCTCCGTCCTCGGAGGCCAATTTCTAAATGCATGATATTTCATAAAGCGGCGTAATGTTTGCGTTATTAGCATCTGCGCAAACACCTGCTGTAATAAGGAAATTAGACGAGTTCCTTTGTGATGCTTTCGACTAAACACAATGATGTTACTTCACAGAATTGGAAGTGCCAAAGGAGTTGCATGGCGTATTTATGTGAAGTTATATTACAGATCATGAATATAAAATAGATATTTCAGGAAATGGATATTTCTATTGTGCTTTTCGTCAAAGATGCGATGGATAATGGTTACAAATTTAGTGTTATAACAAACATATCTCGAATAATTTATTTAAATATAGTTTAGAATTATATTTATATAATTTGAATTTCGTAATATGTAGGCCAATTTTTTCTCCTTATTGCATTAGTATTCATTCCATCCTCTGGGATATGATAAGGGACCGTTATTATTATAGTTTTATTGTGTAGACAGCGATGTGGTTCCTTAACGAAGGAAACCCAATTCTTTGAACGGGGTTAATGGTTTTCCACTCGAAAGGCCCCTCGCATGTTTGGTAGTGTGTCCACAATAAGTGAAAAAATGAATTATTGTAAAGAGTTGATATCGGTAGTAACGCCCTTCATCCGTGTGAACGGAAAGGCATGGCATAACAGGCATTTAGCATCGGTAAAGTCGCCCTGCGATGTTTGGCTGTATATTCTCAAAATAGGTTTTGAGTAAGAACGGATATTTTTTCATTTATGTGATGACACTGCACTAATTCAAAACGTGTTTTACAGAGGGTTGTAATATCAGACAATCGGTACAACAAATACGCAATCGTAGTACAAATCTTAATAGAGCATCGTAACTACAAGCGTTTACATTCTTCGCACTCCTCCCTGAAGCCTGATTTAATTAAAAAAATCTCCGACCAAACCTTGGCCAAAGCATACATGTACGCGTATGTACTATACCGTATGCGTGATATGAGAAGTACTGAATATTCTGCGACAGTGTTGCTGCCCTCCTACTTCTCTTCGCTCTGCCGGTGAGTCACTCCGATTTCCGGCCGGCCGATTCCTCACGCCCCTCCTTCCGCTGCGGCGTGTCCCTCCTGTGTTCCGCTCCCAGGGGTGCGTGCACCGCTTATTCCCCTCCTAGTATTTCCGGGGAGTGGTCGCGATCATGACCTCAGTTCCCCTGCACCTTTTGCATTTGTGAGCGAATCGACCCACGCAAGAACCCAAACGCTGTGCTTTTGGCGTAATCCTGTGGTCACCTGAATGTGGAAGAGAAATCTGCGGCGGGGGATATGTTGTAATTCAAGGGTACGACAAATGTTTGCTCACTTGGAAGAGTAGGTGTACTACATCATTCCTCGCATCTGGAAGTAGAATTTTTACACAAAAAAGCAGCAGAAACTAAACGAGGCCGTTAGACCAACTGATGTTGCTAGAAGTTCATAGGAAGCCACGAACAGTGTAGTAAATCGTATACAGTAACCTGCATCCGTCCGTCAGTCACGGTTAGATGTCTTCCGGTCTACGAATCGTGACAAAGAGATGTTATTCGACGCGCGTCCGTCTCTTCAATATTTATTTTTATTACGAACTTACAAAGCACAAGTAAAACATATTAGGACAATACTCACTAGAAACGCCTCCTAAGCTAGTAATACTTATTTCTAAACTGTTTGTAGGAGTTAATAGTGGGATATGGATTATTCTCATTTTATGAAACTGATTTCCGTTTTGTTAAGTTTGACTTCGGTTAGCCAAAAAGAATAAAATTTGTTACATTTCATTACTCATCGTGATAAAGTTTACTTACTGCGGTTGATGGTTAATGGGTAACCACGAATTATTAGAAACCTTCTATTCTAATAACATTTATTACGAAACTGATAACAATTTCCAAAATTTTAAGATAATAAAATTGGAGAATGGCATTCAGAACATGTTGCATTCCAAACATTAGTAAAAATTCGAAGTGCTGGAATGACAAAAAACAGGGCTTTTACTAATTTCGAATTTCAAATCGGTAAAACGGGACAGATGATTTTATGAATGAGGAGTGTTTCCCTAATCACATAATTTATGAATTCTCCTTAAATGATAACGAATTTTATGATATTTTCACGTTCTCAGAGATAAAAATCTGCGCTAGATTTTAGTATCGATTGCCTTGTATAACATTTCTGTGCTCTCTCCTTCCGGAACTTTCTTTCCTTTCTCTTGAAACACATCCGGTGGTCTGTAGGCCTTCTGAAGATGAGCATGACTCGCGAAACTTGACCTGAACCCATTCACTTTTTTTTCCTTTCTCCATGGTCACTGGCGCTTAACATCCCAAGTGACTGTCGAAACACATAGATAACTTTGCTTAAGAAACCAGGCACTCCTCGGACATCTTTTTATCACAGTCATATATTTATTTACGAATCTGTAGTTTTTATCAAAACTGACATGCTTAACAGTGGGAAAATATTTTCATGTAATACTTATATTTATAATTACAACACACGTCCTAAATATCCCACTCATCAGGTGTCAGTATCAACAGCTCGTTACAAGAACTCCACATATAATGCATGAACGTTACATTGCCAGATGACATAAAACAATTAAAATAGAAACACAGAGTACCCCCGGTTAAGATAGTAAAACGTTCCCCTAAACCGTATGACATACGAGTGGTTACATTATAATTCCAATACAAAAATAATATTTTTGAAAGGATTTTAGCCTGCGTTTCAACCACCCACACCGCTCTACAGCCAAAAACGTGTTTTTTATTTTTGTTGACAACTTCACACCATTTCATCTGACTGAAAAAAATATAATAAATAAGAAAATAATTTATACAATCAGAAAAATATATTTTGATATTTTCTCATACCCAAATTGAAACACAAAAACTATTTTTGAAAAATAATAAAAAATATTTTTATTGGGTGTTAGAACCACGGCACAGGTTCGAAAAAATCTCAAACGTTCCTCTTAAAACAGAAATTGTTGTGAGTGTTTTTCAAATTTTTTCGACAGCTGGGCTGCAGTTAAAAAAATTAAAAAAACATTTTTCCGCCTTTAAATCACCATGACATTAACAACAGTTCAGTGTATTTATTTTAGCGATTATTATACATTTGTATACATTGTTGTAACACCAAGTAATATTTTGATTTTAGAATTTAGTTACAAATTATAATTTTTTTTAAATCTTGTCAGTTGGCATTGAAGAGCCAAACGTTTCGTCCACGTCTGCGGTGGACATCTTCAGTGGCGGCAGCGTCGTCGGGGCAGTCTCCGGGTCGGCGGCTGGCTAGCGACTGACCTCAGTCGCTAGGTGTTTTGTAAAGTAAACTGGTTACAAAATAGTGCGCACAATACGGCGGCAAGAATTCTGCTGTTACTGCCAACAATCGCCAATATGAGGTTCACTTCGGAAACGAGCAAGGATGTATGGCGTCTGCTCTAGTGGTTTTCTCCGAAAGCTCTGCTGTGAACGATATAATTCTCATGACAGGTATTGTTATAACTCGTCGTAGTTCACACGACATCTGACACCGTGAGTAGGTAGAGTGCAGCTGCCGTGCGCCTACAATTCATATCAGTGATAAGTTACAAAGATACTCGCTCGGGGTATGCAACCCCCGCCAGCAACATTGTAAAGTTATTTCTTGCCAACTATTACACTTACGCGAATGAAACAAAGCAAAATCTATTCCTTACAGTTTAATTGAAGAATACATAAACAGCTTTTCGTTAACACCATCCAAATATCTCGCACGAATTCTGGAGTATTAAATACGGTTTTCTTTCTTACTGATACATTATGCTTGTTATTGCCTTCGATGCGGAGCTCTAGATGTTACATAAATTACTGGAATGAGAGGATTATGGTTACGATGGAAATATAAGAACAGTTCGATGATGCTTTAAGTTATCTTATTGATGAGTTTGCGAAGGTAATAATTGGAGAGGAATATTAAAAGTAAGAAAAAAAACAATATATTACAAACGGAGTCAAGTGAACATCTAGTTAATAAGTAAATATAAATTAATTCCGTAGTGACAGAAGAGATATTGTTGTACTTCATGATAATAAATTCAGGATAGTAGAGGTATCAACCACAAGTAGTATATACAATATTAATATTTTAATATACAGAAAATTCAGCCACACACGTGTTTCGGGACTTCATCCCATCATCAGTGGATCTTCAATATTGAAATTGTACAAAACAATTAGCAGATGAATAACTAAATCATACAGAAGAAATACGAATGAGCACTGACATTTTTATTTAAATAGAGTACTTTAAATCTATGTTACTTGGGTAAGTACTCCATTTAAATAAATTTTAGCGTTCATTCGTATTATGTATTTCTTCTGTATGTATGAGTTATTCATATGCTATTTTGCTCGTTTAATTTAAATATTGTAGAGACACTGATGATGGAATGAAATCCCGAAACACGTGTATGGCTGAATTTTGTGTATATTCATATCGTATATACTAATTGTGGTTGATACCTCTGCTATCCTGAATTTATAAATATGAATTATTAAAATTAGGTTATTTTTTATTTAATAGATAATTATTACGTGTATAATTGCATAACTTCAAACTGTGGCTAGGCCGAAGGCCTTTAAGCCATTACAACATCTACTTTCTAACCTATCGAATTCTGGTATTCACCCCAAATTCTCTTTATCGCATCAAAGCCGCGGAAGACAGACCATAATGTACGACTAAGGAAACAAATCCTGAAAGGGAAAAACGTGTCAGAAGACGAATACATGCTTATGTACCAAGCATTTTCTAAACTATTATTTATTTCCTGGCGTGGACGTGTCGCATTTTCCTTCCAGTCTTTGGGCTCCTCAACACCTGAAATCAAACAGCGACACAGATAATCGTCCGCACCCTTCGAGCTTACTTCTTGGACACCCACTACCCCCTCCTATGTGCGCATTTAATTGTTTGATGGTTTACTTATTTGTTTCTTGGCTTACATATTTATTTATTTATTTATTTATTTATGACTTATTTACTTATCCATTTAGTTACTAATTATTGATTAACTTTCCGCTTATTTTACTAACCATTGCTGTTTTCCCATTCCCTAATTACTAAGTATAATCTTGTCTGAACCAAAGGCCATGTTCACTGCTTCTAACGCCCTTGGTGCATAAATAACTGTCCTACATGTCTCATGTGTACTGGTCGTGTTTTGGCCGCAGGTGGGCGCGCCGTCGCCGTCGCCCTCGCCGTCGCTGTCGCTGGCGTCTCCGTCGTTGGCGTCGTCGTCGTCGGCGCCGCAGCCGTGCGGCTGGGTGCGCGTGTTCGTGGGCGGGGAGGCGGAGGGCGAGGCGGCGGCGGCGGGGGCGGGCGCGGGGCCGGGGGCCGCCGAGGAGAGGGGCACCCTCGTCTACCTGACCGCCGCCTCCACCGTGCGCGACGTCTGCCGCGACCTGCTGCTCTCCGACCACCTCACGCTCTGGGTGCAGGTGAGTCCGGCTTTTGCCAGCTAGCGGTGTTTTCATCTATAATCCACGCCTGGGGGTAAGGGTGACATGTGGCAAGCATGACGTACTCCCATTGCCTTGCATAGCTTACTTGATATGCTTGAGATTTTTCTTTCGTCACACAGCTATAAAAACTGGGACGATTTGTATTAGAAAGTCCAGCTGCATTTTTGTCCCGGCCGGGAAATCAAACTCGAGAGCATCTCAAAGAAAGCTAGCGCACCGTCCAGAACGCGAGGGACTCATAAGTAATGTTTGGGGAGAAATATAAACTGCTGAGGTCCAGATTCCCAATTCCTTTCTTGAGCTTCAGAACCCCTATTCCACCCTTTACTACGTATAGTTGAATCATGAATCAAGTAAAATAAAACATATTTGCATCGCGAAACGAACTACGTACTATTTGATTTTATAATATTGCTGACAGAATGGAAATCCACAGTTTGGCCAAAAGCCTCTGAAACACGGTTTCACGAGGGTGGTAGGTTCCCAATTCGGTGTATCCAATTAATACCAGGCGAATATCGGAGGAGTGCCTTAATAAATGGGCTACGGGGTGAGATCTTTCCGTCCTAATTCTCGTCGCATTGTGTACCCTTCCATATACACGCACACACCCGTACACTTACATGTCCTACAGCAACGCACATAACGGAGGAGCTTAGAGCTTCACGCGGCTGAGGCGATGCCCCGCTGAGGGAGATACCTAGGAGGAGAAGCCCCCGCAAGCCGATCTCGTTTTCTACATTGGAAGAACACCGCCGCCTCCCGGGATGTAGTATGCATTACAGCACTAATGACCTTAGCAGTTGATACGCCCGGAAACTAAAATAATCAACCTAACTGGTCTCGACATCCAAGGTAGAAATCATTCGCATGTTACCGGCATAATTGCATGTAACCGACATATGTTAATTAGAAAATTAAACTGCAAATTTAGAAGTTTAATTTAAAGTTGTTTTTTAAAACTAAGGGTTTCGATGGGCGTTAGGGTGGTTAGTAGTGATATGGCTCCCTGCCGAATGAAACGGAAAGTTCTGAATAGTTAAAAGTATCCAGAAGATCGAAAAAAGAATAGGAAGGTCCTAATAATGTTTTGCAAAAAATTGCAATCTCCAAAAAACAATTTTTAAATCATTGTTTTTAAAGTGAAAATAGATTAAAACCTACTGGCAACTTTCCTGGCAGCCCATGGGCATTCCTGGCAGCTGTGGGACACAAAGATCTCATTTTGTTGACTACGCATAAAAACGTAACCCGTGTCCCTAGATCAGGTAGAATTAGAGTTCTCTCTAATGTTGTCTAATTTAAAAAACACGATGCACAAAATGCGATAATGTGCGATCATCGCATATCATTAGAAATTCTACGAAAGTCCTAAAGACAGTTTCCTAATGGGGGGGGGTGTGTTCATCACGCAGACACCCACGGTATTCGCTCCTTGAATAGAAAAACGGATTACGTCAGAGGGACGTCGAAAGCGACTCGCCTTCGGGGAGCTCCTCTGCTTTCCTAAACTTTCCACCACTTTTCGACAGGATCACGTACATTTCTGCTACATCGAAAATGTTAAGTTTGCTTTTGCAATACAGAGAGATATTCATTATATTTTATGAAAAAACAATGTAACGGTACAGTTGGGTGGCCAAATTATTAGGGACACTACTCATATTTGTGTAATTTCTAGTTTAAATCGTTTTGTTGTTGTTGTTGTTGTTGTGTTTTTGCTAAAGATTTGGTTTTGATACGATTTGTAGATTACCGTTTTCATTACTATAGTTTTTAATATGTGACAACGGTGGATGTCTGCGTTATTTAAGAAATAAGTGATGTTACTTCTCATTTAGTCGAAGCTTATAGAAAACAGTTGTTGTAATCGAGAAAAACGTTTTTTTAATTGTTTTCTGCAAGATTTTCGTTTCTATAATACAAAAAATGTAAGTATTGCTCCTTTCTTCATTATTTTTGTAAATTTTATGAGTGAATTTCATTTTGGTTTTCAATGTATCTTGAGAACATTGGATTTTTTTTAGTAGGGTAAAGCTTCAGACACGTCTCCAAAGAAATTTAGATAAGTACGAACACTATTACTTCACCTCGAGATAAGTACGAACACTATTACTTCACCTCGTACATTAACAGTGAGATATAGCAACTATTGCAGGTGTTTCGAAAACTGTCGTTAACAAAATAGAAGTAACTAGTAGTGCTGCAGAATAGCATAGACTTTTTCGTAATAAAGTTTTCTAGTTTCCTTGGTGTAGACTGGCTTTACGGTCTTGCGCCATCCTCTTGCGAGCTGCCATTTATAATCGCCCAAAGTACATATTTTTGACATTTTCCTTACTTTTCGGTTTCCTAATAGTAGAACAGAAATTTTATTTTAAAAATATTATAGAAGAGTAAAACCTCGTTCTAAAAAGAAATTTTCATTGAAAACTAAGCCGTTTTTAAACTATTATTGATGTTTTATTTGACTATAAGTTATTCTAGGAGGCAGTAATAACTCTGCGTTGAATGAAAGCTTCACATATTCTACTACCAATTTTGAGTAATATTTTTCTCTTTCCTAATTTCTGTGGTTAAATTATCCATTCGATTCATGTAATGTCTTAATTCGTGAAAGTCACACTAAATATCACTCCTCGAGCCGCGAATTTATCGACTATCACAGCACTTCTTGTGATATTATTTATGATAAACGCCATTGGAGTAACAACTTCAAAGAGGACAGTCCGCAGAGAGCCAAAGAGAACCAGATCGGTCGTCGCTCTTTCCAAAAACTACACCTTACCAAGGCCAAGAAGAAGAAGAAGAAGCGACTGTAATGGGCCAGACAACACTTAATATGACTGTTGCAGATTGGAGTCGAGTAATTCAACCTTTTTCAAGTTATTTTCAACCTTTGTGCTTTAGCACAAGTGGATTTCATCAATAATGATTTTTTGTAATATTTTACAAGTATGCGTCACTGATGAATCAACATTTAAGATTTTGGTCAACTAAAATTAACATGTCCGGCGAAGCACTAGGGTACACGTTCAACCAGACTACCTAGTGGAGAGGGTTAAACACCTGGTTAGTGACAAGGTGTGATCTATGATCACAGCGAAGAGTGTGCATCGTAGAAGGGACCATGACGCTAGACCAGTACAAGCGAGTACTAGAAACTATGATACTGACACAGCTCAAAGAATTGTGAATAAGCCCTGTGATTAAGAATACATTTTTATGCACGAATCGGCGACCGTGCCCCAAATCCAGAAGTATTACTGTATTGCTGCCAGAAAAAGATTAGCGTTTTGCCCTGACGGAGAAATCACCAGGCATGAATCCTATAGAGACATGTGGGAACTCACCAAACGGCCGATTGCCAAGGGAGTGTTTACCACCAAGAACCACTTAATTGGAATTCTCAACATAATGACATCACATCATTGAAACAAAATGCAAAAGTTTGTACAAAGAACGTGCCGCGACGCCCATCAGCTAATGCATCAAAAGGTGGCGCCACTAAATACTAGTATTAATTTTACCTAAAAATAGTTTTACCTAAATAGCTTCTTGTTTTTATGATTTTAATAATACTCTTATGAAAAAAATCGATGAAACCAAAAGCAATATTTTTTTTAAAAAAAATGCCGTTAAGCATAAATAAAAAATCTGGGATCTGACCCTAATAATTTGGTCATCTACTGTAAGTTAAGAACATCTGAAAGTGTAAATTCAAATCTGACTAGTTTTATTAGTGTTAATGCCTATCTTCCATTTACAAAGTTCACATTATAAGGCAATTAATTTAAATGAATTTTGTTTAGATTAGCAAAATTTGAGACATTTTTCAACGAAGCAAATAGTCATTTTGTGAGAAATGCAATCGCTATAGTCCACGAGTTTATGTTGTGTACCGAAAAGGAATACATCTACGGAACACATCATTCAACTATCGAACAGTTACAAATTACACTATAAGCATAACGATATTGTTTCAAAATTTTTAATGTTTTCAACGGTTTCAGTTGCTTCTTCAAGCTCTTAAGTTACTGTAAATGGACGTTTCCTTCTCAATTTTCAAATTCATCAGATAATACTTAAGAAACGTCACGGTAATTTGAGAATGTAGACATATGTACGACAAAATGTGAGATTTCATATTACGATATAAATGACCTACTGACATAGAACCAGCATAACAATTTGCATACAGATAACATTGTGGTGACACAATGAAAAATGTTTTTCATACTCAAAAAATTAGTTTTAACTGTGGGAAGCCCCACAACAATACGGCCGTGGAGCTGCGTGCATCTTCGTCTCTTTGTGAAGCGAGAGCTCAAGAGTTCCGAGCGCCAGGACTTCACACACGCCATGTGCAGCGGACCTTGGCAGACGAACACTAAGTAACACAATTAGGAAGCTACAGAAATAATTGAAAATGTAATGCCGGGAATTTTCATTAATTGACGAGTCTGTGTATGTTCACAAAACAAAACCAATCAGCAACCACCAGCAAATATGGAAACTTTAATGAACGGTTTATATGAATGTCGACATTTATTTCTCCTTTTGATAAAATTCTTAAAGACCTTAAGTTCTGAAGATGGCTTGACATTGAACGTTTGGGAATGTATAAGATGCAAAGAATCCTATTGTAAAATCCTGTTCGATTTTTTATCCTATTGTACGATATTTTTATCAATCATTTTATTGATCTTTGTAGAAAAATAAATATTCTCGAAGTATTTTTCTTCAATGGTAAAATGGAATTTTTTGTACCTTTCTCGTGTAAAATTACCCACTATTGTGTTTTCTGTATTGTAATATGATGGGAGATTGGGTTGAATTTCTTTTCACCATTAATTCATATTTTGTTATTCCTTCAAAACCAAATTCTTTTCTTTGAGGATTTTATCGTGGCTTCACAAAAGGATCTTGTCCGCCACATTGACATATTACGAGAAGTGACGACTTGAAAAGATTGAATTTGCACATACTCGTTTGCTTGAGCGAATTTATCCCCAAAATCCCGAACAGTTGAGTGAAATATAACAGGAAGTGATGTCTTAAGACAAAAGAATACAATAGTTGCGCACGTGAGTGGAATCGCTAAAGGAAGAATCGTTGCGGAAAGCTGCCAAAGAATACTTCGGAAGAACGACCGACGAACAGTGGTGATACATTATGCTCAAACTTTGCGGAAACCGGCGCGACACGAGTGTCTAAGGAAATGCAGCTTCTGTTAGCACAAGCGGCTTAAGAATACATTTCACGCCGCTTAAGACCGCTTTTGAGCTGTTGCTTTGTCTCGCGTGTGTTCTTCATCCGCGAGAACCTCACTGCTCTATTGTCCTGGAGCATAAACCCGCGGGCGACGATGCAGGGCGCTGCCCACCGCCCACAAAGAGCCTGTTGAGCAGGATGACGAGCACGGAAACGCATGCCCCACTGATCTGTCAGTCAATACGGTGGATTAGGTAGAGTTTCTCAAATGTTTTGGTTTAAGACCCCTTTCACTAAAATTAATAAAACTATTTACTCTCAGTAATTTACAAACTCAACTTGTACTTTACGTACCGAAAATAAATCCGTATATTACGCAATACAAATATTTCACTAGGTGTAAAAAAATGTTTTAATCATTTGTTAATAATCGAAAAATATACAAGTGTTAAAGGACATGGATTAGAACATTTAATATCAAAACTACACTAATTTCATTAAAGAAAGAAAACTTGAGCAGTTTTTTACATTTAGCAACTAAAAATGCAATATATTCACTAATTCAAAATACAGACCCTTCAGAAAGTGGACCCGGAAGGTTGATATAGACTATTTCGGGAATGATTGGAATAGATCTTCGCAAAAGAAACAGTGAAAGAGAGAAAACCAATTGCACTTTTTAAAAATCTATTTGCAATATGAAGACAAAGAAGATTTTGTGGTCAATTCTCAGAATATCTCAGTTCAGGACAGCATTTTTTTTTTCATTTAATTATCGTGTCAATAATTCCTTATCAATGTTCTCAAGAGAAAAGCAGAATTTCAATTGAGTTTCAAGGCGGCGATTAGAAGGAATGTAAACTAGACCACTATGGCACCATATACGAATATGTGAATTTCAGTTTTTAAAAATGGTTAAAATCAGTAAGTGGAAGGAAACTTTTATTTGATAAAAGTCGAGTGTCGTAAATTGAGCACTCCATATCAGCTTTCAGTTGTTGAAAACATTGCAGTACAATTCTGACAGAAGTACATGACAGAATAGGACTATTAAAAATAAATATTTTTTATAACGCGCATTTTCCGAAATATTAACAAGCTGTATTTTTTAAATAGAACTGCGCATGTATTTTAACCTATGGTGACTGGTGTAAATCGACAAATCCTAGTAAATATGTGGGAATCAGATTACTCGGGATTGTCCTATTTGGTTTTTAAAGTTAATAAATACAATTACGATAAAACTCCTTACACGGATCTGGTCAACCATCAGCACCGTCCTACGCCTCCTGTTTTTACACACACTGCCTGTCCCGCGTGTCTTCTAGCAACCCGTTCATCTCTTCCGCCTCCACTCCCGCGCTCTCTACTTCCTCTTGTGGGAAACCCAGAAAGTCATGATCACAATCCCACATATATTTTAACATATTTTGTATCATAATACATACATTAATTGTGAACTTTTTTATGACATACTCCAGAGGTGAAGTTTTTAACTCTTTCCAACTCCATTGACAATCTAAGTGAACACAATAATTGGATTCCACCTACTATGGCCAGTCTGATATGCTCAAAATATATTCAAATTTCGTTAGCGTGTTCATATGTGGTCACTGCGAAAGAAAGTGAGAGCGTCATCTGTGTGTTGATAATAATTATAAAATAATAATAATAATAATAATAATTATTATTATTATTATATAATTATTATTATTATATAATTAGTATATTATAATAATTATTATTAATAGGAATTTTTAATGGAGGTATAAAATCATTGGACCAACTAATAATGAAGTGGTTGAATGGGAACTGTATACCGGCTGAGTTAAAGCAACAACTGAGGTCCTGGCGTTCGAGTCCTCCCGTTGGCGGAATTTTCGACTACATAGTTAGGTCGAATTCAGACTGTATGAAGGAAAATGCTAGCTGTCGGCTGCTCTGATCGGGGTGTTCTCCGACGTGTTTTCCTTGGTTTCCACCATCAGTAACAGGCGAATGCTCTGACAGAACCCTAAAAGACTTGTATCACCAATCGCGAGTGATCATCTTTCCTCATCCTTGTCCTCTCCTCTCCCCTTACAGACACACTCACTCTCACCTTACAGACTAGCGAGTTTCACTACACTACCACATAGGGTAGGAGAGCAGTCTGCTTTGAGCATGTCCTAGAAGCAGCAGTACCCCGATGGCGGAGATACCTAGAGGTGGAACTCCCCGACAAGCCGACTTGTAGTTCGGCGCCGGATCTCGTTCCAGCGGGGGAACAATCCAGTCATCTTCCGATATATGATATGCACTATACATACGGGACTAATCACATTAGCAGTTGACTCGGCCGGAAACATTTATCTATCGCTACAATCCAATTGTAACCTTACTGGCCGTTAACTACACATAACTGTTGTAATATGTTTTTGAAGCCATCATAAGTCGGGTAAGGCCTTTACGACTGTATTGACCGATTTAAATATAGTTATTTGTGACAGATCATCAGCTGTGACGAGGTTATCCAAATAGGATCTTTGTTAGGACTTTAAGTTTTGGTATTGAAGCTCCCGATATTGATAACTTCGTCACAGCTCATGATCTGACACAAGATTCACATCGGGAAATAGCGAGCATTACATTCCGATTTTTGATCGTAGGAATAACGAATGAATAATATTATTGCATATGATCTTTGGTCTCTACTTTTTTATTTTATGTCGGTGTTAGTTTATCGTGCTCTATGCAGAAACATGTTACATGCTCTATGCAGAAATTTCAAAATATACCAATGAGGAGTGCGGAGGGCGTTTGAGGGACTTCCTCCTGGAAGCCCCGCGTTCGGCGCCCGCCCCTGCCACGCAACCGCTCATTCTTGCTTGGGCGTTGCATAACAGCGTGCCGAAGTTTGCAGAGAGCTCCGCCCTTCGAATTTAACTTAATTTAACCGCCCACCTCGATCGGTTTTTTGTCCAGTTTCCCTGATCCATTGAGCAAACGCTGAGATAGCCCCTTGATTTGCTTCTGGAGGTAAATGTAGCTTCACTATGCGCACGTTTTGTTGAGCCTTCCTTTTGCTTGTAGTAGTAGAGCATAAGGGTGAGTTTCTATTTCAATAGCAAAACAGAAAAATTAAATCAACAGTTCATTTATCGTTACAAATATCATCTATAACTCGGAAACGAAAATATCTAGTATTTGAAATGTTAATCTCTCGCTTTTTTATATTATTATTATTATTATTATTATTATTATTATTATTATTATTATTTTAATCTTACAACTATTAATAGTTAAATTGTTGGGAAGGGATTCTGAAACTCCAGGACGCGTGTGCAGATGATTTTCTCCCTCATAACGTCACATACAGTTTTTGACTGTTTTTGACTACATAAATACATAAATATCTGAACTCGAGGAGAAGAAAAATAACATTTTTCATGAGTTATAACTGTATTCTTAGTAGATTCTAAAGTTCATTCAGATTTCCAGCCACATTACTGTATTTTAATAGTGGTTTTCCTTTCTTGACGTATATTAAATATTTTGCATGAGAAACAATCCTTAATTACAGGACAAAATATTTGTCACGGATGCAAACACGAAAAGAAATGAAGCGAAAAAACAGAATATAATTTGCTGATCTTGAATGTACGCACAGTAACGAGATACGCCTCGTCATTACTAAGTCTGATTTGCAGGATTTATTGGGGGAAGAAGGGAAACAGGCATTGAGTTGCAAACGGAATTTATAAACTAATATGAAAAATGAAAAAGGGAGAGAGTCATTTTCATATGTCGGAATCATGATTTTGACACCTTGAATTATTTGCAACATCGCGAAACACGACAGAGGGGACGTTGCGCGATGGCAGCCGACGAAAATGAAGGGGCTATTTACATTTCGGTCATGTGACTGGTTATTTTGACATTCACGTCAAAGAAAGTGTGGGACAGGAAGAGCGTTGTCGGCGAGTAACACGTATTATCATTTCTATTGATATCTCAAACGTTGTCTAACGTATGCTGGGGCTGTGGCATTCCCTAATATTTTTGACATTCTCCAAACTAGTGAATATTTGCATGTAATACAGTTATTTATGTAGACACCATGCAATAAAAGGATAATACAAAACTTCCGTTTTAAGAAACAATATTTAAATGCATTATATTTGCTTAAAGTTATATCTATTGCCAGTTCAATTAAAAACGTGAGGAAAGTACAGAACGCGGGCTCTTTGAAATTATACGTTTATTTGTTTGCATCATTTTGATGACAATTCACATACGTACATGTTCTCATCTGCTTCTCAGCACGATTGATATCAATAATGTCAATATTATATTTTAGAGTCGACATCTTATATATAAAAATGAATCGCTGAATTCCTTGCTAAGCGCAAATCTCGAGAACGGCTGAACCGATTTTGCTAATTCGTTTTTTAGAATATTCCTAGAAGTACGAGGATGGTTCTTACGGAGAGATTAATTTAAAAAATTGCCTGAAAAAGCTAAAAAAAGACTTTTCTATACTCCTATACAAATGATTCGTAATAATACATAAGTCAATTTGGACTTTAATACCATACCTATAAAGTTCAATTGTTAGTGGAGAGTCAGGGACTTCAAAACAATTGAGTGACGTTAGTATCGTATCAATATTTATACGATGGTAACATTAGACAAACACAAATTGTATATGGTAAAATGTCACTTGAGATGTAAACGTATCATTGATGTGTATATGTTGAAATGGGTTGATCCTGGGTTTAGGGTGGCACGGTTCCTTTGGTTCCTTTTATGATTCATTATTTCTCGCGATTCCTATGTTTATAGTTGCGTGGTTCACTATAACAACTGAATTATTTATGTTCAATGTTAAATGAGAAGAAGTCACCTGATAATTTGTTGGCGTGGAATTGTGTGTATTTTCGCATTTCAAGTCTTCTTCAAATAGGTTTGTGTGTCTACTCAGATGGAAGGTATGAATTTTCTTAAAAGTGAGTGGTCCCTTTAAAATAAATTCTCTTAAAAGTGAGGGAGGTATATAATACAGCGTGAGCGCCGGGCGACAGCGGAGGCGCGAACCAGGTCTCGAGAGCGAGGGCCGGAAGGCCTCGCGAACGTAGCACGTTGGATCCGTCGGGTAGCGGACCACTTGGTGAAAAAATGCGTTGGTTAAAGAATTGTGTAGGTTATAAAATTAAATTTGTAGCGTGAAAAATACGAATAATCAGTTCACTTAATGAGAGTACGTTGCTACGGAGATTTATACGTACAGGGGGCTTTGGAGCAGGGGGGTAGCTATTCTCCCGATCTACCTTTATTTTAAATAATTATATTTATTGCTGTAACATCATGAACTTAACTACATGCGACTACTACGTATAAACAAGGATTCAGTTCATGGAGTCGATTCTCTTCTAATGAACCGAATCAGTGAATCAAAGGAACCGTGCCACCCTATACTCGGGATTTACCGTTGAAATGCTGTGATGTGTAAACGTCTCTTTTTTGTGTGTTTGTGACTCATTTGTACTCAACATGCCTCCTATAAGGCGACGGACAAATTTAGGCAGAAGAATCCGAAATTCAACGAATCAAATTAATTATCAATCCAATAGTACTGCCCAGGAACGTGAAGATCGCAATGAACGTGAAAGAATTCGGGTAAGACAGATCCATGAAGTGCGACATTCGACTAATAATGGTGCAAGTTTGAATCGAGCTGCTTTCTGTTACGATATGTCAATTGATTACAGTGCCTACAACTGTGTTGCTTTTGGACCTATGAACTCAGTTTGCCAATATTGTAAGGCATTGAAATACAAAAACGTAGCCAATGGATTGTGTTGCGCAAATGGAAAGGTGAAATTGATACCATTGCCTCCACCTCCAGAGCCATTGTACTCATTGATTTTAGGAAAATGAACGGATTCCATACACTTTTTAAAGAATATTCAACAGTACAACAACTGCTTTCAAATGACTTCATTTGGAGCAACAAAAGTAGTTCAGGAAAAGTTCATGCCATCTTTTAAGATACAAGGTCAAATATATCACAGAGCAGGTTCTCTGTTATCAGTGCCAGATAGCGAGTACAAGTTTTTGCAAATTTATTTCACGGGCAATTCTCCACAAGAAATCAATCTACGTTGTGCACATAACAATTCAGTGAAAAGGTCAATAGTTGAACAATTAAAATTATTTTTAAAACAATGAAATCATCTCATGATCACAAAATTGTTATCAGAGCTGATAAGACTCCTGTGGGCCAACATGCAGGACGTTTTAATGCACCTACTATCGATGAAGTTGCCATTGTTATAGTTGGAGAAAATTTGGAGTCACGTGATATTGTTTTACATCGTCGAAATAATCAATTCCAACGTATTAAGGAAACACCGCTCATATGATGCACTGCAATATACCATTATATTTTGGCAAGAAGATGGCTACGATTTCTCAATCAAAATGATAAATTTCATTACAGGTTCTGAAATCAACAAAAAAGTTAGTACCAAACAACAATTGTTAAAGTAAATCAACAAGATATTGAAATAGATAATCGTTGGATTGTTCCATATTCACCGATCTTATCAAAAACTTTCAAAGCACACATCAATGTTGAATCTTGCCATTCAGTAAAATAATATAAAAAAAGAGTAATTGTTAATAAGCTTTTGGGGAATTTTTTCTTTTCCAAATCATAAGAGACTCCCCACAGTTGTTCACTTCTCCGTGCACTTAGAGAATGGACAAAAAATGTACTTTACAGCTCAGAATGCAGTACAAAGAGCTCACCAGCTCCCATCTAATACCTTAACCAGTTTTTTTTTCATTTTTTTTATTTATTTGTTGCGTCTACACCTTGACGCAACGCGTCTCCAAGCCCCTTAAGGGGCGTTGAGCGCTTTGCACTGGGGAGTAATCCTCCATTAATGTGCTTTATTTTTAATGTTTGTCAAGTCTCGTCACGTCGCAGTCAGTCAGTGCCTTTTATCCCTTCGGCCAGGGGCTCGACGCCGTTAGATCCCGGGGTTCCTGACCGGTCACCCAACCACGAACCCGCGAGTCTCGAATTCACTTAACCTTCGTGACTTCACGGAGCGTAGTAAACGAATTCGGCTAGCGCCGCCGGCGTGCCAAAATGATCATTTCGCACACTGCTATATTGTGAAATGGCAAAATATTATACTTGGAGTCAATCATCAAAGAAATTTATGCGAAGGAAACAAGGAAAACCAGTTCCAGGATTCCCAGGTGTATATTCAACCGATGCATAAGGTCGAATTTATTCCGTTCATCCAAGCAACGATGAATGTTTTTATTTACGGCTGCTATTAGTCAATGTACGTGGTCCAACATCATTCCAACATTTACGAACAGTTGAAGGTGAATTGTCTGGATCTTACAGAGAAGCCTGTCATCGTTTGCAACTGTTAGAAAACGATGCTCATTGGGATCAAACTCTCAATGATTCTGTAATTTCATCACAAGCTCATAAAATACGAACATTGTTTTCCATTATCATATCTACATTCTTCTCATCAAAGCCAATTGATTTGTGGGTAAAATAGAAAGATAATGTGTGACGATATTTTGTTTAAAATACGCAATAGAACAGGGAATCCGAATTTACAAATAAGAGAAGAAATTTACAATGAGGCATTGATTTCCATTGAGGATATGTGCTTGATGATGTCAAACAAGCTATTATGTCAGTTGGGGATAGCCACGCCCAATCGCCCAATGCACGATGCTTTTGATCAAGAGTTACAACGTGAAAATCGTATGATTCAATACTTTGAAAAATCGATTCAAATAAATCTTCCACTGTTGAACGAAGAACAAAAGTATGTATTTGATACTTTATAAAGTATAAATAAGGAATCGTATGATTTCAATACTTTGAAGAAGAGATTTAAATTGCCATTGAATATGCAAAACAACGAAATTCCAACCTGCAACATTTACAAGAATTCTGCAATGGCAAAAGTTTTGCAGCAATGTAAACTAATAGTGTGGGATGAATGCACGATGAATGCACGATTCGCGTTGTTCACAAACGAAAAGAAGTTACAAATTCATTGTTTTAATATGATTCCTGGTCGCGCATCTCATTGCGATGTGTGTGAATATATACAAGCAGCGTCGGACGCTCTGCCATTAACCCCTCACTCAACCACTGGCCCTCCAGTGTATTCTTTGTTTTTGTTGCTGTCGTTTTTCAAATAATTTTCGCGCATTTTATCGCAGCGATAAAAGGAATAATTTTAATTATATATTCTGGTGACGAGTGGTTTGTTACACACTTTTTCCCACAAGATACTTTCAACAGATTGTTGAATAGGAACCCCATCTTTCTGGATGTTGGCGGGGATCTTTTCATGGAGTCCCTGACTTCACGGGCTCCGGTTGGGCCTGGCTAGCCCGCCCACCCACCTTCCTGCCGGAGGGTCAAGAGCCAGGGGTCGGAGCTCTGTGGGCGCGTAGGACAGGTGCGCGCCTGCGCGTCACGCAATTGGCTGCCCGCCTGCTCGCGTCCCGTCGTTGCGTTGCCGAACCGTTGCGCGGCGTCGCTCTGCTTTTGTCTCCGCTGACGCGTCTCGCCGCGCCGCCGCTCTCCCACGCCGCCCGCCACGCACGCCGGACGCACGGCGCTGCGTGCGACGCATGCGCTGTCTCCTGCGGGGGGGGGAGGGGGCGCTCATTCACTCACGTCCGCGCGCACTCGCGTTCTCGCGCCCATGTCTTGCCTCACGCGTCCGTAATGCACGCACTTGTGTCTTTACGCACAGCGCAGCCCACAGCAATCCACAGCAATATGGAACTTCGTGCATGCGCACGTAATATTTTTATGAATTGTACGTTTAATAATGACGGACCTTTGTAGATGGTCTCTGTGGTTACATGTCTTTAAAGTTAAAGATCAGAACTGCTCGTTCTCGGCTATTATCGGCGGTATTAACGGAGCGTGCTCTATGCGCAGTTGATTGATTGCTTCGTTGTCTTTCTCTTATAATAAACATCATGTCTCTTACAAAGGAGGAAAATATTTTATGTAGAATTGTAATTAATTTTAATAACAAAATTCTAATGTTACGAAAGCACATATTTCCTGGAATTATTTATATTCATCACAATTACCCAAAAAATTCTCACAATTTCAAAAAAATTCTATTACATTATTTAAAGATTTGCTTTTCAAGAACAAATTTCATTTAAAAAGTTTTCATCTTTGCGCAATTTTAAAATTAACGAAAATTGAACCTGGTCATTTTAATTAACCTATTTTATTGAATTCCCGAGAAAAGTAATAAATTTGTAGCCTTTTTGAGAAAATTTTGGTGTGCTTATTTCATTAAATTGCATTTATTTAATGCATAAATTACTCAAAAACTATTCATCTTTTCGAATAATTGTGCACGACCTTATTTAAATATCTAATTTTGAAGAATAGGTAGGAAAAATTTGTCATCAAGATTGTAGTTGAAGCCTCAAAGAAAGTTTTATATGCATTCTTTGCTCTTTTCGAGAAAATATAAAAACAAATTGGGTTTGCATTTTTATCTCCAACTTCTGACCCTTTTGGAAGATGTTTGATACTACATGAACCCCCCTAATAAAAATCCCTTTCGCATGGCCTTGAATTCAGACGGATCGATCGTGGAATGGTAATTTTGAAGGAAATCTTCCGAACGAATTAGGCCTTGGTGTGGTACACAAAGGAACGGACGGATATGCAGACGTTTTGCCATAAACAAATTTTTCGGTATTATGGACCCACAAAACGTCTACACACCAGTTCTGTCTACACAATGAACTGGTTGAAATAGTTGTTTACATTTGTAAGGAAAAATTATCAGAATTTTTAATTTCAAGAACCCACATTATGAATTTTCCTGCCGAAAATTTCTCACATTTCGCTGCAGCTTTACACCCTTGTCTAAGTAAATAGTAGCAAAGTGTGCTTGAAGTTTTCATTGACAAGGAAATGTAGGAATCACAGGATTATTAATTGATTTTAAAAAAGCGTTTCTGGAAGTTTAATAGGACTTCTTTTTATTATAACTACTGTAAATGTTATAAAAAAACGATTTCATCGCGCCTTGTGCAATGGAATTTTTATTTAGTATCGTAGCAAGATCATGCCATACTATTTTGTACACATAGTTCAATTACCCTTTCCATTAATAGTGAAATAAATAATGCCTTTAAGATGTGTAATAGATATGCTTGAATAATAAGTGTCGAGATATCCGGTATCGCCTTCAGTATTCATTATTCATGGTTGACATTTTGGAAGCCGATGGAAATGTCACACCCCGATAATAGGCATACAATTAGTGTCGTTCATTCTCGAACATTGCTGACTCGGCGCAATAGTCTGGGAACGGACGGAGTGTGTGTGTGGCGGCTTGCAACGACTCACACGCACACTCATTTTGGTTCGCGTACTTAATTGTACTAATATTTTATTACAGATTAGATAAAGATGAGAACATTTTATGTGAATAATATTGAAACTTGTACTAAAGGTTTCTTCGTCTTCCGATTAATTTATGATTGGCGGGAAGATGTTCTTAGGGCATGAATTGAACGATTTGCTTTTTTTGAAATCTATTATTTTCTATTTTCAATTATTTGTTTAAGTGATATTTCTTTATAATCGCACAAACGTTCCTTTGTACACCTAAATTATTAACGTATACTATATATAAATAAATTCGTAACGTAAACTATATATAAATGCATTGAAGTCACTCCCAGCAGAGAAAACCACATGTACCCTCTAAGAATAATACCCTCAATAAATGTAACTTAATTTTCTGTGCACGTCTTCTAGAATTCAGTGGGAAATAAAATTATTCAAATTATCGTTTCCATGTTGTCGCGTCAGGAAGTATTATTCCGAAGGACAACATGGATAAAAGCCAAAATTTATTGCCTTTTTATCCTTGAAAATAGATCTTATTACATGGGAACTTTTTTTTTTCTTTTTTTCAAAATTTAAGTAGTATATGTGTTAGTGTAGGGATCACAGAATTTTGAAAATGTGCACACAAGCACCATGTGCCCCATAGCACGTCATACGCAGTTTTAACTGTTTTTTGACGTAAAATAAATAAATAAAAGATACAAATATATGTTGCCTTTAATGTTGTCTCTTGTTACTTAATGTTGTCCTTTGCAATTATAGTTCTTCTGGTTATCAAAAATATTGTTATTGCTGTAATTATGTTAATAAATGACCAAAAACATATTTTAAGAATGCAAAATAGAAGTAAAGACAAATACCATTCGGACCTGATTATTTCCTCGATAGGAAGAAAACTCCTAGATAAACGAGTGGCAAGGGGTGACTGAACTGCGAAGTACGAAACGAGCCGGCCGGAAGCGGGTGTGGGACGAGCCGGAAGACGAGCCCGCGCCTCATCGATGGGAGAGTGAGCGCCGCGAGGGTGTGCGAAGAGGGGGGAGGGGAAGTAGAGCGCGAAAGACTCGCGGAGCGAGTGTTCCCCTTTCCTTCAGCACAGCTCACTCGGCAAAAGAGCTCCGATGCTCCGGCCCCGCAACTTGTCATTTCTTGAAAAGAAGAAGAAAAAGAAATGAAAAGTTAACTAATGCTGCTGCAACCACAGTTTCTCATATTATTTGTAACTGTCACTTAAAATTTGTAATTACCAGTGCTTCATTTATAAAATTTTTGGTACCGGAACGCGTCCCAAATTAATTATTAATTAATAGGAATTGTTATATATTCGTAATTTCAATAATATACTCCCCAGGTACCGGAACGCCGTTCCGTCGCGTTCCGCCGGAAATAGAGCCCTGGTAATAACTAATGGCTTGCAGCAGCAAAATGTTGCTTTCGAGTATGTGGAAAATAGGGTCCTGAAGAAGCAACAGTTGTCTGTTCTGAAACAGCCTACTTGTATTGAATACTTCTTCCCCCTCGCGTGACGTGGGTTGCGTAAGCAAAGACGCAGTGAGCAAGACCCCAACTCTTAATATCGGTTATGAGAAATTGTAAATTAGCGTGATCAAATATTTCCACAGACGTTGATTCACTTAAAATCGACACTGTTTCATTGTTTTTTTTTATTTTCTCTCGTTTCTGATGTTTTGGCACCTCTCACACGGCCTGAGCCTGCATAGTTTTCAATTTCCGCGCGCATTAGAAATTAGTAATATAGCAGTCAGTTGAACCCGCAAAAGTGTTTCACCTCGATAAAAATATTTGGCAGGGCTGGGGAACATTGGTGGTACCCTTGGGTTACGCAGACGACATCTTAACCCACTCAGCCAACATTTCTGAGTCCAGACCCAAAGTACTGGTACGAATGATGGAAAAAACGTTTTCAACAAACATCGAATCTGCCCAGTTTTTCTAAGAATTAATCGTCACTAAGCATTATTTGAAATATTCGAGAAACAATTTTAAAAAATGGAAAACATGGAGCCATTCTTTAAAATTTTCAAAAAGGATTGTCCCAAAAATTAAAATATGTTTCAAATTCAATGGGCCGCGACATCAGTCACATCTATCGAGAATATCAAACTTGGTAGAAATCCTGTACGCAGTTCCGGCGCTAGCGTTGTTCGGGACGGCAAAAACCACTTTTCGGTAAGAAGGGCCCACACATCGTGGGTTCTGACTATTCAACATCATAATTAAAGAAAGTAATTTAATACGCAGTGAAAAAGAAAGAAAATAAAAAATGAAAGAAAATATTGAAAAAAGGAGCCAATTTTCTTTGTGCATAAGAACAGTGTCGCATGTTTAAAATTGTAATTTTTGAGAACGGTTTTAACCTGACAGGACGCGCATATTTCACTGCCAATATTATAATTTACTCTGCTATATAATTATACCGACAAACTTGGAACTATCCATATACCTTATTTACTGGAAAAAATAAACACTTCCTAAACGTATTTCTTTTCTTAACTAAAAAGTACAATTTTTTAAGTCATATTTCATAATCGTTTTGAAATCTCTCGTACCAGTGATTTTGGGACCAGTTCTCCCAGTTTTTGTATCAATTACCTCCAATACGAATTTTCACAAGGATGGGTATGATGACAATAAATTGAATGCCTCGGGTGTCGGTGTGTCTTTTCATGTTACATCATGTAAGAATAGATGTATGTCTCATCATGTTACTGCCCTAATCCCTTCATAAATAAGAACAAGACTTTTATGGTAACAAGATAAGTCACAGTTTCAGGTAAATCATCGTATAATCATGTACAAAAAGTGAGATTTTCCTTATGGTTGATGTGGATTTCCTAGTTGCTTCCTCAAGCCTTTCAATTGAATCTTCATGTAAAACAACTGCAATGTGCAGTTCAACATGTAGCTCGCCTAGGTTTCTCTTTACTTTTTTATTCTTTCATCCAAATTGAAAACTGGAAACGTACTCAGGAAAATCCAACTGCTAAGGGAAATCTTTCCTGAAGTGGGAATACTTCGTACCTTGCAGGAAAGCTATCAAAGAAGTGTTTGAAAGTGAAATTTTAATTTTTACCTATTCTTCATTTTGTATGGAATACACAGCTTTTCGAGGAAGTGAATACACTAATGGAAAAAGTGCTACTATATAGATGTATTCCCTTATAAACATTTTCTGAATTTTATCAGTTCATTAGGCCAATTCCCAGGTTTAAAAACGTCTGAAAAATTTTATTTTTCAAACGGAATATATCTATTTCATAGGCATTCCAGCATAGGGGAAATGTAGCCTACTCCATGTCGTACATTTAAAACATTAAAGGATTTTCATGGTCAAAGCAATACCCTACTACGTTGCATTATGAAGACTGGCCCGCGACCTGCCCCCTCCCCCCCCTCAGTAGCCCGAACCCGAGACACGCAATATTTGCTGCCTAATCCAGGAAGTTCGCCATCTAGCAAACTATTAAAGAAATAGCTAATAAATCGACGGAGCATTTGAGAAATAACGAACAAAACATTCAGTAAGAATTATTCTGAAATGAAAACTAGTAAAACTGTATTCTGGTTGAATTGCAAGTTAGATATCTCACGTTTCTCGTGCGCATGGGTCCAAACGGTAATATTTTACAACTGATATTACCTCAAAATGATAGTTTTTGAGTTTCTGTGTCATAGTTCTCGCCGCGTTGCTGCGAATGATGCGAGAATCAATGAGGCAGCAATGTCGTTGTGCACAGCAGGATGGCAGGCTGCAGAACCGACCCATAGTAACCGTACGGTGGTCACTCATTCTGAGACTCCCCCTCACCCCTGCCCTGGATGCGCTGCGAACCTGACCCAGTGCCTGTCGTGCCTCGCCATCCTGGACTCCCCTCACCCCTGCCCCCTGCCCTGCCCCTCGCCCTGCTCCCTCGCCCTGCCCCTCGCCCTGCCCCTCGCCATGCCCCTCGCCCTGCCCCTCGCTCTGCCCCTCGCCCTGCCCTCGCCCTGCCCCTCGCCCTGCCCCTCGCCCTGCCCCTCGCCCTGCCCCTCGCCCTGCCCCTCGCCCTGCCCCTCGCCCTGCCCCTCGCCCTGCCCCTCGCCCTGCCCCTCGCCCTGCCCCTCGCCCTGCCCCTCGCCCTGCCCTCGCCCTGCCCTCGCCCTGCCCCTCGCCTGCCCCTCGCCTGCCCTGGCCCTGCCTGGCCCTCGCCGGCCTCGCCTGCCTCGCCCTGCCGCCCTGGCCCGCCCGCTCGCTCCCCCCGTCCTCGCCAGCTCATCCACGCCCCGCCTCGCCCCACTTCTGCCAGCGCCTCCGCCTCGTCGGCCGCACTGTCTCCTGTTTCCGCCGCCATCGTCACTGCCCTCCGCCGCCGCCGCCGCCGCCGCCGCCGCCGCCGCCGCCGCCGCCGCCGCCGCCGCCGCCGCCGCCGCCGCCGCCGCCCACTTTCACGCCGCCGATGAAACGCCCGATTCGATCCCGCGGTGAAACTGCCTCGCGGTTTCTCTACCTCTACCTCTCCCTCTCCCGCCACAACCCCGACACTACCGGGAACGCCACTGGTCCCCAAACTGTTTTGTTCAAACACACTTCTCGGTTTCTTTTCGGGAATGCATACGGAACTCTCTTGGGCACAGTCGACAAGCAAGAATTTTTCATGTCACCATAAAATGAATTAAAAGTAATCTGAAAGGGAATATATAACGCAATTTAAATTGTTACTGTTTTCTTTGTGAATAATAAATTGGTAGTTGATGACTATACTTAGTCATGCATGAAATGCAGTCTTGAAATGCATTTTTTCTGGAGTTTCTTCCAACATAAATTCGTAAAAGATAAAGAAAGGAATTTATCTAACCTGTTGCTGTAACCTTACCGCAAAGTAAGGAATTCGGAGTAGAGCATTTACGGAAACTTGTCCGAAGTCATCTTCTGTGTACTCAACCTTCATACTGGTCATTCAACTTTGTTCATATATCATGAATATTTTACTCAGAGAACACTTAACGAATTTTGTAGCTTTTCTTGTAGTACAATAGAAAAAAATTAAAAATGAAGGTTTCTAGCATGTCTTATTAAGGTAATGTAAGTCATAGACAAAATAAAAAATACCCATTGGCTCGATTTTTTATCATTATAGTTGATAACATGTTCGAAATCTCATATTTCTCCTAACGGGACGCTTACTTTGTCCTGTGGCAAGGATTGGAGCTATAAAGCGTTTCATCAAAAAGTATGACAGAATATACACCGTAGAAAAATACCACGTGCTCACGACGAATGTATCTGATCGTTTACTAATAAAATGATGAATACTGATGACGCATTTGTATTTAAGCAACGGTGCCCAAGGAAGTAAAAAACGATGGCTCTCTCAGATGAGATATGAGAGAAAGCCATTCCAAAGGACAAGAAGGAAAGTTTCCACCTGTTCAAGCTAAGTAATTTGGGATAAAAATCAGATATAAACGGAATATTTGCCGCTTCTCAGATTATTGATGGATCAGAAAAAAAAATTTTTTTTCCTAAAAGTAACATTGAAACTTCCAGACTTCGCCAGGTTTTGCTAAAAATTATGGATATAAATACTTAAATCTGTTTCTAATGTTTCTTTGTATTTTAGGATTTACATTGTTATTAATAAACATGTTCTGGTAAAATATTGTCTCTGTATTAAATCTCTCCAACTCGACTGCCGATAAAATATCATACTTCATAAGTAGGGTTCGCAAATAATTTACAAAACACAGGATAAAACCCCCTTTATCGTTGATAAGCAATTTATTTTTATAGAAGGATTATTTACGACAAAAAGAAAGCAATAGGAAACATCCGCACTTCAACAGTGTGTAGGAATGTATCTAGAACATGTTTTGTGATTCTTGAAGTATGTCCTCTTTGTCAGTTATCCCCTTTCTGGTTCTTATGATTAACAAACGTCTTTCATGGGATGGGCGTTGCTTTCCTCGGCGAGTGCCAGAGCTTCCTCCTCCTCTGCTCGTTACACCTTCCACAGCACCGCCCATGGCGCAGCAGCTTTTCTACCACGGCCACAGATACTGCATCACCTCACTGCCAACATTTCAAATAATACAATTTACTAAACATTTCTGTAGCACTAAAGATACAAATGGAATGTGTAAAAACTCAAAGATTTTTATATCTTTGCTGATTACTATAATAATTTTCTCGAATTTGGGATGTAAATATAAGAGACCACAATGGAAATGGGAAAAATGTTTCAATGTGTGTTTTAGAATAACGTTTGGAAGATCAAATTTGAATAATTGATTTAAAAACATTGTTCAGAATTTAGGGTATTTTTAAAATAGATAAATGAAAGTATGAAAAAGAAATTTATGTCTAGTACTATATGGCGCCTTCTATAATTCTATGTGCATTTAAATTAATGAGGCGAACTTGAAAAATCTCGGGTCTGAGAATGTTTGCTCGTTTTATTACTTTACCAAATGAATGTGAATGCTGAATGCTTAATGCGATCGAATTAGATAATGACAGTGTAGTGATAGAACACAGATGAACAATTTTTTTAAGATTGTCGGTAATTCAATCATTTAATTACTATCATGTATTTAACTTTTCGTTACCATGAAGTTTCATTTGCAAAATGCATTTTGTTAGTGCTGATTCTTACCTTTCATCTTTTACATCTGTTAGAAAATCAAAAATTGCTATGATGTTCTGTGAGAAAAGAGAATGGTACAGATGTGAGGTTAGTGCTGGAGTTATCTTATCACTGCAATCTTTGCGGTCAACAAATATGTGTAGCTCGAATGTAAAACGTCTGATATTCGCTTCAGATTCATCTTAATCTCATGGTACAATGGAAGTGCATTCGTCGTGAAACAATGAAATCACTTTCAACAGATCTTAATGACTCCTAGTCACTTTCAGTTGATTTCGGAAGACGCAAGAAACAATTTTGAGGAGGGAAAGTGAACGGCCATGAACCGAGGAGTACTTAGCATTTTGTGGCGTCTTTTGCATAATGAAGAGCACTACCATGACGTACGATCGACTTTTACTTTTCTGTAATCCTTCAACGCTCGTACCTCTGACAAAATATTTCTGTGGTTAACTTTCATGATTCATCTAATTGTTTCTTATCGATCAAGAATTATGATGGTAGAATTTTGTAATAAAGACAACGCACAAAAATTCTGTATATCAAAACTTGCCTTGCTATTGTTTATTTGTTTGTTAGTTGGACCTTTCAAAAAAGTTATACCTTAACTCAATATTTATATACGAACCTTTTTAAGAACACTACTTTGAATTTGTCCACATGCTTGTATGTGTTAAGTGATGCGAATCTCGAACAAAGATTGAGGTAACGTTGACCTTGTGAACTGGAAGTAAAGATATAAGATTTCATTTACAGAAGAACATTTATATAGTTAGAGGATCAGAAATAGAATGAGTGAAAATGAAATAAATGACGTTAAACCGTTAATATTTTAAATTAAGACAAAATACTTTGCACACTTAAACCTTGCGATTGCTTTCCTCATTCACAAACTTTTACATACTAATACTTTTTAGTTTATCGCTACAGCGTAGAGAGGAAGCTGAACGAAAACACGGCGAATTTTTGGCACCAAAACTCTTATTACAGGGCACTGATAACGAAAAAGTGGATAAATCCAGTTGCTAAATTTAGAAAAAAATCTTCTGTTTTGTGAATCATTGATGCCGAGAAATCGAAAGCCAGCAAAACGTCTGTCCGCGAACAACGCTAGCCGCTTCAGCTGATTGTCTCTAAAATTGATATTCCTCAATAGATCTGACTGATGTCGCGGCCCCTTGAATTTGAAACCGATATTTTAATTTTGGAGGGTACATTACATTTTCCCGGGAACATTTTCCAAATTTAAAAAAAAATGGCTCCATCGTTTTTGATTTTTTTTTTTTTTTTTTTTTTTTTTTTGTGAGATAGTGTGAAGGACGTTTAAGAGAATGGTGCAGGTTGCATGTTCGTTGAAACTCTGTTTTCGAAAATTGCAATGTTCAAAATTGTTTCGGAGTCTTCCTACAACTAAATATTAAAGAAAGAGATTTTAATGAAGTCTGTTATTTAAAGAAAGATTTTGAAATAATGGCATGTACAATTTTTCGAAAACTTCAGTACTATGTTTTGCGTAATTTTGCGTGAAAATACAGGTGAGAAAGTACGTGCTGTTTTAGCGCCATAATACGTACGTATAATATATAGTTCTAATACTGTACTATATATTCACTTAACGAAACCAAACAGAGGAACGAAAACCACTCTTAATAGGCGGCTTCCGTTGGTATTTAGCAGTCCGGCGTCCTTTAAGAGCAATCGAAATAAATAATTGTAGATAAAGATGGCGCACTTGTAGAGCAGGAAGATCTTGTATAGATAATATATTTTCTATTAAACAACTTATTGAAAAAGAAATTCTCAACGAACAAAGAATTACTCTTAATTTTTATTGATTTAAGAAAGGCTTATGATTGTGTTCCTATAAATAAAATGTGGGAAGTCCTAACAAAAGTAAAGGTGTTAAAGTGCCTTCATAAAGTAATGAAGTGTCTATGAAAATGTGCGAGTCATGTTAAGATGAATACTGAAGTATGAGAAGTATTTCTCGTAAATAAGGATCTCAGACAACGATGTCCTCTTTCCCAACTCTGTTCAAGATGTTTAGTGGCGAAACTCTAAGGGAATGGTCCAGAAAATGTAGAAATATGGGAGTGACTGCTGGTAACAAGAAGATTTATAATCTTTTTGCTGATGACGAAGGAATTTTGGCTGATGATCAGGATGATATTGAATATATGTTAAAGAATTTAATAGAAACATAAAAATGTTGGGACTCAAAATAAATAATGAAAAGTCAAGATACATGGATGTAGGGAAATCTGGGAATAATCTAGAAACGAAATAGGTATACTTCAAGTAGTAAAGGAATTTAAATATCTTGGCGTGTCTATTTGTGTAGATGGATCTGATAATAATGACATTATAAAAAATAAGCAAGGGAAGATCAATTACTAGTAGACTTCATAATTATTGTGGAACAAGAATATTAGAAAGCAAATTAAGAGGCAAATATACAAGATAATGGTGGAGAGTTATGTGACGTACGGATCAGAAATTTGGGTTAAGAAAGGATGCAATAAACTCTCGGTTAAATGCTATGGAAATGAATTTTTGGAGACGATCGTCAGTATACCCTGTTTGATAGAATACCAAACGAAGAGATTAGACAGATACTGCAGGTAGAGAGACTAGTGATCGAAAATGTAGAATCCAAACAACTTCATTGGTATGGCCATTAAATGAGAATGCATGCTGACAGAATACGAAAAATTATTTAAGTGGATTCCTTTCAACAGAAGAAAACGAAGAAGGTCAAGGAAATCTTGGAAGTCCCTCATCGATTCGACAATGAAGAGCAGAATGATAGAGTATGCTTCGCGGGATAGAAATCATTAACGTGAAGAGTGCGAGAAATGGTCATTAGAACTGTAAAATACTCGCTTAATAATAATAATGATATTATTATTAAGCGAGTTTATTTACGCGACTTATATTATTATTAAACGTTTTTTACGCAACTTTTCTTACAACAAGATGGATTTACAAAAGAAAAGAAACGTTATACGACCTTCAATACAAATAGGACTCGGTTGGTTATTTGCTTTTAATCAGCCTTAACATTGTGAGGGAATCATAGCGCCTGTGGTTGTGATGGGTTTTATTTGTTTAATAATTAACTCAAGATCTAGGGAAAATGTAAGAAAGTTTTATTTTCATGGCTGAAAATCCCAAGATCACGTTCTTCAGCTCAATGTTTGTTTCACTTTCACTTGATAGTGCTATTCTTCTTTTTTAATAAGGTATAAACTTTTTATAAAGGATGTAGTTCTCAGGATTGGTCAATTATGAACAATGAAACATTACAAACAAACTTTAGCCCTGATGAAGGAAATAAAATATCCCGAATCATTGGCAAACTATTTGGTTCATTGATCATAATTGACCAATCTCATTAACTGCATCCCTTATTTCAGAATGGTCGTGAATTCTACAATGGTTATTACGTTTTCATAATCCAATATTTTACAATTCACTGTTAGCAAAAGCCTTTTTTTATTATTCAGCGTAATGTCATTAAGGTCATGTGACTTCTCTAGCAAGATAATTCTTAATTGAAAATATGTTTATTAATATATTATGTAAACACACAAAATCATAGCGTTATCTGTAGCAACATAACTACATGTGAACAGTTTACGTTGCCTCTTCTAAAGCTTTTTTGGAAGCCTCCCATACATGTGCCAAATGGTAGTATTTACTAGGCAAATCTAAATAATCAAACTTCATAGTAGATATAACAAAATTCGAGTGATGTTTTCTACAGTTTCCAAATAGTTTATCCCTATAGTTTTCTTTCATAAATAAATATCGTCTTACTACGAATAATATTTTCCCATCCATTTGCCACTTCCAATAAACTCAAATTCTGCAAATGTCGAAGAGAAGAGATAAATTAGCGAAAAATATTGAGTCAATATTAATATAAAACAATGTGGTGAAAGTCTACGTAAATATGAAGCCATAGGCGCTATTACTTTCTTAAATTTACCATTGAAGTTATAGATCGAAAATGTAAGGAAAGATTTGCGCCCACACGATACAGAAAGCAATTACGCGACCGCAACGTCGTCGCACGACGTGCCTTCAAGCGTCTTGCTGATGTGAACATGTGCCCGACCGCTACCTTCGCCTCCAAAGAGGAAGGTTAACTAAAGCTTCCCCGAGTCCGCGGTGGCCCCGCGATTTTCGAAAGTCACCCTGCGACCAATGTCAACTGGCGTGCAACCTCGGGGCAACTGCGCTTTTCCTGCGGCTGGTTCATGGCGCCAGAGGCAGTGAGGCATGCGACAGGGGCGGCCAGGGGGAACAGATCGATCAGCATCATGGTGAGAAATGATTAGCACGTTTTGCATATTTTCTCGAACAAGTTTACTCAAGTCCCGTAGTTGTTGATCGGCGCTGAAAACGAGTTGCGAAACGAGTTATCGAGAAACTTAGATTACCCTCAGAACGGCATATATCAATTTTCAATGATGCCATCACCTCCCCATACTTGCAAACAAGTTTAAAATTTTATATTTCCTTGTGGTGGTGCATTTATTAGTTGTTTGCGTATATTGCTATGATGCTTTACGACTTTTTTGACTTTTCATTATCTCTCTGATTTCGATTATGGTTGGTTTTATTTATTGATTATTCTCTAAACGATTTCGGCTTATTTATCTGTCAAAATTCGTGGTTAGGTTACACTTACGTTCTTTAACCTGTGGAAGAGGGGCTCAGGATCTTGTGAGTGATACAACACGCTTTACGCAGGATCTGCCCAAATTTAAGACATGTTACCTGAATTAATTATATAGTTTTCAATTTGAGGAATGTTAATGTTACTCCCAAATCTTTGATATCCTTCTCTTACATTCGCATTTATCTGTGAGGATTCCGGCGGTTCTCTTGTTTCAGCAATTATACTAGTCCAAGATGTTAATAAAACCAATCGTAGTCATCACTTTTTCTTTTATGCTATGGGCGTTATCTACTTCCTGGACGCATGAAAGTCCTAGAGCAGAATATTTCATTGTCACTGATGTGACATTTGGGTTCTCTCTTGAAAATTCAACCTAGCATACGGCATCATGGAATTTAGGTTCTGTGGGACGCATGAATCTGATAAAGTTACTAATTCACTAAAATAATTCTCTACAAGTAAATCTGGTATTTTTCCCTCACTATATCATTTCTTGCATGCCCTGTCATCATCTCAGACCAAATGACACCATACACTTTCTTAGTAACAATGTGATATGCAGTTCGATTGTATACATTCAATTTTCTTCAGTAGAAAAAAGAACTAATATTGCCGTTAGGGCATACATTTCCATTTCCAAGAAGAAAGAGCAGTGAAGGACAAATATATTAGTCACATGAAACAGAACATTATTAATAATATAAATGATATAATTTCATGCTTAATTCACACTAAAATAACTAGAAATCTTGCATCAATTGGCAGTTAAAACTTCGTCAAAATAATTTCTTTCAAAGTTTGTCACCAAATAGAACTATATCATACTGCTAGTTCCTCTATTTTTCATTATATGACACTGAAATTTATTTGCAAGCTAGACTACTTTGTTGTAAGTCATTTCTGAGGGAAAAGCAATTTTGCCAATTTCCATTGTGAGAACTTTGCCAAACCAAGGTCACGTAATGTAAAAATTTATTTGAACACCTGTTGCAAAAAAATATAAATTAATAATCCAAACGAAAGGTTTTACATTTACGTTAACGGTTACGTACACAAACATTTTACGTTTGCGTAGCCAACAAGAGGGAATCTCAAAAGGAGGACATATGTCTACGTCTTCCGCTCTATAATTGCGTACTTGGAGAAATATGAAGATGACTATTCAAAGAAACAAGGAAGGAACTAGAGATAAGTCAACTACTTCATTGTGAATGTTGCAAGGCACACTGCTATGGAAAGTGAATGAAATAAATATTCCGATGACTCGCAATTGTGGCATGTGTAAGATGATTCCACGCTCACTTCAACAGTTGGGAAGTCTTGGCAGTTGTGACCAAAGCAGATACATCCTCCCCACACACTCAAAGAATATTTGCGTGTACAGTAAGACTTTGATCATATTTAGAAAGAGTAGTTGATAAATGAATAGTGATACAAACAATGCTGGAAGGAGATGCAGAGCAAAACCCGGAAACAATTTACCGCCAAACCATATTGTCTAAATAACTCATCTAAATCAAGGATTCCCAATTTTTTTCTTTATTCTTCCTTTTAAGGGAACGTTTGATCGGTCGACCCCCTTAGGTTATTTTCTGTCCTATAAAGCATACATAAGTCTAATGAACATAATTGTACATAAGTTCCTTAACGATAACAATTTCGTACAATATTCTTGTAAATATCTTTCGTTATTTTCTATAGTATAAAGTATACGTAATTCTAATAAACATAATTGTGTATAAGTTCCTTAATGACAACAATTTCTTATAATAATATTTTTTAAATATCTCGATATTGAATAATCGAAGATTTTGAGGGAGTTGAGATTCGAGTCTTCATCGTTGCCCTGTGGTTACAAAATGTTGATCTTTTTTTAAAGTAAGTTTATTTCATTTCTCCACTACGTATATTCTTTTCCCCTGCACGGTTTTGTTGAAAATACAGTTATGATTTCTTGAGTTTTCTAAGCATCCTAAGCGGTTGTGTACCTAGGCTCTGGGATGTCCTGGAATAAAAAAGGATGAAATTGGCTCCCTAACTGCAACAAACGTGAAATTTACATAATGTATATACAACGACAGCCCCGTACTTCGGGAGACCGGAGTGGGGCACTGGTTGCACCAGCCTTGCTGGCTCCTCATCATAAGATGAACGACGGGCACAAACTATGACAGGCAAGTTTGTAATGGATTATTATATTTTTTTCTTCCATTATATCAGAAACAATGAATAATCAATTTATTCATATTTTTTAATCAGTTTGATCTTGATCGTACTTATCAATCGCAGGTTTACATTCCGCTATTGACCCACTAATCGACATTTGAACATTTACCCCTTAATAATGACATCGATCCGTATGGGGCCGTCCATAAATTACGCGAGGTCTTTGAGAGGGGGGGCTGAAACGAATCTCACCTAATCTTACGCGGTAGAGGGGGGTCACGGCACATATTACGTAATTTTTTCCCCCCTAAAACAGTGCTCAATTGCGAGAAAACAGAGACAATTTATGTAAAACACGATTCTATAAAAAATGGCTAAATCTTGCACAATAATTTTATCGCGGTTATGTGAATGCTACAATAATGAATGCATAGTATACTGAGAAAAATAATCTAACAAAAATTACCACTTTTTTTATGAATGAGATAAATCATTATCTGTATTTTTAGTGCAATAATATTCATTTTACTCATAATTCAGTCACTCAGTTTTCTAAATACTAGTTATATCTGGTCTTAAATACATATAATTTAGCGAATTAAGTTTTCTAAATAAATTCAGATGCCATCAATCACAAATTATCGTATTTACATTAAAAATACGAATTTTGAAAAATATCACGTGAGATTCCAAGGGGGATGGGGCGAGCCAAATCTCAAGATATCTCACCAAGGGGGAAGGGGTACTCGAAAAATCGTTAAAATTGCCTCACGTAATTTATGGACCGCACCTAAGAGATAGAAACCGCTCCCTGTAAGAAAGCCTGAACTAGATCCCCACAGTTAGAAAGGTATTGCGATGTCCCAATGCTAAGGGCCGCACTAGCACCTCAGGGAAAAGACGCGGGAGTCAGAGGGGCAACAGCTTTCGCAGTGCGTTCACTCATCGGCGACGGTTTTCATCCTTTTCGCATTGACTTCTCTGTAGTTGGCGAGAGTCAGTTCATTAAACGAATTCCAACGCCTAGGTTCTTAAAGGGAATTTCATATTATTCATTCTCCACTCTCTTTGTTTTACGTCTGCAGTTATTCTCAATCTCACGAGGAAACCTCACCGAGTGTGATAAAAGTCGTTGATGAGTCTTGGCTACTCGCAGATAACGTCATACGTAAAGAGTAGTTTCAAACGACGGATCGTGGAAACACGTTGGAAATGAAATTTAGATGTACGATAACGTTCTTGGAATTCCGTGTGTTAATTATACAGGCACACAAAATAAAACTAGTGTCAGATCCAAAGACTTGACTACAGTATATTTCTCTACGCATGTTGACGCGTTCAATCCGAATCTGAAGGAATTTGCGCCACTACTCTTTAAATCTTTTAAATCTTTTTAAAACTTGAAAAAGCACATGCGAATACTGAATTTTGGTGACTTGAAGCGGGATGTCCTAGGATTCGAGACCCGACGGAGGCTGGATTTTCGACTCGAGCTGCATAGCTAAGTCTGGAGGAGAAATCTAGAGGACGACTACTCTGATGGGTAGCTTTCCAGGGTTTCTCCGATCACACCAGGTGAATGTCGGAACAGTACCCTCAATCTTTCCTTCCTCTTCCTTTTCTTGTCCTCATTCATCACTTAAACACAATTAAACTACACTACCACAATTGTTGGTACCCAGAGACCGTCTGGTAGGATAAAGCTGGTAGGAGAAAATCCCCGCAAGCCGACGTAAGTTGGCACCGGATCGCGCCATGCAGCCTCAATCACATCTCCACCACTTGCCGCGATAAAAAAGTAGTATACTGACGGAACTAATGACCTTAGCAGTTTTGCCTGGAATCGCTAATCAATCCATCTCGAACTTACGCTTGTCTCGATTGGGACGTGCTCCGTTGGGAGATACCTGAATGGGAAAACAGAAAGCCGACTTGTAGATCCACACTGGATCTCCGTCATTCAGCGGGAGGGAACACCACCATCCTCAATGATTTAAAAATTGCACTTCACTTACTGGACAAATGATCGCGTCTGGAACACGAAAGAACCAATCAATACGATGAACCGTAAAATTTTCAAACCATTGTAATTTGATGTTAAAAAAGTTAAGGGCCACCGATATTGAATATAAAATGACACAATCTCTTTTTCTTTGCCCGCTCATTTTAAATAATGTGATTAGACGAAAAGAAACTAAGGCACTCAATGAGTGTTCTCATTACAATGTCACAGATGAGTTCCATCAGGGGAGCCAATGACCGCCTTCTTCCTCCCCTCAAGGAACCCGAGGAGCTGCCAGCGGACGCGTCTGTCTGTGTAGGGCGGAGGGCAAAGGGAGTGCGTGGCGGTGCGTGGCGCGGAGGGCGTCGGGTGCGTGGGAACGCGTGGCGTGGCGTGGCGTGGCGTGGCGCGGTGCGTGGGCGCCGGGGTGTGACGGGCCGGAAAGTGCTCAGCGAGCGCATAGTAACGGACAGCACCCTCCCCCCCCCCGCCTCTTGCCAGGGCAGCTGCACTCGGCCGCGACACATCCGCCTCCAATCAAACCATTGAGAAGGGAACGAGTCCGAACGACCCTGTAAACCGTATGTTAATTGCGTTCCGTACATGTAGAAAGTGTGTAGCCCCTGGCGCAACGGTACTCAAAAGTATTAAATGGCGACCGCTGCGACGAAAGTTCGTCTACGAAACACACATCGCGACGCGTCGCTGGTATTGGGAGTTCTGATTATTTTTTTATTTTATTTTATTTTTAGATCTTCATTACTAAATTGATTTTCCTCTCGCCACGCCTGCTCATAATCAAGCTCTCAATCTCAAAACCAACTCTTTCGACTACACTAGATTCACAGATCTCCATCTTGAGTATCTCCTCCCGTGACATCAATATTCTTCCTAGGGCGCCAAGTGTTCTGTTATCAGGAAATCTGCGACTACCTCTTCAGCCTTCTTCCCTTCAACTTCTGTTCGTGCACCATTATCGCTATTAGACTCTAATCTATTATACAAGCATCCTTATACTGCAGCAATCATTTTTTCTCAATCATATCCACTACGTTTCCTTTCACCTCCAAAATATTTCGAATGAAGGCGTTCCTGATAATTTCTCGCCGTGTTTTCCTGGCAAACTCCAGAACTGCATTCTACAGTAGCAAATCTATTCACGTGTTTGTCTTGTACAGACCGTTCTTCTGCGCAGATCACACTCCTGAGAATACACTATAAATTACCCTATTCGTTCTTCGTAATAGTAATGGTGTGGTAGCCAACCCAATTCAAGGAAAGTCTTCATTTTCATTAAATTTACAAGCAAAAAAAAATCACGCGGCTGTTTTTTTTTTTATAGGAAACGTTTAAATCCAAGAAATTGATTGATAATGAACGTGTTTGCAATTGTATAAATTGCCAGAATACTGAATGCAAGTGTTTATCGTGAGATCGCCAATGTTACTCCAAAATAGTATAGAAGAGTGTATGAAATATATGAGTGGGAGTAGCAATTTTCCAAAGGAAAATTACACAGAATTGATTCGGCAAAATAAAAAGAAAGATTGTATCTTCCCAGACTGGTTTTCTTTCCTTAAGAGTAATAGTGCGTCATAATAAGGATGAATGGTAAAAAAACTAGCAAGTTATTCTGCAATAAACGTGTATTCAGTGCATTCCTTTCTTCATCAACTTTATAACTTTAACTTAACTTTCCTTTCTTCATCAACTTTATAACTTTAACTTAACTTTATAGGAATGTAAACTTTCATGCGAATGGAACGACATTAAGTTCAATGATATGATATTTTGGTTGGTATTTGCGAAAACAATTATTTAAACTTACAGCTGTGACCTGTGGTGAAGTGAATAATAATAATAATAATAATAATAATAATAATATATTACTTATATAATTATTACTTATTTATTATTTATTGATTATTATTAATTGTTATAGTTCTATTTATATGGCGATATAAGGCGACAAAATAAAACTGCAAACATTTTTAACAAGCAACTTACGAGAGTATATTTGAAAATTCCTTTTCGCCAAGAAATTGATAGTGGCTGGTATTGAATTTGTGGTGCGCAGTACTGCGAGGAAGGGACTCGTCTCTAACACAAACACAAGGCCACCAGCTGTTCTTCCCTAATGAATGCGAGTGCTGCCTGCTCCATGTTGCCAAGGCGTTGGTGACACGAGTGTTAGTGTTTGTATGTTGGCAGTGCGACGGGGGCATGGCACGGCTGCTGCGCGCAGTTGAGTTCAGTTTGTGGACACTCGTGTTCGCGAATTTTTACATGAACTTTTGAGAAGATTTTGGGGCTCGGCTCAAATTGTCACAAAATAATACAAATGAGTAGTTAGTGTTTCAAACATTATTTAACAAGGAACTTATCAGAACATAAATCTAAATTTGAAGATATATCTTCAAATCATATATCAAATATATTTATTTATAATATCTTCAAATATATATATATTTATAATATCTTCAAATCATATATTAAATATATTTGAAATGAGAGGCAGAATGATTGTATGTACGTCACGGGATAATCGCCTTTACTTTCCTTCTGTTTTAGCATGGGATTGATTGTGAGTGGTACTGTATTTGTGGTGCGCAGTGCGACGGGAATGGGGTCAACTTTAACACGAACACAAGCTTCATTTTCCTGATTAATATGATTGCTATCTTTTTCCATTTTGCGTAGAAGTTGATCATGTGTGCGTAAGTGTTTGTGGATGCGCAGTTCGGCAGGGAAGGACTCGATGTTTTACAAACGCAACCAGCTTTATTTCTTTCATTAATGTGATAGTTATCCTTTACGTCTTGAAAAGGAGCTGATGTGTATGTGTAGGTTTGGAGAAAATACTTTATATTTAGTATTTAAATTCTTCGTCAAAATACTTTGTAAATAAGTGTTTAAATACATATTCAAAATACATTAGATTTTGAGTTGCTAAATGCATAGTATTTAAAATACTTCAACTACTCAAAACACAGCAAATACAATAATTTTGTACTACGTTTTTATTGCAACAACATATTGTAATTGTCAATTATAATAAATTCCTAATTGGAAGTTATAAATTTCTGAACAGTAACTATATATTGTAACATCCCATATGTCGGTTCCATTAATGTTTGAGAAGCACCCGAAACGTCAAGATGTAATTATAGCGTTACCGAATTGCAAGAGATCGCGCCAGCAGTAAATGCTATCCCTTGCGAGAATTTATTAAAGTTTCTGAACGCACTCGCGTAGAATGGAACGACAACCAATCAAAAATCACCCTTGAAAATATCAGCACTAGCGCAAAGCACCGCTACGAAAAGCTCTCTCTTTTGCTGCCGACCGCCGATCTGGACGCACCGAAATTGTTGTGTTGGATGGAGAGGAGAATTCGCCGTATTTCGACGATAAGAAGCTTGAAAAAGCTTTTGTCTTTTGTCTTGGCTTACCACGTAAGAAATTCATTGCGCTGAGATATTGCAGTCATATTGTATAAAATTCGAAGGACTGTGGTAGCGATTCACCAGAGGACGTGTTCGGCTAAGCAAGGGGTTGCCACGACCTTCAGGGGATCTGGGTCGCCGTCATCGCTCCAAGCTGTGGAAATATTTCTTCGAGACGTTTTGTGAGTCAGAAAATTCACTAGAAATTCTCATAAAATAACTGCTTAAAGAAGCGAGAAGTATGCTTCAGAGATATAATTCACTTCACTTACAGACGTAGATAGTCGAGTAATTATATTAAAATCATTTAAACGTAATCTTTTACAATATTGCACTCGTAAAAGGAAGCCAGATTGCTAATTCTGTAAAGAATTGTAAAAACCTATTTTTTTTATTTTTCTATTAACGATAATATTTGTTCTTTTAGTGTGTGTTTTCAATTTATTGTTTAATAGTTTTCAAATTGTTCAAAACCAATAATCAGTAAAAGAGTTATTATTATTTGTACGTTCATTGCATAACGACATTTTCTTTCTTTTCTGGCTAAAGTATAAGGCAATAATCTACGTGAAAGTGCAACAACGTCTTGTATATATTTCATTCACTATTCAAGTGACAATTTCTTTGAAGGTGTATGTAAAGGGTATTTTGGTATGTGATTCTTTTTCAGTATTTTGTTTCCATGTATTATGGTCTTGTGTACAGTTATTTTATTGTGTTGTTTTTTTTTGTGGAGTGAAGGGTAATACAATTTTATGTAAAGTGTTTATCCTAGTGTTAAAACGCAACTGCAGTTGTTAGGTAATCACTTAATTGCTAAAGGTAGAGCAAGTGATAGAATTTTTCAATGCAATGTGTAAATGCTAGATAAAATTGTATTCAAGTATTTAACATAATATATCTAAAACTCGGTTCATAGTTAAAATATTAACTTGCCTATGTTTCTTTTATTACAAAAAACAGGTTAAAAGACAAACCCATTCCTGTAGGGCAGTTAGTTATATAAAACCATTCCTAACTTTTGGTGTGACATTGTCATAACAAGTCACAGCTCAAGTAATACTACTAGGTTACTTGAGTGACCCGCTGTAGGCTTTTTAGTGAATATAGTGAAAAGGTAGATCGGTCACTATATATATATATATATATATATATATATATATATATATATATATATATATATATATATAACACATTTTCAAAAATAAAACTATATCAAATATACGTCTAACTCAAATAACCAAGATTTCCTTTGTGTGTGGCTGCGCAGTACGGCGGCGGCGCGGCGCGGCGTCTGCGCGCGGACGAGGGGCTGCCGTGCGTCGGCGGGCGCGCGCGCTGCGGCGTGGTGCGGGGCCGCCCGGCGGCGCGCGCGCGCTGCGCCTGGGCGTGGACCCCGAGCTGCGGCAGTGGTGCGCTTCCGCGGGGCCCGGCCCTGGGCCGGCCCGGCGCTGGCGCTGGCGTGGCGGCTGGGCGCGCGCCGCGCACCTGCAGCTGCTCAAGGGGCTCGTCTTCCCGCAGTGGCGCCGCCGGCCCGTCGCCCTGCTCGGCCACCGCCTCTTCCTCTACCCAGGTGGGATTTACGTCAGACGCAGCTTTGAATAAATCCAAGTATAGCATCTCACAGCCAGAGTTCAGCGTTGTCGCCCATCTTACTCGCACGAAGTCGCGGCGGTGATAAGGCGTGATAAGGTTATGAATAGGGGCGGATTTTGATGATCTAAAACATCGCCAAAAATGATCAATAAAATGCTCTTAAAATGTTTTTAAAATGCCCGAAAAACAAAGAAAAGTGATACAAAAATAATTTGATGAAAACCACTTCAGATGAACAACTCAAGCCGTTGAATGTAACCGAGGCTTCTTCCTTTCATTCTTGTGAAGTCAGCTTGCAAACTTCTGGTTTTGTCTGTTCTTTTCCAGGACATCTCTGTCATGAGTTATCCCCAAATCCGATAATAGCGCTGTTTGGCGTCGCAAGAACCTGTGACATATTACACACAAAGGCTGACACCAGTTTCTGGGCGAAGAAAACGAATAGGTTACGGAGTAATTCTGGGAAGAATATTTGTTGCTTCTCGTAAATATTATTTGTAGCAAGTTCCATTAAAAAGATTTTAAAATCAAACTAATCAGCGAAAATGCTTTAAAAATTACGGTAAAAGGTAAAAATGACTTATTAATCGAAATGAAATGTCAAAAAAAGAGCCTTGTAAAAATGGGTCATTTGCTTCTGTCATCACAGAAAATGAATGTCTACACCACACGGCATTGTTCTACAGTGAAAAGAAAAGTAGACATTTTATTAAAATCCGCCCCTTGATATGAACGATATCAAGACAGGTCATAGCCTGGCAGCAAGTGTTAATGTTTTGATATTTCATTTATCTGTCATGTAGGTGGTGCCATGTGCGTAGTAATGTGAGGGAACAGTGCATTGAACTGTCAGAGTCGCTTGGACGCTGCCGATAGTAGTACCGTTGCTGCAAAATTAACCTCCTCCTAAGATCGTGGAAAAATGAGGGATTCGTGAAGTTTGTTCCCTCTGGACACATCTGAAAAAATTACCATGCACAATAGTTCTGAACGTGACTAGTTCAGAAAGTGAGTCTTTGGCGTACAAAATTCCTGGAACAAGCGACGACAGAGGCCCAGCCCTGTTTTGAAATGAGTACGTCAAAGACACTTTCGAAAATTTCTTGTACGAAAGTCTCTTTGGCATACATTCTGGCCTGTAAAGGCCATTTTGGCCTCTAAAGGGAGAAGAAGCACCAACTTAAAGGAAGCGAATATCATATGAATGAAACAAATCCGTAATAATTTTTTGACTCATTTCGCACATAAACGTCCAGCCCTTTCAACTTTTATAGTCGTCTCTGGAGTCTAGGATAATTCCATCGGTAAGTTTTTTTGATTGATAGTTTTCCGTGATTTTTCAGACTAATATCAAGCGTATACCGGAGCAGTGCTATAACAAAGGAGCCACGGATCAAGCGCGATATTTCTTCCTCATCATTGATCCCTTCTCTCCTCTTACACAACGCGCGTACCTCGCTCCCTCACACCGAGAGACCAATCGGGAGTTCAGAGCGTGTCCCGGTTGGGGTGCTGCCCCGCTTGTGTTGATACCTGAAAGGGGAAGTCCCTGCTAGCCGACGTATAGGCCGGCACCAGATCTCACTCTCTAGCGGGAAGAATCATCACCGCCTCCCACATTACAATTAAGGGAGTTATGATTGTGACGGGCCTGAGTGACGAGCGTGTGTGTGTGTGTGGTGCGCAGGGTCGCCCGGCGCGGGTGGGCCCGAGGTGCTGGAGCTGTCGGGCGGCGCGGTGAGCGAGCGGGCGCCTCGCCACGGCCGCTTGGTCCTCCGGGTGACGCCGGGTCCCGGCGCCCCCGCCCCCGCCCCCGCCCCGGCCCCCCCCCTCCTCCTCCGCGCCCGCCACGTCTTCCTGGGCTTCGCGCAGCCCTGGGAGCGCGACCTCTGGCGGCGATGGCTCGACGAGGTAAGCTCAGTGCTGGGCACTGTTTATTCAGCAAAAGAATGCGGCGATGCGATTTAGTTTAGTACTAGCTGCAGTATTCTGTCAATACTGAACGAATGAAAGCGATTTTGTTTTGTGTATTCAGTAATAATTCTTGCAAATCTCCGCCCTGCCCCGCCTCGACCCTTCCCTACCTCGTCCACACCGTTGCTCCGCATTCGTAATCCTTGATGAATTAGGAATTACTTTAACTCCTTAAACGTCTATATTCACTTCACCCCTTCAGAAAATGAATTTTATATACTAGTTTCCTACTGTTTACATTTTTATGTAGTAAGGTTCTATATTATAAATTTCATTGTTCTCGCTTCAGTGATTATGATTTTCCTTTAATTTCAGTACTTCTACGTTTTATTGGCATTCATTTTGTACGACACACAAAGAGCTAGTGATATTTAAGATTCTTTTACATGCTGTAAAGAACATGCACCGAACGGAGTGGTTCAGGGTGTAGCACGCTGACTTCGCATTCCGGAGGTCACGGGTTCAATCCCCTGCCGCCCGTCCTGACCGAGATTTTCGTGGTTTCCCTTAATCGTACAAGCGAATGCTGGGATGATTCTACTGAAAGGCCATAACCGCAAAATCGGCGTTGCTAGCTGAATTCGTCTACTACGTGAAGCCAGGAAGATTAAGCTAATTCGAGATATCGCAGGTTCCTGATTAGTTGACAAACTATCTATCAACCCCGGAATCTAGCGCCACCGAGGTCAATTGCTCTTTACGGGACATAAATGGCTAAATACAAATTCAACATGCCTTCAATTGATTTTCGTATCCAAGAAATCCATGTATCGGCCAGGAATCGCCCCAGCAAACTAACGTGATAACAGGTTGGTAGCTCTCCATCACCTGTAAGCGCCGAATGACCTCATGGGCCTTCGTGAACGAGTAAGGCGCTACGACGAAAACGCGTAAAACGTATCAATACATCTTGAATAGCACGAAAGATATTAAAGGTAAGTTTCTTATGCACCATGAATAGAAAATCCATGAACACAATTGAACGAATTGCACTTGTAGGAGAGCGAAAATAGCATCGTAAGGCTACGCTTTCGCCGCCGTAATTGCGCGACCGCGTGCGGTTGAGCGAGTTGCGCGCTGTTCGAGAGCCGACGGCCCAAGGTCGAATCGCATCGCTGGTGTTAGAGGATAAAGCCCGTTTTACACAGTAATTTTTTCATCATTTTTCTGCACAGAAAATGGATGTAAAAAGGACGTTCATTTTGTCGCGTTACTGTTTCGGTACCGAAACTAGATGAACACGAACGGGCGTTTTATATGGTCATATCGTTTTCTGCACGTAATCGCGATGAAAATATTACCTCTGGACCCCGCGAAAAGCTCTCTCAAGATCAGTTTAACTATGGTAACACATTTTTAAGTTGGATTGTATTAGAACTAAGCACGGAACGACACGTAAATAGAACATTCTACGTGTTTTATTTTTCACTACATTATCACTTTACATTACAATTCAACACATTCGAATGGTCTCGACGTATTCGAATTACCATTTGAATTACCTTCACATTACAATTCAACATATTCGAAAGGAAGAAAAAAATCGTACTACAGGCCTAGCAAACCAAAGAAAGTTACAGAAGGTGACGCCAGGAATGCTGGTCGAAATCCGAAACACGAACGTTGAATACTGAAAAATGAAGCATGCGTTACTTGTTCGTAAAAATTACATCCAATCTGGTCCGTCATTTTTCTGTACCGACGAAATGTACCGAACAATGACAGTGTAAACCGGCTACTAGTGGCGGCCTTAACCCGGCTCGCCGCCGTTTTCTATACCAATTAAATCAGAGCCCCGCTCACTCGACCACTGTTGTACCCGCGCCCGGCCACGACCTGCAACTAGTGATTCGGCACACACGCACACAGGACGACAATCGCCGGCGTCTGTCTCGCTTCCTCATCCGCTCAATGCCACTGGAGTTATGGAGGCATTCGACACTAATACGACACTAATCGTATAGGTGTAGACATAGAACGGAGCTGCAGGGCCGTGTCCCTTAACCCATTAGGGCCCAAAATCATTTTGTATAATACCTTAGCTAAATCGAATTCAGGAATGAAAAAAAACTTGCTTATATGTTTCTTTTAGGAGGCCTACATCTATTGAATGCACGGAACAAGTTTAAACTTGTCCATTTCAGCAATTAAGCATGCGTGAAACATGCGCGCACCGTATATGTCCCGCTAGGCACTAATGGGTTAAAGATGTGGGAAGGGACTCCGAGGCCTTGCGTAATAAAGCATTTTATTTCCTTAAACAAGTTCAATCCCCGAGTTCCCTCTTTTTGAGCCTGATAATTTAGGTTTAAGAAACTTCAAGCTATGTGTGAACTGTGTAAATGATTTAACGTAAAATCAATAGTATTTGACAAATAATGTAGAGAGTAAGCAGGAAACGGGAAGAAGGGTGAGGAGAACGCAGATAACAGGAAGGTAGGAAGGTATGGGATAGGAAGATATGAGGTAGGAAATGAGGAAGAGGGAAACAGATAGGAAAGAAGGAGGAGGAAGAGCGAATGGTTTGGTCGAGGTTGAAAAAGAGAGTAAAGTAGAAAGGAAGGAAACGAGAATCTACAATCTTAAATCTGACATACAATTAACTGCGTATATTTCATACTTTTTGCTTTCTCACATACTGCTTTACGTAATATAGAGAAAGTATTGTACTGAAGCAGCGAAAAGAAAGAGATATGTCAGGCTCTTTGAATTTAAAATGGACATGTTGAATTTTGGGAGTACTTTACATTAATCTTAAATATATTGTCAACATTTCCATTTTTCTTTAATTTTTTCTCAAAGAGTGCGAAATACGCTACAAATATTGTGAGGAGTTAATTTTCGTTGAACTCTTCAATTTTGCGAAAAATGCAAATGTTACAAATAATGCAAAAACATACGTGCTGCTGTAACACAACTGGTTGTGTATATGGATGTATTCGAGAATGCTACTCGTGCAGTCTCTTGGAATGCTTTTCCTGTCCATGACTTTTCATTATTTTGCAGTGTTGAATTGCTTATTCTCTCTTCTATTTCCGTACGTTGAGTTTCAAAGAGAAGTGTCAATGGCCTTTAATAGTAATAGTACTCGTTTGATTTCACAGAATGATGAAAAGTTTACATTCATAGAATAAAAATTTGACTAGACAAAGATAACAGGAATTAGAGTGAAAGGAACGTTTTATAATTTCCTGTCGATGGACAACTGGGGTTGATTGACTTGAGTCAATTCTTCTTACCTTTGGATGCTCAATACAATAGTGAAATAATCACAAAATGTCTATTTTGCAAGAAAGATACAACGGACATCAGTTTCATAGAACTTATTAATTGTATCACTCCAAAGGCGATTATTTGATGCTTGTCGGCTTAATTGCACATCAGGTTTTGCAATATTCAGACGTATCATTTACAAAAAGAAATACAAAAAAACTATGCTGAAGGCTGCCAATAACTGTCACATTCCCACGCGCTTCAACTGCTGAAGTTACTCGTCATCCGAGTGCCACCGCAGCGCACCAGACGGCGCCACATGGAGGCGCGGGCGGCGCGGCGTCGGCGTCGCGGCGCCAGAGAGAGCGCGGCGAGCGAGGCAGCCAGCGGCGCGCGTCCACCAGCTCCCACCCTTCGAGGCGCGCCAGTGCGCTCTTCACCGGATATGTGCCTGGCGGGGAGGTAGTTGCCTCGGGAATTTGTGGATGATCTTGTAATGATAATGATAATAACAAGTACATGAAAACAGGCAAACTACTAACTGCAGAATGTACTCGTATGTGTCCAAAAAGAGAAGGGGATCGATCACATAATTTTGTGGATGCTCAATTTTAGCGCCAAAACAATATCTTGATAGGTATAATCATGTGGCCAAATAATTCATCGGGCTCTCAGGCAAAAGTATTTTGGCGATGAGAAGCAGGCACCATGCCACTCTTATGAACCACTTATGAACCAAGAGAAGATGAGAGCTGCAAACTTAACTGGAACCGATCAATAAAAACAGGGAAACCAACCCGAACAACAATCCGGATATTGAACGGGTTTTGAAGACCCACAGAAAAACCTACATCATCGATATAGCAGTCCTTCTACCAGCCGATCTAAAGAAAATACACGCGAAAAAATAACAAATACCTGCGGTTGGCAGATGGAATCGAATCTATGTGACCTTTGCCTAAGCTCTTAAATATTTTTACAGTTACATAGTTACAATTGTGGGGTTCAGGCGGAAATAATTATTATTGACATTTCACGTTACTTACAAAAGTGCAATGATAGTATTAACGGAAATGTGCTGCGCATAAAGTGTAAATGTATTTTCATTGTCATTTTTTTCTGACTCTAAAGCTAATATGATATAAAAAAAGGTCCATTGTATCTCGTATATAAGAAGGGCGTAATAAATCAATAATCTGACTTTCGCAAAATGTCAAGAGTCATTTCCTGCACTCGAATGTCTCAATTGTGAACAAATTGTGAATTTTAGGCACCGATAGGCGGCTGCTGGGAACGGGATGGGGCAAAACCGAAAAGTTAACCGCAACTCAATGGGTGGCCCAACTCCGAGAAGAAAGTTCACTAGTAGTGCCATTGCACTAATAGTTTCACTCGTAAAACCAAGGTGGTTGTAAAGCAATTCTCACACCTGGAAAAAAGAATTCGAGTCCAAGAAAATGAAAACTGTAATCCAGAACATAAAGTAGAACATGTTACACCCGAACTAGTAGTAAATGTGATGAAAACTTCAATCGATAACCAAAAATGAAAAAAGGAACGCAAAATCGATACGAACAGAGGGGGCCGATACTCAAGGCCTCCTTCAGTTTCTGAAAGGGGGTCCGTAGCTTTACATGATAAATCATACTTGAGTATGTTCAATATCTAATTTCCCCCCTTTTCATCCTTTTTATCCTTTGAGGAATAGCTATGTATTTGGAGGAATAGGTGTCAAAGTCATATGGGAAATCTGTAAATAATTTAATATAAAATAAATTATTCTGGAGAGCGATGTTTTAATAAAAATTCTTTTGTAGACACCCACACAAACGTTAAACGCATCTGCGGAAGAAAGTACAATAATACAGTTAGATTATCCTTTCTTCAGCTGATATTAACAAGCCCTTTTAATTTGACGTAAATATATCTGAGGAAATAAAGGAGGTCATCTCCGTTAACTTTGTTTATTGAGACAGCCGGCTCACGAGGCCTTTGCCGTCATCATCACACTACAATTTAAAGAAAAGAAATACACATAAAATACCAAATAAGATAGCAAATTAAATTACACAATGTGAAATGCTATCCCCTTGCAATTCCACTTATGAAGGAATGGAACTTCAAACAGACTGATGTCATTTAGCCAAAAAATTATCAACTTTTTGTGTAGAAATTCAGGCTATGTGCCTAAAGCCTTTCTTTTGTCTCCGTATGTCCGTCAGGAAACAACACTGTCGCCTAAACTTCACCCAGGATTTCCAGCAAAATTGATTTTCCCGGATTAATCTGGTCGTGCTGAAAGCTCTGCGAATTTGAATCACAATTTTTGAAGATACTTTTCACGAAGCCCCGAGAACATTTTCGAAATGATATCTAAAAGGGCTTTATGTGCTATGGTAACATCTCTATATTTGTTGATGGTTAAATCTTATTTTTTACATTTTAACAGATTGATTAGTATTAATATTGGATATATTGTTAATTTCTATGAGTAAACACATCGGTGCTCCTTTTGTAGGATTCCACTAATTTCTGAAACAGTGAAAAATACGAAAATCTCCCTCTTCGAATCTCAGTTCGAATCGAATATCATTTGAAGACCCGAGTCGGTCCGCGCCAGCTGCTGAAGCCGCTGACGCTCCCTGCGGCCGTCTAGGTGAACTACTTGGCCGCACTGTTGTAGTTCCACCAGCGTCCGTCAGCGCTTCAGTCGACATTCCTCGACGTTGTTTTCGCCATTTTAAACTCGGAATTTTATTTACCTTCGTAAAGTTTCCAATTATATCGGTTTCAAAGTTTTCAATACAATTCACAGCGTAGCCAGTCTATTTCCAATTAGTTTCCGAATGATTGTGTGACGTAGTTAAAATCGAATAGGACAAATGTCGATGAAACGCTAAATTTTCAAATGGTTATTTATTTTAATTAATTATCAGGAATGTAATTTGAACTTTGAGAAGATATTCTTCAGCCATAAGGTCTTTTTCTACGTTATTTTCCCAATTTAAATCTATATGGCTTACCTGTATTACTTATGATGAACAGTATACTTTATAATCAGATATAAAAGTTCAAGTCCACATAAAAAACATACTAAAGAGTGTACATAATTCCCGACATGTTATCCCATATTTGACCAGCCTGTTTGCTGAAAATGTCGGATAGTAATATTCTGGACAAATTGATTAGTCTTGATATGATATTATACAAGTAGATTCAAAGAAAGTATGAAATTAAAAAATGAATATAAAATTTTAAACTTTTAGAGTAAACTTTCTTACTGCCCTCTCACTGCCCTTACTGCCTCTTTTCCCCCACGTTTATTCATGTTCAATGTCGTAAACTAACTCAATCCTGCTCACCCACTACTCATTCGAATCACCCACTCAATCCTATAGTTGCGATCCTACGGTTGTCTACGCAATAAAAGGAGTACCAACATGTTTAATAATAGAAATAAACAATTCATTGAATGACAACACACTAACCGATCTGTTAAAATGGCAAAAATAGTAATTAACAATTAATGAATCAAAATAATGGTGCCACAACAGCACATAAAGCCGTTTTTGAGAACATTTCGAAAATGTTCTGGGGGCTTCTTGAAATATATCCTGAAAAAATAGGAGATCCTATTCAAATTCGCAAGGCCTTGAGCGCGACCAGATTAATCGAGGAATATCAGTTTTAGTGGAAATACTGGGAACAATCCATCGCCACAATAGCTTCGGGCAGAAAGGCGACCCAGAAGACGGGGCCGTCCTGACTTCAGAGCTATTCGACAGCACACGGCACTAGTGCTTGATCTTCATCTCTGAGTTTCTATTCTCTGATTTCTACTAATAGTACTTAGGCTATTCAAATGAAAGCCTTAAAAGAGCAATACGTTTTGTATTGTAACTCTGAGGAACAACTTACGCACATCATTTTTTGACAAAGTCTCCTAGACACTCAATACAAGCGTTCCAAAACTTTGAAAGTGTAGATACCACGTTGAAAGAAGTATTTTGGTCGTGTCTGTAGCCAGACGTGCCACGCGGCTTTGGCCTCTTTGTCACTTCTGAAATTCTTACCTCCCATTGCTTCTTTGAGAGCGAGAGGGAGTAAGACAAGTGGGAAAAGATGGTAAAATTAAAAACTATATAGTATTGACATGACGAACGGATTTTGGAAACAGATATACTGCAGAGAGAGAGGGGGGAATGGACACCTGTGACGTAGGGAAGGGCGGGCGCTGATTGCGATGATGAGCCTGGTTCCTGCGTCGATTGCCCCTCGTCCTCCCCTCCCCCCTCCCTTCCACGCCAGCGTGGCGCTCCGGTGCGCACGACGGCCTTGGTCGCTTCAAGAGCGCGTTCCTCCTTCTCTGGCCGCACCATAGTTCCCTCACTTTGTTGCCCTGCTCCTTTCTCCGTTTCCCAATTCCCATATCGCCTTTGCCCCATCGCGTCATCACTGCCTACAGCCCCTGTCTCTTTCAATTACTTTCGACATTAGACCTTCACCTAATGTTGTCACCTAATGCTTCACTAATGTTGCTGAAACCCAATATACTGCTTTCTTCGCCAATCGTCTTCGATAATAGCCCTTTCTGTGAATGCCATCGTCACATCAGCAATCCCATCTTTAACCGGCAAAAAAAAAAAAAACCCTCTGTTAATCGCACGTTCAATACCACAATTGAATCTGTTTCGCTGTTACTCTCATCATTGAGGCAGCCGGAGATACAATACCACGCACTCCCCTAAAAAATATAGAGGAATTATTGTAAGAGGGAACCTGTTTGACAGGTTGGAAAGCAAACGAACGTCGTGTATGGCAGTGACATTGCAACAGATAGGGATGAATCCATTTATAAATGAGCTAAATGTAAATGAACGCACTGACAAAACGACTGAATGGACGTAACTTGCAGTTATATTGTCTGCAGTGTCCCAACTGCATCTGCCATCGATCCCTTCAAATCCGTCTCTACAAACTCCTGTTCTTTTGGCACCCCCCAGCGCCTCCTCTGAGGTGCCCCTTAGACGCAGCAGGTGCCATTTTCTCGAGACGCCGCCCCCGCCCCCGCCCCGCGTCGCACTGCCCCCGCCTCCGAGCGCGCTTCCGCCGGATCTGCGCCCAGCGCCTCCCCAATCCCCCACCTGTGCCGCCCCTCCCCCCTCGGCTACGTTAGTCACAGCTCGCGCCGCCCAGGGCCTCCTTGAGACGCGTAATAATGAGTTGCACCGCAACTGGCGAAGGGCACTATAAAACACTGTGTGTTCTCATTTCAACATATGAAGAGGTTCCTTCTATGCATTCCAAATCGTTTTTTAGTTGAAGGGGATTCATTTATGCCCAAGCATATTTATTCTTTTGAATATAAACTACGCTTTGCAAGTTTATTAATCGCAGAACGTTGTGCTGGAAACACACCTACTGCTCCTTTTATGTTTAAGGGCATATCGGCGAGGTGTATATCTTCCATGTTAAAATGAGGATCGTTTGAGAATCATTTTCTCCGATACTATTCAAGATGTCTTTGTCCCTAAATTAGATAATTTTTGTGTCAAACGTAAACAAGAGAATATTACAAACTTTAATTATTTGTGAAATTGATGGTTTTAAAAGTGATCTCCAAAATAGCAATATTTTAGTAGGTATTTTTAATGGAAAATTTGTACATTTGAAAAATGTCAATTTCAAACTTGTATTTATGCCTTACATTCAATGTGAAACATTCGGGATGGAGCTAATTGAAATTGACAAAATGTTCCTTTAATACTGAAAATTTCCACACTGAAAATAAGGAACGACCATCTTTTAATGCATTCTTGCTCCGAATATTGGACTGTCAGGATCTTCTTCTATTGTAACTTGTAACTTTCTTCTTCAGCAAGCGTTTCTTAGCCAGCAGAGGTTTCTCATGGGAAGGAAGGGAGAAACCTCCTCCACATATATTTTCTTCTTCTTGTTCTAGTTGTAGTTCTAGTAGTTGTAGTTGTTGTTGTAGTTGTAGTTCTTGTTGTTGTTGTTGTTGTTGTTGTAGTTGTTGTTGTAGTTCTAGTTGTTGTTGTTGTTGTTGTTGTTGTAGTTGTTGTTGTTGTTGTTGTTGTTGTTGTGTAGTTGTTGTTGTAGTTGTAGTTCTAGTTGTTGTTGTAGTTGTAGTTCTAGTTGTTGTTGTAGTTGTAGTTCTAGTTCTAGTTGTTGTTCTAGTTGTTGTTGTAGTTCTAGTTGTAGTTGTAGTTGTTGTTGTTGTTGTTGTAGTTGTTGTTGTAGTTCTAGTTGTTGTTGTTGTTGTTGTTGTTGTTGTTGTAGTTGTTGTTGTAGTTCTAGTTGTTGTTGTGTTGTTGTGTTGTTGTTGTTGTTGTAGTTGTTGTTGCAGTTCTAGTTGTTGTTGTAGTTGTTGTAGTTCTAGTTGTTGTTGTTGTTGTAGTTCTAGTTGTTGTTGGCTAATAATGAATATGGTCTGAGGTTTGAAGGAAAATATACATTTTTTTAGTAGATATCTTTGAGGAAATTTACTTTGATCGTATGAGCTACGCGAAAACGATCGAAATCGATCCATGTCGATTGAGGATGAATTTTTCTCAGCCCTTCCTCCTCTCGTGTGTTAATCACCCGTATCACTCAACAATCCTGCAGCGAGAAGAAGAAACGATGTTTAATGGAGCTACATAGCATTAAGGGAAAATTTCCTTCTCTTGCACTGACATCTACTGGCTTCTTTGTGAACCAAATGAACGCGTCGGGCGGTGAGCCAAGGCATTCCTCGGCAGGCGAGTATCTGACAAGGGCTGCCTGTGTAATCTTGCAATGAGGGTTGACGGAAGCCACGGGAAAACCAAACTGATAGATCTTTCTCTCGTGTCCGATTTGCAAGTTGACGCACTTAATCTAATTTACTCGCATTGTACTTATTTCCTCCTCCTAAGAAACATGAACTGCCACAGCGTCTAGCACTAATTTTCCTTTCTTGCATAAATTTCCAACTTTTTACACGAAAAATTGTGTATCAACCACAATTTTTCGAATTATATTTTATTATAAACATTCAGCCAAACAGGTTTGGGAACATTTTCCCATCAACAGTGACATTGCATTCGTCCAAGTGGCATTGATTAAACACGTTTAGAGAAGAGAAAAGATGTAAGCACATCGGAGCCATATTGTGTTCACGTTTAATATGCTGTTTTTGTATTTAAATATGTGTTCATGTCTAACCCTGCTGTACTATTTGGGTATATATGACCCGAAGAGAAAATTTGTTTCAATCTAGCTGGCATGCTTGATTTGTAAGAAATCTGGTAAAAATTGATTATTCTGGGCACAAATATAAATATTAAACCAGACCTTGTACGGCAAATAACCAATAGATAAGTTCAAAGTACTTTGTTCATCATATTCTTTGCTGCAAACTATTTGCAAAGAATGGACTAAAAAGTAAAACTTCACTGCGTTTAATTGAGACAAAATAATTAGTGACACTGCCACACTCAAAAACCAAATTCAAATTCAAAATAATTAAACGAACAGCTTGTAGTCGAAATCAGCATACATTTTTAGTAAGTGCATACATTTTTAATAGGAAAATAAATCAATGTTCATTCATTCTTTGTAACAACATCAACAGTTTTTCACATACAACACTGTCAATTTCACCTTGTCAATTATGGATTACCACAATTTGTGAGATACTATCATTAATTTTTTTCCAAGATTTTTTTCCGATGGTTTTGCTTTATTCTCTCCACGGATTTCCGCGGAACCAGGGAGATCAATATGACTTACATTCATTGTCAAAAACTGCGTGATTCGTTTACGCGTGTGTAGTAATAGGCACCAGAATGCGCCTTTTCAAAAGCCATGTATGTAGTAAATTGTTTCTATGGGTAACTAGGCTTCTGGACTCTCACAGTAGGGTTAAGGAAGCTATTTCAGTTTACGTTTGTGAAATCGGTAACCCGTGTGTTATCGGGGTTAATTAATTTTATATTCTTTTCGCATGTTTCCCTGCGTTTTTGTGTGATGGAATTTTTGAGTAGGTGCTTTTATTTTTATGTGCGTCAAGTCAATAAGAGGAATGTGATCCAGTGATGTCAAAAGTGATTTAATTGGATCCAGATTTGTAAAATGAAAGGGTAAAATGATATTTACCGAGCAAAACATTTCAAGTGACAGACATGAGTGGACATGTAGAAAACAACAATTAATAGGAGTAAAGCATTCCACACAGCATAATAGCATATATCACGAAAATTTTTCCCAATTAATAAAACACTAAAATATAATGATGTTTCATGTACTATTCCCTTTGAATTAAATTCCCTTAATTGAGGTTTAGGAGATTTATAAAACATCATAAGCGTCGAAGTGAAAGCGCGGGCCTTCCCGGCCTCGCGAGCGCAGCATTTTGGGTCGTCGAGTCCAAAACGAATCTCTTGGTGTCAAAATGCGTTGGTTATAAAATTACGTTATCTTGTAAACGGCATTGCTCCTCACATATTTACATTGTATTTTCTATAATTTTGTACTTATTCAATTTATTCTGATTTCACGGCCATCTACATTTCTGAACCACAAGGTAGATGGATGGATGAGAGAACCATTTAGAGTCTGATAGAACTCTGACTTTTATGACAGTTTCTTTCATCGTCTTCATTGATCGTGAATTTGGGTTTATGTATATTTAATATTTGAAACCCTTAACATATTACAAACCCTTGTCATATTGCCTACGACGTCCTGCACGTAATCGCTTTATGATAGTACCGATGTGTAGGATTTTTATCTCAAAGAAACATTTTTACTCCTGGAGCGCGTATTAAATTATTTAAACATACAATGGTAGGAAGAATCGAATTTTTAGATATACTTCTATTGTGCATACGACACTATTGGTATTAATTTTACCAGTGGAATTTACTGCTCATCTCTATACTCCAAATTTACATTCTCACTAGTTCCAGTCTGTCCTTGCCCTTCTTTTTCTCTTAGCTCGTTAACAGACTACGAAACCAAAACTATAAAACTGGTGCTCGGTTCTGTGTGAGGACGTGCGGACAACTTCCACGCGAGCGATCCAGTCGCAGAAGTCGTGCCTGCGCGTAAGAAGGCACAGGTGATGGAGGGGGAGGGCGAAGGCGCGGGCGGGGCTCGCGGAGCGGGCGACATAAAACGAGCGCGTAATGTGCGCAAAACCGCCGCCGCGAACAGTTACCCGCCGCCACCGGCCGCGCCGCTACCTTCTGCCAGCGAGCGACACCGCCGCGCCGCCGTCCCTCAATCCCCACTGCCGCTGGAGTGCTTCTTCCACGCGTGATGTCAATGGAATGAAAGAATTCAATAGGTCTCGCTCAATCAGCAATTTTATTACTTTCGTCATATCGTTTTCATTTCATTATTTCACAATAACTGTTACGAAAATAATAATAGTCATTCCCCTTTGCATAATAATCAGCGTACGTAACTAAGTTTTTTCATAAAATAAAAAAAATAGTAAAACAGAATGCAGTCTCAAATACACACTTTTCGCTTTAAATTAAATTCTTTTATTATGAGGTAGATTGATTAAAACAGCGTAAGTGCCGAAGAGAACCCAGCACGTTGGGTCGCCGGGTCCAAAAAGAGTCATCGCGGACCAAGCGGTGTTATCTTGAAAACGTCTCTCCCTTCATATACTTTTGACATTGTTTTACGCAACACTAGATATATATGAATTAATAATCCACGAGAAGCTTGTGAGTATTTCTTGTTAGATGCAGTCATGTTATATCAACTAATTTTACCATTACAATCTAAACAAATGCATGCATACGTTGTATTTACCTTTTTCGTAATACTGTACTGTTATTTTGTAGTAACGCAAACAAACAGGGGAACGAAAAGCCACTCCGTTAAGAATCTGTCAGCCATCCGTTAAGAACAAGTGAGTCAAATGAGTTGTAGCTGTAGATGGTGTCTGAGTACACTTATTACGAGAAATGGTATATCATGTTTGTTTGATTTATTTTGTTAAGAAGGTAGTAAAAAATGGCACCCTGCCAATAACACAAATAAGCTTAATTGGTAGCTGTTTATCGGTCTAAAGATGTTAATAAGGAATTATTGTTTTGTTAAGATGTTTCAAGTTTACGACGCCTTAAGTCGTAAATTGATACATAAAACAATAGTATCAACTGTCTAGAATGTTCTAATGTCTACTTGACAAACTCCCTTCAGGAGAAAATAATGGCTTAGGCACTGGCTTCTCCGGAAAGCCTCTGCACAAGCATCCCGTGAAGAAATGAATAGTAATAACCTCTGCTAAAGAATTAGAACACAGGGTTCCTTCCACCTCTCTATACACTGTGATGTGGTGGGTTTTCAACAAACAATTCAGGACATAGGGGCTCCCCAGTTAACTTTTAACTTAGCATTATTAACTTTAACTTTTACCTTTATAATAGCACTCAATTAACTTTTTAATAACATTATTTTTATTTTAAAAATATTGAATTGACATCGTCTGACTTTTTATGGGATACTATACATGTTTTTACATGAACAGGTTCTACAATAACAGTCCCCGGGGGATCGAACTCGCGCTCCAGTGGCAAAAGGCGAATGCGCTAACAATATCGCCATGCGCCACTCAGAGTGCTGTTGTCTGTGACATGACGATTAGGACTGCAGCTATTTGGTACCGCACGGACAGACTAGAGAAAATTATGTGGTGTGCGGAAGGGAAAGGAAATGAAATAAATTTAAAATTAGCCCATAAACGCGACCCAGCCAAGAGAGACCTATTAACAGCAAACGATGCCATTGGATACCTTCAAGTATATTAATCCTTCCAGTATATCAATCCCAATGGAAAGAGAAACAGCGCTCCAGAGACGGAACGGGGCGACCAGAAAAGCAAAAGTTGCAATTATCTTATTTGTGTCTTGTGTAAATAAATTTACTCGGGTGTTCAAGAAAAATTGAAGGAATGAAATAGAGATAACGAGGAATTACAGTTATTGAGAGATCACAGTAGTGTAGAAATCTCTTTGAGTGGAACAAAACGGAGTGTTTGCATCAAAAACAATAAATCATGAGTAATAAACTGACTAGTTAACATCGCCAACCTGAGCTCTTGACGTTGCGCTCGCACCTTAACTGCACTAACGAAGCCTTAAACCGCTCGCTGCATCAGATGGGGGATCCAACTTGCTCTCCTCTCACGCTCGGCGCGCCCGACGCCCGCCGCCCGCCGCCCGCCCGCGGGCACGGGCGGCACATGATTTCAGAAAATCACGGGTTAGGGAAACGGTCATTTTTACATTTCTCAATAATGTAGGTTTATCAGTAAGCACGAATATTGATTTCATGCGACTGATAAAATTATTAACTCATATTTTCATTGAATGAATGAAACAATTTAGTATAACTAATCATAAAATATTACGTTCTAAATTAGCTGTATATGGGATTCTAGACTTTTGCGTATGATTTGGCCATCTTCATACCTAGCCACGAAAGTGCTTTAATGAATACAAAACCTCTTAGGCATTGCTTTCCTATCTGTCATATCTCAATTTAGTGTGAAGCTCTGCGTATTAGGATGTGTTATCTTCTTCGTTTATGTGCTCTCCTCGCCCACCAATAAAAAAGAAGTTCTCTTCGCCGGCGGCACTAAATGAATCATAATTTGATAAAAATAAACTGTGATGCTTAACTTATCGGACATTTCGAACTGATTTGGATACTAATTACTAATAATAACCGAGAGAAAATTGTGTCAATCAAATTGAACATCTCCCGAACTTACATTCAAATTCCCCTTAAAATTAATAATAATGAATCGGTTGAAATAAAGGCATAAAATTCTTAGGTCATTTAATTTTTGGTGGATAAATCATTGTTACAACTCATTAAATATTAAATACATTGTTCTACTCTCACAACAGAGAGTACAACTGTGGTGACGTCGCGTGATGAGAAAGCACGCAGAGATCGGTGGCATTTAAAACGATCAGGATTATTTTTGTACGTTCCGTTATGTTTTTTACAGCCAACCATTTCGCGATGGTCATGGAGGCCTAATATTTTATATTTCAGTCACTATATTGTTTATGACGGAGTATCAAATTCTGTTTGTCTGGCGAAGATGAAGAAGCTGACGCGGGGCGCGCGTGTGGTGCGCCTGGATGAGGGGGCGTGGCGCAGTTTGCCGGGTGCTGAGCACCAACGGCTCCCGGAAGCGGCGCCGGAGGTCTCGCCTTCCTTCCCATGGCACTGCCACCGCCATCGCCATCGCCCCTCCACCGCCAATACCACTACCACCGTCACCGACCTCAACCACGCTCCGCCCCGCCCCGCTCCGCCCCGCCCCGTCCCGCTCCCGCCTCCGCTCTCGCCCCGCTCCCGCCCATGCCACCGCCACCACCACCGCCACCGCCACCACCACCACCACCACCACCACCTCTCCTGGCCCCGTCAGCGCTCGGCAGTTGTCATCGTAAGTCGTTGCCCGCTTTGCGGAACCCAGCACGAGATTAATTCGAAGGGAATGTCGTAGCTTGACGCGAATCCTTATCAATTGAAAGAGACAATTTGAGATGTTGAGTTAACATTAGATGCAACAAAATGCAACGAATTCATTATCGGTAAGCTTTAGGTAATAATTATTTTAACTGCAGCATAAGAGTGTGGTGAAAACTCGTGTCATGGCTTGGACACGCTGGCTGAACAGATGTTTAGATATTCTGCAACACGCAACCGCGATTGAGAGTCTTCTCTCTGCCTATACAGGAGCTGACTATTGTGGAATAGTCTCTGTATGTAGACAATTTTCCTTGATCGATTAACGGTGCAATTTTAGTCTGAGAATAACATAAGCTATATTTTTTTCGTTATCTCCATTTTTAAAGCAGCGTTAACATTTTCTGTGTAATGGTACAATAAAACATTTACAGATTAAAAGAACATAAACTAGAAATCGTCATTTCCGCCGCTACAAGAGTGTATCTAATAATTATGTATAAATTGTATTATCTATAATTAATGGAATACTTTATATAGCTGCATCTAGATATTATTTCCTTTACAAATAAGTTGACCCTATCCATCCATTACAGAACGTTGATGTCAAATATTAATTTGGTTTATATTTTTCTCTTAAAGAATAACCTTTGACGCAATAAAAGTATGCAAGTGTCCTGTTTCAGATTTAAAAATAAATGTGATGATGTAATTTGCATTCCTTCTGAAAATACCTATATTGTTTTTCACTCATCTTAAACTACATTGTCTTTAGGATCAAAAACTTGTCTTTTATGCAACGCACTCGAATACAACCCAAGGGGAGGAGATGCGCTATGAAGTTGAAGGTTAAGTGAAAAGCCAAGATCGTTAACGGACTGATTTTCTGCGTGTTCATCTCGTATAAGAATAGATGACAGGTTTAATTTTTATATTCATTCTTAAGAAATTTCCCATTGAAACATTGAGAAACGTAAACATAATGCAAGGGAGAGTTCAAACTGAACAATGCATTATACAAAAGTTTTCGGTAGCTCAAAGAAAGTAAATATCAGAGAAATAAATGTCGATTATAAATCGATTTTTGTGTGTTTAGAATTTGTAGAAGAACATTGTAAATGGTTTCTATCTGCAAGTCTTATCATTACAGAAAATTGTTCCTAACTGTTAACAGTGTACAGGATGGTTCGCAGACCTTCTAATTTTCTATATGTTTCTATGCCAATAAGAAAACAATCCAGAGAGGCTGGTGTGACTGTGGTTTGTTGTGAATACTACTGATGACATGGTGCAATTAACTTGTAATTTGTTTTGGGTAAATTGAGTAAAATTACAAAACAAATGGAACTTGGACCTTACCATGAGCTTTCCTTTCCCCTGCAACCCAATTTTAACAATTTCTATGCATCGGGAGGTATTAAGCCGGGCTATGGTGGTTGAATGGATCGGTAATCCCCTTGCTTAAAGAACTTTCCATTCACCCAGATTTTCAAACCCCGCCGCTGACGCGCTCTGAAATTTGATATTCTTACGCTCCCAACAGTTAGATAGTCGCCATTGTTTACTCGGGAGACGTTCTGTCGATTAGACGGGTAGATGGGAGTATCTGATTTGTCCAAATTCCTGAATTCGATAAGAGTCATTAATGAGGCATTCCCTCGTAGGTACTGCACTTTTTGGTCCCTACTGGACAAAGAAATATCCCAAATTTGCGTGTGAGAACCTTCGGAATCATAATCATAGACAGGGAGACGAAATACGTGTTTCAATATGATTGTCGGGTTTCCGTCTGTTTCGGAAATAGGCGGCAGTCCACCTTAGCAATTGGTCCGATGCAGGTTCTAAGAAGGCTACTCTCACAGATCATTCCGAATTCATGCTCGTTTTTTAAAATAAATGGCTCTGTTCCCATTAGTGACCATCGATTCATTTGACGGCCCATTGTAAATATCAATGCTCTTCTACAAATTGAAAATGTGTATCTTTCATCTTTAACGTTATCACATTTTACCTAGGAAAGTGTGGAAAATAATTTCAACATAATTTATGCGATATAATCGAATTACAATGTATGGCAATACGACGCAGTATTAGTTCTCACAAATTCTATCAATTGTTGTCAATTTGAATTGCGAATAATCGGCGAACTGTTCGTGGTCCGCCACCAATTTAGCCCTATTTACATACACTTCTATGATAAGAAATAATGATGAATTTGGAGGATGATATTTGTCAGAGTGAAATTAATATGTAGTTAGTATAAGCAGTAAATGCAATTAGAAGCCATAAAATGGGCGTTCTCATAGAAATCCTACAATTGTATTTTTCATCACGAACTCGGTGCAGGGCCGAATAAATATTTTATAGTGAACACTACACTAACACACACGCGGGAGGTGGTGGCGATCTTCCCCACTGGATGGCGAGATCCTGCGCCGACCTACACTTGAACTGGCGGGTTTCTCTCAACCAGGTTTCTCCCACTAGCAGAGCACCACACCAGCCGGGGCACTTACTAAACGTCCGACTGATCTCCCGAAGTGTGTGGTACTGTGGTGCACGTAAGTGTAAAGATGAGTAAGTCAAGGGAAATGATAGGCCAAGGATGAAGGAAAGATTGCGCACAGCCCGTGGCCCTTCTATTAGGGTACTGCTCCAGAATTTTCTGGTGATATCTGAGAAACCACAAACAACTAACGATCAAAGCAGCAGGCCGTTAGGATTCTCCTCCAGACAACGGCTGAATTCAACCTAGCTATGAAATTGGTGTCGAAAATCCTGCCACCGTCGGGGTTCGAACCCTAGACCTTTCTGCTAGAGGTACTACAGTGGCATGCCCTGAGCCACCTAAGCGAGTGTGAGCGTAGGGGAAACTGCGTGGGCGGGCGCGTGAGAAGGGGGCGTCGCCCGCAGTGCGCCGCTCCATTGGGCCAAGTTGATTGCGTTCCATTGGATGACTCCATCGACGACCCCTTCACCTGCGGGCGACCCCGTGGTCATTGCTCTCACTCCTGCTGTCGCGCAGCGCAGCTTTGAGCAAATTCTGGACCGGACATTTCCCTCACTGTGAAGGAAGGAGTGGGTCGAGTGATTCAGGAAGGTGGTTTCATAGGTTTTCGGCTTAACAAAGATAACGCCCATCAATGAGAAAACCTTCTGAGCAGTAAAGTCATCTTTAATCAGCTATACGTTTGTAGCGACATCTCATTCAGTTTCTGGAGAGAGTTACGCGTCTTGGTTGCGGTGCGCAAAATCTCACGGTGTTGAGCTTCTTCACGACATCGCCCCTGTACCTACTGCTAGATTGCAAAACATTCTGTGAACGACTGGCGTCATGGAGTTGGACTATTCACCCCACAGTCCAGGTAGGGTACCCAACGATATCCACCACTTATCAAAACTGAAAAAAAACCTTCCTAGAAGAAAACATTCAGATGCGTATTAGGTAAAAGAAGCAGTTTTTGACCATTTTGCGAACAAATCTTCAGAGAAATTTTTTCATGGAAATGTTAATATATAGATGTGCAAAAACGTGGCCTGGAGTAAAAGTGGATTTAAGTTAAAAAGTTGCATAATACTTTTCAGTGTATTAAAAATGGGAGTGAGACCAGAATCTTATGGAGCCTACCTTGTATTAATTGTTGAGTGTAGGGAAGCTTTAACATCATGTCCTTTTATTCCTGGGCAGGTGATTACATTAGTGGTTCGCCTCCCAATTTTTGAAGGATGGTAGGATGATTATTGGAGGATAAATGTTAGTAGAGAATGAATGGAGTGATCTTCACGTGAGATTCGTTGACTCTGTGATCAGTTTATCAAGTCGCAAAATCAAGGCGAAGAGAACCGAGCTTTACGCGGGATTCCACAGGCAGTCGCAGTCTTCATTTCTGCTCTGCTGTGATTGAAAGCCGATCGAAAGCAGAGATTATGGTGTATTTTAACCAATGGAGGGAGTATTTCAGAAACGTCTGTGTCTCTGAACAACGCTAGCGCCGAAAGGTAACAGGATACTTTTTTTATGGGTATTATTCGATAAATGTAGCTCACTTCAGTTGATCTGTTCTCCATCAATAGTACTTTAAGGCATTTACACGTTCAACAAATAGTGATAAATGGTATATATAATAGAGTTATAAATATAATAGAAATAAATTTATTTTTTTGAAGATTTATATTGCTTTTTTTGTGGTTATGTGAAAAATAGTGATAGTAATTAGGTAAAATAGTAAATAAGTCTATTTAAAGAGCCAAAATCTCTGTACCTAATACATATTTTATTTCATTAATTTTCTTGTACAAAGATGCCGTCTACCATACGAACTGGAACATATTACGGACAAACGCTCGAACATCATCAGAGGCGCGAACCGGATTCTTCTTCGGGGAGGGCTATTGCTGTCGTGTCCGGCAGTCCTGATGTTTTCTTATACGTAATTTTTAACTTGCACTGAATTTAAAATTTGTTTTCATTTGTTGATTTATAACCTTTAAGTGAAGTATTCAATTCAATGTTTTAATTACTTTCGTTACTATAAAAGATTAGTGAATATATAAAATAAAACGTTATTTCTGAAACTATACTTGTCTCCAATTTCTGAGGAGGAGAAGCTAAAGTCCATGACCCTCCATCCTCTGGATATTTTGGTAATAATTTTCAATAAAAACAAATAAAATTGTTGATTTCACGAGCTACGATCTTATAAAAAATTAAATTATCTTAAATAATTGAGTAGAGAGATAATCAGTAAATCAATCAGATATTAAACTGAACATTACTAATGCAAGATGCGGGAGAGCATTCAGTTGTGCGTGAAGTCAATGCTTTAATTAGCGGCCATGGAGGACCGCAGTTGCGCCAGGAGGGTGGTGCGGGAGTCGTGAGCAAGAGAGGGCGCGGCTGCTCCATTGTGGATCATTGTGGATGCGCGTTCGGTGTTTGTGGAACTTCCTGTGTCGCCATCTCCTGCCCGGCGCGCTCTTTCCTTTGTGGCTACCCCTGCCCCTCCTGTTGCGGCATGCCCATTGGGCCGGCCTCGTTTTGAATCGAAGCGGATGCAATTCGGGCCGCGAGAATACATTGCGTAACATTTCGACGCGGTTGAATACGAGTTGCTTCACACGAAAGGAAGAAATTTTTGTGAAGAATGTTTAACGTTATGGCGACGTATAATGCGGTCGGCGAATACTTCAAGAAAGCAAACTGCTCAACTTGCGAGCTTTGAAAATGCGGGAAAAGGGGGTATCCAAAAGAAGAAATAAGACTTCGGCTATTTCCAGAGACTTGCAAAATATGTAATATAGTAATTATCATACTTTGTATTTCATTTAATATAGATGTATAATTATTATCTGGAGTTTTATGTGCCTGTTGGATTTGTTTTGGTCTTCATTAACTCGTAAGAAATGATATTAGTAAATTTTATTTGGTAACATTAGCTTTCATTTACATTCTATTTTTACTGACTCAGGACAATAGCGGTTGCCACGGCAGTGTCTCTTACCGGCTGGTTCCAGGGTTAGAATTCGGAGGGTAATGTTTTCTTCACTATGTCGACCGCAGTCTGAAGGAGATTGTTCTAGCCGACGGCCGTTCTGTTCAGTAGTTTTCCGACATTTCTCCGATGAATTCCAGGTGAACGCCGAAACAGCAACTTCACAAACGGACAATATCCCGCGTTCCACTGTTTCTTTCATCAACCTTGACCCTCCTGTCCCCTTACAAACACACTACATGTCGGGAGAGCAGTTGGGAGCTTAGAGGTCGTCGTGGCAGGGCGGATGGAAGGAGGAACCCCCTATGCAAGCCGACGTGTAGATCGCCGTTGGGTATCACGTAGCGGTCGAGGATCTCAGTCACCTACTAGAATACAACATGCACCACACTTACGGGAATAATTACTATATCAGTTCGCGCGCTCGGAAACGCATAATCAGTCCATATTTTTTTCGAACACCTCTACGTGAATCTGCTAGTCCAATGACTACTAATCTTAATCCGGGCTTGTCTCCCCACCTCAGATCCTCTCCATTTTCGTGCAAGCCCATCTCCATCCTTGTTAGAGTAACAGTATCGCCTGTGCCGGCCGGCGCCGCCCGGTAGTTTGCCGCCTGCGAGAGGAGCGGTTTGCTGCAGCCCTTCAAAGAGCTCGTGGAAAAACGCGGCGCGTGCGAGCGGCGCGGGCGGCGGCGGCGGCGCCGAGGGGTTTTTGCGAGGGCGGCGCGCGGTCCTGTTAGCGGCGCTTGCGCACGCCACGCCGCCGCCCCCGCTCCCGCCCATAGGGCTTCCTCCCCGTCCACTCGCCGCCCCTGCACTTCCCTACCCACCGGGAAAGATGGCTCACGGCATCAACCGATGTTCCTGCAGTCCCTCTTGGTTCGAGTTCCGGCGGTGGCTGGATTTTCGACACTAGCTTGGCAGCTAGGTTGAATTCGCCGCTATCTGGAGGATTTTAGCGGCCGGCAGCTCTGATCGGTATTTTTCCGTAGTTTCTCCGATCAATACCAGGTGAATGCCGGGACAGTACACTAACGAACGGTCCACGGACCGCGTACAAACTCTCCTATTTCTTCCTTGTCCAATTCTCTCTCCTCACACACACTTACATCAACATGTACTACACTACCACATATGCCTGGAGACCAGTCGGAAGTTTACAGCTTGTGCCAGCTGGGGAGGTGCCCCGCTGGTGGAAGATGACCTGCTTGCGGAGAACACTGTAGTTAACGTGCTCTATGTCAAAACTTCCTTACCATCTATTTTCCTTTCTTCTAGTTCCTTTTCTACTTAGAAGTTTACAGAAAGTATTGTAATGCTGCTGAAAACACGGATACTTTTTGATACAAGAACTAGCCTTGATAAAAAATACGAATTGTTTCTTTTACTAAAATTTTTTTTAAAAAAAAAAGATAATTTGTTAGGTCCGTCCGTGATCAACCCCTCAACCGCTCAGCTGAGATTCTCCGAACAATCTGGCCGAACTTGAGGCCCTCCGAATTTGAAACGGATATTTTAAGCTTTTAGGGTTCTTTACATTCTTCACAACTTATTGTAAGCTTTTCGCAAAAATTGCTCGAAATTTTTTTATTATTTTTCCCTCCAATAGAGCCAAAGGACATTAAAAAATAGCTCAGATCGCATTTTCGTTGAACTCTTAATAATTATCTATTATTGCAAAGGTTCCAAGTTTTACGTCATCTTCACCCGAAGGGATGGCTCAGGACATCAACTGATGTCACTGCAGTGCCTCTGATCGGGAGATCCTAGGTTCGAGTCCCGACGATGGTAGGAGTTTGGACACTAGCTTGTCAGATTGGTTGAATTCAGTCGTTAATTGGAGGAGAATTCTAGCGGCCGGCTGCTCCGATCGTTGGTTTTCCGTAGTTTCTCCGATTAACACCAGTCGAATGCCGGAGAAGAACACTAACATACGGGTCACGGACCGCCCGCGATCCTTCCTATCTCTTTCTTGCTCTATCCTCTCTCCTTACACACTTACACTAATATGCACTACACTACACCACCTGCCAGGAGGCAGGTCGGGAGTTTAGATCTCGTCCCGGATGGTGTGGTGCTCCTCTTGTGGGAGATACCTGATTAGGTGAACCCCGCTAGCCGACGTTAGGTCGGCGCTGGATCTCGCCATCCAAGGGGGGAAGAACACCTCTTGAAAAAACCATGCACTGCACTTACGGGGAAATATCCCTAGTAGTTGTCGCCCGGAATCACTGATAATCAATCAACCATTTAGGCATCTTCATAAAACTGCCACAATAAAGATAGATATTCTTCGTAATGAAATCTGTCCTTTAAAGGTAGGTCTGTAATTAAGATCTTGTTCAATTTTTCGAAAAAATTAGTAGTTTTTGCCTTATGTAGTGAAAGATTGACCATTCAAAAATTATCTCAAAAATGGATTTATTTTTTTCTGTATTTCTTGAAAAGAACAAAGTAACGTTAAAAATTGGTTTAGGGTTTAATTCTCTACCACATCGTTTTATCAAAATGTTCAAAAAATTAACATCCTGCAATATTGACGATAAATTTGCCTTAATATACGGTGTAAAATCAGACCTTTAAATAAAGGCGTGTACAATTTTTTGAAAAAACGAGTAGCTTTTGCATAATTTTTGCTGGTAATAAAGACAATTTAAAAAATATTTACTAAAAACTGCTCAAGATTCAATTCTACTGTTTTACAGAGCAAACTACGCTGATAAAAATGGCGTTCTTGCGTTCGTTGTACTTCGGTGCTCTCTTTATTTAGAAATTTTCGAAAATTTAACATTACAATACAACAATATTGATAGACATTTTTACTTGAAACCTGTTATTGAAAATTAGCTCTTAAAATAGCGTTACGACTTGTTTTTGAAACTGAGTAGTTTGCTCTTCGAAATTATGAATTCGAATATCCTGCGCTTCTTTTGCTGAAGAGTTTTTCACGAGATATCAGGTCGAAACACGACAATAACACCATGATATATCAGTTTCAAATTAAGAGAATTCTCATTGATGGACGATAGTGTTTCTCGGTGTATGGAACACAGATTTGGATTGTAGAATTTGTTTTACCGTTAAAAGAATGAGTTACGGTATATCTTGCGCTATGATGGTTACGAGTTTTACCATTGATTACTGAGATGTGTTATAATGGATAGAAATTGCTTTATTGCAATATTAGATAACCATTATGAATGTGAGGAAGTAGCACTAGTTCATTAGCACCCCGCCGTGTTGCCACGCCTGCCCTCGCCACATCGCCCTCGCCACTTCTACCCCTCACCACTCTCTCCGACTACACTCCTACAACCCTCCTACCACCCACCGCCTCTACACACCTCGCCACACTCAGATAATGTATTAAGGTCTCGATCATTAGTTTCGAAGTTGCCAAGTAATGTATTGTTTTATTCCTTACTATTTTGTATGCTTTTCTAAACGCAGGCAAATGCAAACAGTTTTTGAAGAGAGCAGAGACGTTCGTAAAATTGAAAAATCGATGTCCCAATACAACAAAAATGTATAATAACAAACGCATCTCAAATCTAACGAAAGGAACGTTATTATTCTCAAAGAAATCATGACTGTCAAGCGTGTAATTGTAACGACGAAAGAAAATTTGCTTGTCTATTCTTTTGTAAGAAATCTTAATGGTCATCGTCGTGGCCGTGAAGTTTACAGTCAACGACCGCTAGAGAGAGTGCAAAGTTGATGACCTGAAACTCGTCAGAAAAAAGAAATTGATAAAATTTAGCCAATTCGATTCACTTTACTCAGATTCGGCTTGGATCTTTTGAGTACAAACACTGATAAAATGCGTTTTAGCTGTGCAAACTACATGGAAGGGAGGCGGAGGGTAAAGAAAGTAGAATAAAGGGTTCGGTAGGAAGAGCATTAAAACTTGTCATAAATATGTAGATGGTTGAATTTCTTTATTTCAGTGAAGTTTACCTGGACACTTGGAAATGTAGTACATACACTATTCAAAAGACAAAAATAGTCACATATGTGCGGGCACTTGACTCTTTTCGTGCATATTAAAGTTGAAAAACATTATTGAATAACTTTGTTTTTAAAAGGTAAGAATTAAAAAATAATGGATATGTAATTGTTCCAGCTTTATAATATTTTTATTTGTACGAATAATGTAAATGAACGCCGATTTAATGAGTCTGCTTTGGGCAACGTATTGAATCTAAACTTTCTCACACAAAGCAGTACCTGTTGGCTACCCGAAAAACAGTGGAAGACGTGCAGAAGGGTGGTGTCGCATAGGCACGCACCGATCCTCGGAAGCATCCATAGTCCTCGTGCACGGGAGGAGAGCGCATGGCACGGGAGGGGGCCGCGTTTTTGGCGGCGGGCGAGAGCTGCCTGCCTGCTTGCCCGCGGGCGGTCGTTAACTCGGGGCGTGACGGCCCGCGGCGGCGTTCCGGAGTCGCCCCCCCCCCCACAGCCGAGGACGTTCGGCTTCCAAAACCCATCGCTTGGGCTTTGGCGTTTACTGTTTTTGTTGTGTTGAGTGGTTTTGTCCGTCCTTCCCGCTGCATTGACTACTCTGCAGTGGCTGAAAACCGGCCATATTCCTCAAATGTGTTTTGTAAATGAGCAAAATACTGATGTTGTTGATGATTTTGTTAATGAGAAAAAATGATAAATTAATATAGCACTTTTCTCTGTATTATTTGCAGTTTTAAATTGTTTTTGACGCTAAATCAGTTAATAAATAATTCAATATGTATTAAATTGATTTTCTTGTCACGGTTTTGCAACAAATTCGATTTCATTTTTCGAATGTTCGCGTAGGCTTCCGCGGCTCGAGTCGATGACTTCTTCGCTGTCCGGGTGACGCCGCGTAGTGGGCTGAGAGGCCAACGTGTGCCTCGCGGCGTTACCCGGACAGCGAAGAAGTTTCTGCAATAGATATTGTAATATAACTACTTCCTTCATGATTATCTTTAATAATTTTGTTGTTGTTGTTAAGGCTTTTGCAGCCGACGACTGTTACCATATACCTCAAATAGTGTACTTAAACCCCAGGCACTAACACACGTGAGTCTGTAACGAACATTTAACGCACTGCAGTCTTTATTCAGCAGAAAGTTACATTAGCTACTAAGGAATTAACTAATTACACGGTAATCAATTCTTGGAACCATTACAATAATTATGCTACATTCATCTTCCCCTTATTTATGAATTATAATCTTTATGATGCTGAGATGTTATATCCCTGGTGGATCGTCTTGTGCAAGCCCTAGAAATATCGTCCCTAGTTTCCTGAAAAATCTTTAACAATATTAGATGAATTTGGTTTGTCGTCTGTGTCTTCCTGTAAGGGATACTTTGAAAAATCATCACAATAAGGAGATAATTCGCGAATAGAAATTGCAGATTCTTTTGGCCATTTGGTAAACGAACGTATGCGTATTGCGGATAAGCTTCAAAAAAATATGTTCTCAGTATATTAAATTTGACATAATTACATTTTTGCCCTTTGGTGGATGAATCCACACGTGATAAAATCTGACGATCGACCACGTGTGCTATAAATCTATATGATTTTAGGTCAGGTAAAAATATTTGGATAATGTGTGAAAAAAAGTGAAATATATCCTGAAACGGAATTAATATTTCCAGTGAAAAACAGCAAATGCATCACATCATCAGCTTTTTAGCAATATAATTCCGTGCCTAGCAAGGACTCAAAAGTCTCTCGAAACAAGGGGTGCACCACAAGGGTCATTTTTTCGCAGTATTTGAGCATGAAAGACGCTCACGTCAAATAGTCTTGAAACGCGTTCTGAAACATCGCATCGCGAACTATCTCTGGCTTTTCGCGCGCGCCGGCCCCATGTTTCCCCTCGAGCCCACCCCGTCTTGTGTGGGGCGTCGCGAGGCGTCGCGACGCTCGCGCTGTGCGACGCCGCCGCGCCGTCCCGTTAGGCGTGTCCCCCGCCGCCGCCCCCGCCTGCGCCGGTCCACGCGCTCTGCCGTCACCCGCCCCGCGGCGCGCAGTCGACAGCGCCATGCCTGCGCAGCCTCCCGCGGCCCTCCGGGCCTCGACAGGCGACGTTTTCCCGGACCCGCCACGCGACGTCACGTCACTTCGCTTGGATTCATCAACACGAGTTGTATGGAACGTTTGCAGTTACGGAAAATTGAACCAACTATTGACCTCATAGAAATCAAAGTTTATTTCTGCCAGTGATCAGTGTGTGTACAAAAGTGTGATGTCATCTCGTCTCGTGAACTGAAGTTCTGTTTACACGTCATCGTGAATGCAATAGTTCATATGATTGGACCTCGTCTGTTATGCATATACACTGGCGCATTCTGTTAGAAAATGATTTATTAAGCAGATTACTGTGCTATGGTTTCGTGAATAAGAGTTCGTTCTCGATTGTGATTGTAACGTTGTGTCGTCATTCGTCACCAGTGTCGTTGACTCCTTACTTTGCGCAGCTTGTTTTCTACGAAACCCAGAATTTGTTTCCTGAACAGTGGAGAGAAAGTGAACAAACACTTCGATTGTTATAAAATATCTGATTAGATGCATTGGCTTTGAACTGTTCAATGCATGAAGACTTCCTCATTGAATGTCTCTGTTTGATTATGATTTGAGGTGAACATTTTGAGAACAAACAGTAAATAAAATTTAACATATTTCGAAACATCTTTGATGTAATTTCAATATTCGTAGACGAGAAAGTAATTTTCTAAAATTCCGTGGGTACTGAAGTGACATAAAGGTATTCTCTGAACGTCAACGTATGAAATGTTCAACTGTGAATGTTTTTAGTTGCTCCAAAGTTCAATTTTCCAGAGAAGACCTACTCACAATACGTATTTATATTAAGTACACTTAATGCAGCTACTTTAATTCAATTACCGTGAGCAGCATCCGTATAAAAAATTACGTGAACCGCTTCTCCGAGCGAAACGTCCGCACCCGCCGCAGGGCGGTGTAGTGCAAGAGATCGTCACGGTTATTTTTTCAACGTCTTTGTTAATTGTTGCTAAGTACTTTCCACAGCGAGTTCGAAAAATTACATATTCCGCAATTTGAGTTTTTTCCTCTCACCCAAGTTCAAAGCGAAAATGTAATACACGTGTACAAATTCACGAAAGACAATTCATAAAAAATTCGCTATCGAAACAATTGCGTATACTTTCTTCGTGTGTTAGACAGTGCTGTAAGACACGTGTTCATTGCTGATTAATTATTACTGTAATTCAAGAACTAATTTTAAGACATCCAATACGCGACTGTTCATGTAAGTGGTTGGATAACGTGTTGTGTAATTCAAGGGGGAATTCTCCCTCCGTTTTGTTTTGAAACATTCAAAAGGGAATTAGAAATTCCAGAGTGTCAGCGTGCCCAGTCCACTGTAGCCCTGCTTCTCTCCTGGCTGCTGCCACTGCCTGTCGCTGCCCGTGCCTCCACCTCCGTGTCGCGCCGCGCCGCGTCGCTCGTTTGTCTGCCCGCTCGGCCGAGCGCGAAGATCGTCCTCCCCCACCCCTTCTCCCGAGGGGGATGTCGTCAGCCGCGCCGCCTCAGAATTTTCGAGGGTTCGACTGCACAACTTTCAAATAACCTCACCTGTGTTCCGATGCGAATCTTACATAAACGATGTGTCGTTATTGAGGTTTACAGAGAATCGATATTCATATTTGTATTCATGTGACGATATTAAGTTTAAAGGCATTTGATCTGTAACTTCGACCTAAGTTGAGATTCGTGATCTGAATTAAAATATTCAAACATTTCTTTTGAGACAATTCAATTAAACTTCTCTTCGTATCTTCCTTGACACTGGTTATCAAGCTGTGCCTAATCAGAACTGACCAGTTGTCTCCTTTTGAGGTAATATATTGACAACTGATCGGAAGACTTCAGCACAGTTGTGCCTTTTTTAATTTCGTTTAATAAACAAATTCCATGCGAGTATTCTAATCTGAACCGTCGTGGACGCAGGAGGCGGCCCGTTGCCCCCGGAAGCCTTAGTAGGCCTTTCGTCTCGGGCGCGGGCACTTGCATTCGCGGCCTGCCGTCCAAAGGACGTCAACAATCGACAAAGGGAGCCCCAGCAGCGGGACAAAGTCTAGGAAGAGGCTCTGGCCCTGGGCGGCGCGTGACGCCCGCGCTTTGTGCGGCGGAAACAAAGGTCGGGCGGGCGGCGCCGCGGGGCGGGGAGGAGAAAGGCGCGGAAATCGGGGGCCGCGGTGCCCGCGCCGGTTCCGGACCGTGATCCCGCGACCTCTGGCATTGAATGAGCGTGGCTCATCTCCGGTCCGTCTTTGGAGTTTCCGGTGTTTACGGCGCTCTTAGGGACCTCTTGGTTTTTTTCCGTGGTTTTTCTCCTGCTGAATTTGAAATTCTGCTTCCATTTCGTTTGGTTGTATCTGTCAACCAGTCACAACTCCAGATTAATCGATACTTCTTTAAAAATGGCTCTCAGTGTCGTGATAATCTAATGTTACGACATTGCTGTACTTTCTTAAGCTTCTAAGAAATTTGCCAGTAATGCTTGTATCTTTGGTTCTGAGCCACTGACTTTATACATGGGGGTAATCAAACATTTTGGGAAGAAAGTGTGACGAGGAAGAAATTAGATTTTTGCACAATTAATTTGATGCTTCTGTGTTTATCTAGTAGTTTCATTTTCTGTGTGAATGTGTCATCAAAATCTGACACATTAATAGTTTTTCTTATTTTCTCGTATTCCTTTTAATGCTTCTCATTTTTGATATTCACTCGTACGTAGCTCATATCAATTCGAAGAGTACAGGTTTCTGCGAGTTTAATCTCCTTCATTTAGAGAAGTCTGCCTCGTTCTCGTTCCTCTTCTACGTTAGGTTACACTTCTAGTCTTGAGTTTCTTTTCCTGCAAAAAATTTTTGGTGATTCATCCGCAGGTAAATGGTGACAAACTCATGATTCACACCTTGTGATTCACTCGTTCCTCTGGTTGCTTCGGAATTATAACTTTCTCGATACAATAGGAATATTTTTTACAAAACGATTGAACGTTGATAGGGCTTTACATGATTTCTCTTCTCTAGCCTCTCGAAATTCCAATTATTTTCAGTCCAGAATAGCCTGCTTCGAATTTCGTTCCGGAAGAATACTCTTGTTGTGACGGTCGTCGGACAGAGCAGCGCGTGCCAGAGAGGCGGTCGTCAAGCTTCGCAAGTTGCCCGACCTCCTGCGGAGACAGCGTGGAAAATTGCCGCTCGCATCATCGCCGAAGGAGGAGCGAGGCAGCGGGCAGGAGTAGCTCCGCCGTTATCTCAATCCGTGTGCCACGTTACAGCGGCCCACCAGCATTATTGGTTTGGAACTGAACGTTCTTCAGCGGTGGGCAACGTTAAAAAACAGTTAGCTTCATATTTTGTTTGTTGCCGTTCTCAGAAGAAAACGTGGGGGTGGGAGTAGTTGGATGAAAATTTATGAAACGTATTTTACGTTTTCGAGTATTAACAAGTTGTCATTCACACGCTCATATCAAATAACTTGAGTTTACTGACTTTTTGTGTACTGTATCGTAAATGCCTTTCAACTAACACGTTTCAAAACAAAATGTGTATGTGAGAGAAAAAAACTTAAATAGTGGATATATGAAATATTCAGATGATTTGATTGAATATGTTACACCTAGAACCTCAATTGTCCAAAAGTGATTTAATGATAACCCGTTATAACTAACATATCACAAGTCCGGGAATATGCTTAGAGAGAGATCTCATTCTGAGTGAATATAAACGTGAACCCACTGCGTCCGTTTACTTAAGAGTTCCATTTAGATAGCGGATCTCCTGTGAGCCATTTCAGGTAACAACCAAACCTCTTAGCTGACCCGAGTGTGCGCGACCGCTGACAGCTGACATGGCGTGATATTCCTTCGCGGTTGTGATCGAAACACGTAACTGGACCAACTCTTCTGATACGTTGAATTTCTTTTCTTTTTGTTCTTCGTGATGTATTGGCTGCTCCGCGTTTTCTACGTTTGAGACGAGTTCCAACGACGAGATGGACTGGTTGCGACATGAAACAAATCCGAGAACATGGGCAAACATTGTGCCTTAGTGAATAGTTCGCGAAGTGCGTAGTGAAAACTGACTTTATTAAAAGTGAAACGAAATTGATTTGGCCTTATTAAGGCGAGAGTAAACGAGAAGCTCGCTCTACAAGAAGTAAACTGTGTTCAGTGAATACGTCGCTGGAGGACCAATCTGCAAACAAGTGCGTCCGCGACCCTTCTGAAGATTCGGTCCCACACCGCACCTGCGTGTCGTGCGCCCCAACGGGGGCCGAACCGCCACCACGTGCCTGACGTCGGCGCCTCCTCCTCCTCCCCGCCGCCCCCGCCGCCCCGCCCCGCCGCCGCCGCCGCCGCCGCCCCAGGTGCCCACGGTGAGGAAGTTCGTGCGCGGGGCCGGGGGCGGGGGCCATGGGGGTGACGAGCGCCGGGTGCGAGGCGCTGGGGATGCGCGTGGCGCCTCGCGAGGAGCAGCGGCGCGTCGTCACTTTCGACGACACAGACGGCCTCGAGCAAGACTCCCTCGAGGTAACTGCGCTCGGCTCTTGGCCCTTCACTCTTTTCTGTCCAACGTTCCTCGACGACGAAGGTACCCGAGTCTGTCGTTTTCTATAACATCTTAGTTGGTTCATTTGAGCAACTTGTGATGTTGCTGTGAGACCATTCGCCTTCCTTTTATGAGTACAGGGGGTTTTACTTCATGTTTTGATTTGTTAGTATATATAAATTGTGCAGCAATTGTGCTGCAGCATTTCTCAATACTTTAAATTTATACACCATATTATTTACAAAACATTTTTGAACAATTAGTCCAATTGAAAATACAAAGTAATAATTTTCTTCGTATTGACTTACCTTAATGACCTTACCTGAATAACAACGTTTTGGAGTCACGATGAAGAATTGACTGATTAAAAGAATAATAGAATAAAAGAATTACTGAAACAATATCGAATAATATTAAAAATATTATTTAGATAAAACTTCTTAGTGAATTCTTAGTGATGAATGTTTTTTATAATTTTCTTCTAGGTTTTTTAAATTTATTTTGTTGAAACTGTAATGTGAAGTCTTAAACACTGCAAAAACGTTACTATTATCATTTTAAAGTTCGTTCGATAGTCCTCGTATATTATCCATCACATAAAACACGAGGGGTTTCATCCTCTTCTTCACAAACACATGTTGAGCACATAATGAAAGAGTGAATTTTTTAAATTAAACTTTACATACCCTGTCATATAAAGAGTTCTTTTGTTTGACGGAAGGAACCTATTTTTTCTATTTTTAGTAACAAAATTGCCACGAGGAAGAAAATAATATGTCACCTTTTAACCTAGAATTCCATCTTGTTTGCCATATTTCTTATATTAATTGAGTGACATGACACACCTTTTGTAGAATAGTATTTCCAAGAATTTCGTTATTATTGATGTAGACGTAGGGTTGTTGAAAGATCTGTTCTAAGAGTAAATTTTTGACGTTCTAAATCAAGAGGCATCACTCCAGTGAGAACTTGAAAGACATCTGTGGAAGGTGTTCTGTGTGCTGCTGTCAGAGCTAAAAACAACTTTTCGCAATGTTGAGAACAGAAATTATTGTTTCTTATGTGCAAGTAATGTATGATGAAACCAAACTGAAGATGAATTGGGCGAAAACATTCCTTATAAAATTGAAGAGATCGACGATAAATGTTGTTTAAACTTTAGAAAGTCATAAAAGTTTGAGGAAAAGTTAACTTGCACTCTGACAAACGGGACGAATTTGCGTTTGAAACTTTGGTATCCATGTATTGACCTAAATATTTGTATTATTATACTTCTTTTATTTCTTTGCCATATGATAATATTCCAGAAGAGCAAATATTTCCTAAAAAACATGAAAACGTTTTTTGGAAAATTTCATTTTATTATTTTGTGATCATTCTTCCAATAGTTGACCTTCCCTTATTTTTTGAGATGGATCTTTTTTTGGATGGAATTTCAATTTGTTGCTTTGAGTTTAGATTCCATAACAGTTGCGAGATCATCACCATAATCAGTTCTTTGAAAATTGTATGAATTTAAGTACAGGGTTCTAAAACCCGGTCGATCAATGTGCACTGTTGGACAAAGAATGTTCATTGCAGGTTTTTCCCGGATTATCCCGTTTTCCCCTCTTCTCAATTGTCACATCATCATTTAAATACCAACAGTACTATTTTCATCACCCACCTTATCATTTCATTTATCCCAAGTTTGAACGAAAAAGGTTAGTTTCTACTAATGCGGATATTTAAGATCATGGATCATTATGAAAACGTTCTTTTAGATATAGAAGTGTCTCCTATTGTAGAGATGAAAACTATCGAGAGGGCATTTAGAAAAAAAGTTTATTCTTACAGTACATTTCCATATTGCTAGTTGACTCGTATTACTAGGTTAAAATGAACGTTCTTTGGTTACAAATGTCACATTTTATGAAAACCCAATTTTGCGTAAGTTTCATAATTAAGTTAATACCAAATTATATACTATAACAATGAATGTTAAATTATTAAATTAATATTTTATTTTTAATTTTAAAAACATTTTAAGTGTAAATTTTCCCTCATGTTCTATGAATATTCTTCGATATTACCCGAGGAAGTGAGAAGCTTCATTTTGGAACTTTTATCTGAAGTGAGGGTGATAAGTGTTGCAAATTGTACAATGCTGAAGAGAAAGGTTTAATAAATGTCAATTTTGGAAACGTGTATTGTGAAAAGTCCATTGTGTGTCATGCTTGGAGAGAGCCAACATTAACAACTATTTTTTTCTTCAATGTGTCCTAGAGCTTTGTGTGCTTATCAACGAGGAGTATTGTTATGCCATATTTTATTAGAAATTATTCAATTAAAGATAGTTGTTGAGAAGGAGGACATTACAAATAGGGAAATTATGCCCCGAATAAGTTTGAATAGTTTATGTATGTGTATATGTATGTGTTATGTGGGGAGGGGAGCAAGGGAATAATTTGAAAGCAGCGAATTCAAAAATGGAAACAGTACCAGCACTTGTATTACAGTAGTACAATTTCTGCTATATAATACACTTGAAATTCATTTCTCGTTTAAACAGTTTAGCCTGTCCTTTTCTGTCATATGTCATAAAAATGTTGGTTAAAAAAATATTTCTGAAAGTTGTACAGACAGAGGATTCACGTCAGAGAAAGTATTATTTAGCCGTAGATAATAAGTTTGAGACCTCGAGGACACAGGATACCATTTCGACATTCAATTACTAAGTTGAAATAATAGACTCTCAAAATCCATTGATGTAGTAAACCAATCTGCTGAATGGTGTCAAGGATCTCTATCTAATTGATTCAAGGAATGCTGGAAAATTGATATACCAAGGTCTTCTTGACCCCTAAACTGCCAATATTTCTACTTGCCTTTCGCGGCTTCGAAGGTTTCATAATTTTACTGTTTTGTAACGAATTAGACTGACTAACGTTTCCTCATTAATCGGTTGTCAATTACTTGGCGATGTGTTTATGCTAAAGGCAGTTTCGTCATTATATTGATATTGATTATATTTTCTGAACTGCTGTGTTTTTAAAAACCTAAATATTGCACAAGATTTGGAATGGAAGGTACGTATATTACAAGCGTGAGCCCTACTGCCTTTCGGAGATAATTTTGTATTCATAAAATCTATCGGAGATAATTTTCAATATAGGTATTATTTACGACCATATGTGCAGTGCTTCCATACCAGAGATGACATCGAATATTTACAGGATGACATTTAATTAAACTGATATAAAATCGTGTTTGCTTTTATTGTTATTAGAAGAAGTTTATTTCAATCTATTTCCAGTAGAAAATTATCGTTTTCAAGAAATCTCTGCTTCTTGGCTGCTTCCGAGCTCGCGATTAGAATATTCTGCGCTGCTCCGCTCCTGTATACGCGCTACCATTGTAGTGCGTTTAGGAGTGGAGAAGGCAGATGAGATCGGCAGCAGTAAGCCCCGACGAAAGACACGGTATTCCTACTTCGAATTGCGTAGGTCCGCCCTGTCTCTGAAGTGCTGCGGACACTGCAAAAGTCGCTAACGACATCAACAGCTGCAACAATAGCTGCGTTTCGGACCGAAAGGTCCTATTATTAAAGTCCAATTTCAACTTTGTGGACGGATTAGCGAATTATCAAAAGAACTATACTTGGGTTATTCTAACGTGGCATCTGAGGGTAGCATCTCTAGGATGGAATATTGCATTACTTTTGCTTCTTTCGCTCCTGCGCTAGATGCCGCATGATCGCGACCTTATCAGAATTCTGCAGATCAAGCGACTTTAGCGACACGACGGAGAAAGACGCGAAAAGTCGTGCCATATCCCATCTTGGAGATACTACCTCAGATGCCACGTTTGAAAACCAAGTATAGTGGAATTCAGACGCTGACTAGAGAATTCTTGCGGACGGCTGTCCTCAGCGGTGGTTTTCACGAATACCAGGAGGTGGTTATGACCGATACCAGGCGAAGGCCATAACAGACGGGCGCTATCTTTCCTTTTTCATCCTATTCCCCTCATACATGCATACATACCAACACTCACAAGCATTACACTATCACGTATATTGCAGCCCAATGGGGAGCAGAGAGTTTATTTATATATTGAGGAGGTGCCTCTCTAGAATAACCCGCAAGCCGACTTGCAGGTCAGCGCCCGATCAAGGTTCCAGTGGGGGAGGAACCCACCATCATCCGGTTGCAACGTGCACTACACTCACGGGAGGAAAGGCCAAATGTGTTCACTCCCAGGACATTCACTCTTAGCAATAACCCGCAGGGGGCGTTCCGCTCGGGTGTCTGCTGCCGCGGGACGCGTGTGCGGACGCCAGTTGCGTGCCGTCGCGACGCCTCCGACTCGTCCTCCGGCGCACGCGCCGCCGCCAGGCGCGCGCCGAGAGTGAGCGCGCTTCACTTTTCAACCGAGCAGGAGCAATACGTTGCATTAAAAGTATTGTAATAGAGTATTCCGACACTTGTAGTACTTATTATAATAGGGAGATTGTTGTATATTATTGGAGCCGCGGGGGAGGAGTGGTAGGATGATGGCTTCCTGACCTGAAGGAACCGGCTTCGAATCCCGCACCGGGAGAGGTGGCTCAAGGCATCAATTGATGTCACTGCTGTGCCTTTCACCGCGTGTAACATTACATCAATTAAAGATGACTACATACTAGTCAGAAGAATTTCCCGTTGATGGGCGTTATCTTTGTTAGGCCGAAAACCTATGGAACCGCCTCCTACATCACTCGTCCCACTCCTTCCTTCACAGTGAGGGAAATGTCCGGTCCAGAATTTGCTCAAAGCTGCGCTGCGCGACAGCAGGAGTGAGGGCAGTGACCACGGGGTCGTCGATGGAGTCATCCAATGGAACGCAATCAACTTGGCCCAATGGAGCGGCGCACTGCGGGCGACGCCCCCTTCTCACGCGCCGCCCACGCAGTTTCCCCTACGCTCACACTCGCTTAGGAGGCTCAGGGCAACGTAACTGCAGGTTGTGCTCATGCGCTCAATTCGTCAATCCGTTCATTTGTAGTTGGCTCATTTGTAAATGGCTTCGACACTATCTCTTGCAGTGCCATCTCCTGATATGACGTTCATTTGTTTCCCGACCTATCAAACTGATCTCATCGTGGAATAACCCATCTGTAATAGAGGGGTTTTGCACAGTGAAGTAACATATATCACGTTGGAATAATTTCGGTATGCAATGTTTCTCGTCCTGTAGTACACTAAACGTTACAATAATGAAAAACGCTATATGTGCTTCTGTTTTTAGATGCGTAAGCAAGTACATGCAAAGCAAAATGAGTAGCACAAACTCACTGAAATTAAGCGATTGCAATTCAATGTGCCGTTACAATTTGGAATAATTTCTCTTAAAGTAACGTCTTAGAAGGAAAACGCATTTAGCACTTGGAACGTTATATTGTAATGCGATTACCTTTTAGTAATTACAGGTATTTCAATAAAACCTATGTGAAAACTAAGTATGTTTATTCACGAAAAAAGTGATGTTTGATACACGCACTCGCCTGATTGCCACAAGATGCTTTGTTAATGTACTACTGCTATATGAATTTATTAGAACCCAGAGTCAAACGAAATTTTGTATATCATTTCTTTTTGCAAAGGGCAAAGGAAATGCGTATTAAATGTTGGAACCAATTCTGTTTGAGCTTAATGACTAGGTTATGAGCTGATTCCCTTCTTCGTCTGCCAAATGATTGCAATTGAAAGTAGTATAAAAGACTGCGTATCTGATCCAGTATTAAATTTGACTGTTATGTTAATGGAAAGAGTATAATGTTTATACAATAAAACTAATACAAACATTCAGTTTTTGTTGTTTTTGAAAATACACAAAGCTATTAATCTAAAAGAAAATTCAGAATTCGGGAAATTCAACTGCGTGTTTCCTTTTTCGATTACAATAATTCATACAAGGTGATTATTTTCACCCACATTAAATCTCCACTAAAATCTTGTGAAAATTGATAAAATAATCTCGAAACAATATATTGCGGAGAAACGTAATGTAATTGGTTACTATTTTTACAGATTTAATAATCGTGAAAGTCTGGCAAATTTCATATATATGCTATGCTCATGTATTTTATATGGTATTCGAATTGTCTATTTACGCATAAATTCAATACAAAAATAAAGCATTGTATTATAGACAACTATATTTGCTCATATCCTTCACATTTTTCATAAAAGTTCTACTTAAAACCACACCAAATTACTTAATCGCAACATTTCGGAGATTACTAGTCTCCATCTTCAGGCATCAATATAATCTTGAAAGAATAGTATTTCCTACCTTAATTTTATGTAGTATATGATTTGACCAAGTTTTACGATTCACAAAATGTTAGATTACGTAATATTTTTAATAAATATATAATGAAGAAAGAGAAAAAAATTGAGTATTTAATTACATGTAAGCAACAATGTATACGTCAAGAGGATAACATTCTTGATGATTGGAAACATAAAAAGGTAGTTCATCCATACTACCTATACTATTAAGGTGATCCTACCTTTCCCAGGCCTCACCATTCAACCTCCCCACCTCACTATTCACCTCCAGAGAATCACCCTCTGCCAAACCACCCCGGTACTTAACTACCGCACCACCAAGCCACCTCATTAGCCACCAGCACGACATTTGATGTTCATCCCCAGTTCACCGCAATGTGGTGCAAACGTCACAATTATCATCACTCCTTCCATCACTGTGCCATCATAATTTTCTGAAATCCTGACCCCTCGCTGTCGTAATGGACTCCTTTGCGACTGCTGGTGCCAGCGCCAGCGGCGAAAGCGCCGCGACCCGGCCTGTCGTGTTCGTGGGTGGGCGCGTGGAGCCTCTTCTGGGAAGACGTCGACGTCGGCGGCCGATGCGCCCTGGTTGCCGCGCGACGCCACAACGCCGCAGTGCCGCTCATTTTGCGTTCGCCCACTCAGTGTGGACGGTCTGGGAGGCCACTCCACGAGCGAACGCAGGGGATGATGGCGGAAAGCGTGTGTGCCGCGTGCTGACTAGTTTGGGTGTCGTTCCATGTGGTTGTGTTCAGTTGGTCCAGTTGTTGAATTGTCTTGCAGCAAAACAAGGATGTGAGTGAAAGTGAGCAAGTTTCTCTTATGAGTTGATGATTTATTGTTAGAACCTGCGAGACCTGGAACAAAGTGAACAAGGAAACATTTGACATGAATGTCAAAGTAGAATGTGTGTCGGCAGAAGATCTGTTTTAGAATGTAGATATTTCATTCTTCGCTAAATGTTCGTTTAAAACGTTAAATTAAAGTCCGTGAAATTTCAAGATTACAAGTGTCAAATTTTCATTTTTTTAGGCATGTAATTTGTATATTTCATTAATGTCCCTTGCTCATTGAAAAATTCGTTTTGCCTGCCTGACATCACTTTGTTCGTACAGTTGGTTGTGTGTAGGGTTGATCTGTACGACATAGTAACATAAAACGTCACGTGGAATTGCTTTTTCACTTTATAATTCACTTTGAATATTACTTTTGCCAGGGTGACATCGCTGACAAATAACAAGTAGTCATACAGTTTTATCCTTTGCAAGCATTTCTTCTTTTACTCGTCTACGCCGACGTTGAGAAGTTACGAGTCTGTCAATGTATGTCGTGTATGTTTGCTCCTTGCCTCCTTGCCTCCTTGCGAATTACAATACCGATTATGATCGGGTGAAGTCAGAATTACTCTGTAATATCCCAGGCGTGTCTTATGCTAAGTGTTATTGCTAGTTATACTCAAAATTATTTTGCTGTAGAGAAGTATAGAAAAATATGTGATGGTGGCTTACATTAAATTCTTAAAATGCAAGAGGTATCGTGTATTGCGTACGCATTAAAAGTCAGCAGATAATTGAATTGTAAACGTATATTTTAATATTTGGGAGTATTTTATACAAAGCCTCATCTTTTTCAAATTTTCTGAAAATTGTTCAAATTTTCTTTAATTTTTTCCAGTAGTAAAGTAAAATACGCATAAAAGCATGTCGTAGATCACATTTTCTTTGCACTGCCTGATTTTGAAAATTGTAATAGTGGATTTTTCGGTCCGAGATCGCCACAGCACTCTCTGCCTTAGCGATCTCGGCTACCTGGATCGGCTAATTAGTTAATTAGTATTTTAGTTAATTAGATAGTTATCAGGAGTCATTTAGTATAATCTTTCTCGAAGCGTTGCCATACAGTGGGAAAAAATGTATTGAAGTGGGCATATTAAAGTAGGAAAGAAATGTAAATGCACTCATAAGGCAATATACTGGATGGCCCTTTGTTTAATTTATATGTGAAATTATTGTTGTTTGTCAATACATGTGATGCAAATATTAGTGGAGATAAATTCGCGTTTTTTGGGTTTTTTTGAGTTGCGTGTGCGCAGGCGGTGCAGATGGCGAGCTGCCCCGAGCGCCTGGACCTGTCGGACGGCGGGCTGGAGCGGCTGCCCGAGTCGCTGGCGTCGTTCGGCGCGCTGGCGCGGCTGGCGCGCCTGCGCGCGCGCGGGCCGGCAACGCCCCCCCCCCTCGCCTCTCCGACAACGCGCTCGCGCACCTGCCTGCGGACATCGACCGCCTCACCAGGTGAGCCACGCCCCTCCCATCCCATCCTGTGCTACTCCGGCACTGAGTGAATATACGTTTCCTTGTTGTGATGAGTTAACGTTTGTTTTGTCTGAAATCACTGACCGGGAAGTCCTAGGTTAGAGTCCCGACAGCGGCTGGATTTTCGACACTAGCTTTCCAGCTGGGGCGAATTCAGTCGCTGTCTCGAGGAGAATTCTAGTAGCCGGCTGCTCTCATGAGCAGTTTTCCGTGGTTCCTCCGATCAACACCAGGCAAATGGCAGAGCAGTATCCTAACAGACGGACCATGGACCGCACGTGATCTTTCCTTCCCCTTCCTTGACCTATCCTTATCCTTTTACACACACTTACATTAACACGCACTACATCTCCACATATGCCGGGAGACCGGTCGGGAGGTTAAAACGTGTCCCGGCTAGAACGGTGCCCCGCTGGTGGGAGATACCTGCTTATGGAAAACTCCGCTAGTTAACAGTACGTCGGCGCCGGATCTCCCCATCCAGTGGGAGATCACCGCCACCTCCCGATGAAAAGCACTACACTTACGGGACTAATGAACCCGATAGTTGACGCACCCGGAATCACTATCAATCAATCAATCAATCAATCATCGATCAACCAGAAATATCTGGCTGAGATAGCTTAACGCCACAGCCGTTGTCACTGTAATGCATCTGACCGGATCTGCAGTGGCCCTATCTGGACTTTGAGTCCCGACAGAGGAGTGTTTTTGATACTAGGTAGCTAGCTAAGCCGAGTTCAGCCGCTGTTTGGAATGGAATACCCACCAGCGGTATTTTTCAGAGGTTTCTTCAATCGGCACCAGGCGAATGCCGGAGCAGTGCCCTAACTAACGGGACTCTGAACTCGTGCGATCTTTTTTCTCCTTATCCGTGTTACTTCGTCTCCCCTTAAACACATTTGTTTTCTCTACACTACCACATATGCTGTGAACTTAGTGCATATTCTGGCTGGGCGGTATTCGCTCCATGTTCGCCCACGTGTTGGTCACCCCGGATCTCACGTTCCAGCGAGAGAGGAACACAGCCTCTTCCTGGAATATAACATACAGTACGCGTACGGGACTAATGGCTATTTGTTGATACACTCGGTAAAACAAATCAACCGACAAAAATTATGAAATATGCTCGAAATATTCGGAACAAACCACTGTTTTTGTCTGAATTTTGTAGGCAGTTTTCGACATTTTTAAATGTTTTCAATTGATATAGTAATGTTTGCTAGTACCGTTGACGTGTGGGGACGTTCCTATACTAGAATCTTAGTCTTCATTCTGTTATTTTACAGTTATTTTGTTATTGTGTGATCAATCACTTTTATGTAGTACCAAATCTAAGAACAAAATTACTTATGTCATAAATGAGCATAGCCAATTTTTTTCTGTCAGTATTTTAATTATCTATAAAATTTGTATTCATTATTACTCACAAACTGTCGCGAACTCAGATATTTTGTATAATTCCAGTCGTTGGAAGTATAAAAATAATTCCTTAATAGGGTGATAAAAATGTGTTTTATTCTCGCAACGGCGAACGCTTAGGACTCGGTCAGGCGTTTAGCGAAGCAACAATTCCCAGGAAAGAATCGCCAAGACGCGTAGAGATCGTCAGGGCGGTGATTAACGGAGAAGGAATCTTCCGCCTCGCTGGCACTTCCAACTGCCAGAAGTAGGACGAAGGCTAGAGAGCTTTCATGGAGAGATGTAGTATTTCTATTGCTGTGCGGAAATTAGCCTTGAGAAAATGAAAACAACTACTCTTATTTCACACTTCATTACTTTAATTTTTTTTAAAGCAAAAAAATATTTATTTTATCCACATAGCCTTTTTTTAATAAAATATGAGACCCTTATATTACAACAGTTCAGAAGTTTCTGTGATTTTAATAACATTCTTAATAAATTGTTCAAACATGTTTTTAAATAATAGATTTTGTATGTGAAAACCTACTAGCCGTACCACGAAATTTTTGTTGCGTTATTGCGTGACACAGGAAAAAGGTTAAAATGCTGGTAGGGAATTAAATTAAAATTTAATTCTCTTCAAATTCTTAAAATTCACTCAGTACCACTCCATCGACTGTTCCGAGCTTCTATTCACGAATCACTTGAATTCTTATGTCGCTTTTATCATTCGAGCAAAGAGAACTTCAGAACAAGACGTAATGGCCAGTATAGAATTTTTGTGTCTGATCGTAGTTTCTATTAACTATAGAAAAAAGTGCATGCATTCCTACTATCGCATTTTCAAACGCTAAACGTCGGTACGCTAAACGTCTACTACCTGGTCGATCGAGCGTTCATGTTACTCATGTCAAACTTATTGATTATTAAAAAAATGTTTCATATCGTCTGTAATATAATAAAATATAACCCTCACTTTCCCAATTTTCTCCGATTAAATTGAACTGAAATGAATTTTTTAATAAAAGCAATACTGCATTTGGTAGTATTTTGATATCTTAAGTGTGCTACCAGGACAAGCAGGCTATACCCTAGTACCAATTCACAGTTCTACAATGTCCTAACATCGTCCTTACCGATGTGATGAACTATTATGTAAACAAGAACGTTTTGCTTTCTGGGACTATTATTTTCCTTTTTGGTACAGGCCAAGTCCCAAACAAAACCCGAGAGAACCTCAATGCACATATATTTAGGGTCCTCTCCAATGTACGATTAGATCTTCCCGGTACTTTAATGGACTACTAGGTTGTAATCAAGACCAAGAGGTTAGTGGCAGCATGAAACGAAACTATACGTTTAACGTAAAACTACAATAACAGAATCGAGGAATATATTTGTGAATGCACGTCTTAAACTAATTTTTGTTATGGCGAGTTTAAAAATTGAAGACTTAACTGCAGATATGATGGAGTAATTTTACACTCGTTAACTTTTAAACAAAGTTGTCTCGCACGCTTAGGTTTCGCGTCATGTATTCGCATATTTCATCAATTCATTGTCTTTTAGTAACTAATTTTCTCGTAGCAAAATTGCTTTTAATTCATTGTATTCAAATGTATCTGCATACTATATGCATCTACAAAGTCATCATGCTTATCAAGAAACAATAGACTAGGAAACGTTAATTTGCATAACTAAGTAGCATTTGCACTTTATGACGACCTTCGTGAATTTTCTGAACTCTGTGTGCACTTGGTGCATGGTGCAATTCTTGACTTTCTGTATTGTTGACATATTCCATATAACGAAATTCATTTAATTTTTCAGTTATTTTGTCATCTCCCGCCATCATAGAGCACGGAATCCTTCAGATAGTTTCACCATATCCTTACGATTTTCGTCTTTTTTTGTTTATATAAATTTTCAATTAAACTATCCTTGAATGGACAAGAAAATCCACAGAATAAATTCTTGTAATCATTGTACTACTTTAGTAACAAGTAATTCTACAAGAATTTCCATGTGCACCGTCATCAAAAACGGAAACCATATTGACTGTTTCAACATACTCACAGGTGACAACACACTTGATAATAACTTTGGATTTACACAAACTCAATTATAGTTGTCGGTAATTCAACAATCTATAAGTTGCTTCACCAAATAATAAAGCGTCTTACGTAGGACCAGTTTAACTATATTATTGATTAATAGTATCAAACTCAATTAACTATAGCTTAAATGTCATTTGTGAATAACCTTCTAAACTTGCATTTTCCTGTGTCTGAAAGAACATCATCAACGTTGCTGCGAACGTACTACGTATGTCGCATGATGTTGTTTGAGACCTCCCTGAGGTGAGATTTGTGTCCATTCTAACGGGTGAAGTCATGGTATTTGGAAATTTATTGTAATTTTGCATTTTCTCCCGTCTCTGAAAAAAAAAGCCGAAATCAACTTACGCATATTTGTGAATTGAATTATAGTACTGCATTTGTGATGGCGTTGGTAATCTGCTTGTATTTTGCATTTTCTCCCGTCTCTGAAAAAAAAAGCCGAAATCAACTTAGGCATATTTGTGAATTGAATTATAGTACTGCATTTGTGATGGCGTTGGCAATCTGCTTGTAGTTCCGCTCACTGCCGCGAAATGGCGTTGGCGCAAGAAAAGTTTCAACGGACCGCTCTCCCCTCGCGCACCCACGCAACAGCCACAAGGGTCTGCCAACATCTGACTGCCGCCGACTCTCGTTCATTCAAGCCTGGATAAATCGATCACCCGTTCAATTCCGAATGATCTTCATTTCTTTTAAGAAAATATCTCACTTCTTTCCTGCCTTTCCTTGCTTAATCTCTATCCAAAGTGTCTCATTAATTACGGCTGTGTTATACTGGAAAACGATATTCAAATATGTAAGAAGGGCAATGGGAATAGGTGTTAATGAAGGTACGGATTTTAAATTAGTGCGTCGCTAGTAGACGTTCGTTTTGTTTGAACTTGTTCGATTTGTATTAGTTGAATTTATCTAAGTGTAGTGTCAATAAATCGGATATTATCTTCATAAAAGGACTATCTTAGCCATATATATACCGATATGTCATGTGACATACCGATATGTCACGTTAAAATAAATTAACATTTATTTGTAGACAATATGGTGGAACATGCATTACGAAATATCACGAGAGCTAGAGCTTAGCAACGACCGTGAATAAACAATGTAGTTTTGTTTTCTAAATGCATTAAGAGTTTTCTGGATGCCGAAAGTAGAAAATTTGGGATTGGGCGAAGAAGTTAACACGATCAAAATGTCAGCTACACCAAAATATAACGAACGTATGGATTGGCTGGGTGAGAGAAGGACGGTCAAATGTTTTGAAAAATTAAGGAGTTTAATACGAAGTCTTCGAGGATGAATCATGCAGGAAGATTTCATTCTGCTCTGAAACGCGCTTCTGAACTGTTCGTAGATATTTTCATGTGGAAGCAATATTGAAGTATAAATTGGAACTTTGTCGGGAGTGGTAATCAAGTTCGGGACTATGTCATAGGACGTAATCGGGACTGGTAATTTTGATAGTTTGAGAACAGCTTGGATAGGGAAGAAGAGGATTTCGTTGGAACTTTGGACTACGGCAAGATCGCAAGATATTTCGACTGAGAAGTCTACGAGGGACATCAACGAAGAAAAGATAAGTTAACCGCGGTGTAAAATTGTAAATTGAAAGAGATCATGATCAAAGGCCTAACTTAAATTCATTAAATTGTTTGACAAAAAAGTAAAAATAAACTTTGTTAAATTTTGTTCTATAGAAAAGAAAGTGATTTTTCATTTAGTCAATCCGAACAGAAATGAACTAGGAATAGAATCATTCTATTTCAGATTCCCAGCTGCGCTGTATAGTCGGCGGATCCTATAATCCATTATAGAGGTAATAAGGATTATAATATATCGTGACCCATTGACCCAGCAAGCCGGACGTTAAGATCTTTGGCAGATATAAATGTAGAGAGAAAGGAAAATTTTGGTATATCTCAATATATATATATATATATATATATATATATATATATATATATATATAATTTATTGTACGCATACATCCACAGTCTCCTCATAGCATTCACATTTAATTATCCCAACATTAAACACTACGGCATTGAAAGCCTTTTTTAATGTTCACACCCAGTACACTCATTTAACAACCTCGATCACTGTCGTTTAACCATTTTTGAGCCCCCTGCCTTACGAATTGAGGCCATAAAAAGAAGACTGCGTTTGAGAACCGTTGCCGCAATCCATGCACGAGAAAACAAATTACTGAACTAAATTATTTTATTTACCACTCAATTCTTTCAATTGTTTCTAGATTAGATGTTTAGAGCTGAGTAGAAAACTGGAATTATGTTTCAGTTTTGTTCAGCTGGATAAAGAACTCCTAAAATATAGAAATGTAATTATGTTTCACTGGAATGGTAGAGCTGGATAGAGTGCTTTTAGAATACTAAGACGTGGAATTATTTTCACTGAAAACTCGTAGAATTATAAGCGTGAAATTATGTTACACGAATTGTAGAACTGGATAGATTAAATTCTTACCTGCTTCACTGGAATTATAGAGCTGTTTTTAATACTTTTTAATACAGGCGTGGAATTATGTTGCATGGGAATTGTAGAGCTGGATAGATTGCTCTTAGCTGTTTGCTGACGTGGAGGGCGGCGGTGAACGGAGGGGAAAAGGCAGTTTCGATGAGCCTCCGCTCCAGCGATTGAGAAGCCTTTCCTCTGCTTTTTGTGTCGCAGCTGCTGTACCGTGCCATGTTACTTCACGCAGCTGTTGGCAGAGAAGCGAGAAGGTCCGTCTCGAGCGGTGTGAAACCCACCTTTCTTCTGATGGGCTTTGGTTTTCTCCGGATGTAGTAGGCAATGCACCTGCTCTGGGATTGCATGCGAACAGAGAAAAGAATTCCCAGAAGTAGAGCTGCAAATTTATTTTGTATTGGAGCAATCATACTTTTCCTTCGAAAGGCAATGAGTCTGCGTCGTCAGCGGTTGGGCTATAAAGACTGATGTCAATCAACAACCCACGTAGGCATTTCAAATACTATGTATGAAAAAATGAAAGTATGCAAAACATTTCAAAGTGTGGTAAATGTAACAGAGCATAAAGTGGTATGTTTAATATCATGAAGTAGGTTTCCTTTAGTTTTCTCGCGTTGCAAAGCAAAATAGGTGTTCCTTCTATACCGTCTGACTTCCTTCACTTCTACAATCATTTTCCCACACCACACTAATTAACAACTTCGCCACCATTAGCCCAATTTGTCGCAAATTCTCACTTAAAAAACACGAAGAAGGCAAACAAAAATATCAATTTAATTTAGCCAGTAATTCCCGGCCAATTTCTTCGTGCGAACTCTTTCTAGAAACTGAAATAATTGTATTAATCCCCTGTAATTGGAAAACTAAAGAAAACGAAATTTGGTTGTTTTTAAAATTGTTTCCATATTGCAAAATGGAAAAAAATACTTCTTTGAAATCACTCAACTGAAAACAGGAAAATGTATGTATTTTTACTGCATTCAACTATAGAAATAACCTTAAGTAAACAGTCAAATCAATATCAGTGATTTCCATTTGCTGTCGTTCTATTTGGTTGCTAACGAGCCCCATACCCAGCAAGAGTTCGATAAATATGGACAATAAAGGGAGAGTGTCATCGTGGCAAAATAATAATGTGGTTACAGTACCGCTCGGATCACCCGGTGCCTTGAGGTGTAGAGCAAACCGCAACGGGTCTTTGGAAATATGATTCAGCGCCTTCAATTACGGATCCTTTGCGCGCTCTGGTGCACAGGCGCAAGTGGAAATACCTCTGCTCACCCCGTCCCGGCTCATACTTCCTGGGCTTCATCACTTTCTGGGAATACCACGAACCCCCTTTCTGTCAGAAGAATATCGAAACTTACGAGATAGGTTAAGCGTTATCTATTGAGTTTCATATTTATTTATTTACTACTAATTTATTAAAAATGTGCTGCAAATCAGCATAAAGATCCAGTAGATAATAAAGCTACAGAATGAACTACATACCTTCTCTGTAATCATTTAAATATTTTTAAGTAAAATTAAAGTAAGAAACTAATAAACAAAATAAAATAAGCTGAGTAAATAACTATCACTAACACACAGAACATCAACTTCAACAAAATTAAAAAAAAACGAAGAATAACATGAAAAAGAACATACAATAAATTAATAGCTCAAATATTTAGAAACAAAGAATACATCTAAGTCATCGAACATAAACATTAAATTTCATGCGAAATATACAGAAGTTGTATTTATTATAAATACGAAAAATGAGAATAGTTTGGAGTGTTCTTGGAGTCTGATCATGTACGAATATTTCTGAGAAGTCTGTTTTTAAATATTATGATTCATTTTTTAAAAGAAACTAGGCAGAACGGTGTTACTGTTGGAAAATAAACGTTAGTTCCGGACACTGCCCATAAGAAAAGGGAAGAGAACGGGGGAAAAGAGAAAGCGAGAATAATCACTAGGAAAGGTCGAGTCTGGTATTCATGAATCATCCCCGTGAATGTGTCTAGTTAATTTTATTAACATACATTTATAAAAGCAGAAAATATCTAGGACTTCCTAGTGATTAAATTTTCAGTTTGCAGTATGTAACACGGTTCCTGACTGACTTTTTCTGAAAGCAGCATATAAACTAAAATAGCACAACAAATTCTTGTGAATGGAAAGCACAGTATTTGTTCCTATATCGAGACTTGCGGCATTCACAAAAAAGTCATAATTATGTCTTAAATACTTCTTTAAAATTTACTCTGAAACCAACCAATTCCGAAGCAGTGGCTAGATCAGGGTACTATGTCTTCCGTATTATTAAAAAGTAGCTTTTTTAGTCCCTCTTTACCTGGGCTTCTTTAGCGAGAAATCAGACGTACGTAATTAACGATTCGTTATGTGAAGACCATATAGAGTTGTCTGCAGTTCTTTCTTTCTCCTTTCTTCTTTTTCTTTCTCCTTTCTTCTTTCTTCTTTCTCCTTTTCACTTTCTCCTTTTTCTTTCTTCTTTTTCTTCTTCTTATTCTTCTTCTTTATTCTTCTTCTTCTTTTTTCTTTCTTCTTCACTTTCATTTTGGTGTTTCAGCTAATATAACGGTAGAATCACGATTGCAGAGCCGCTGCAATACTAGCGTGTAGCGCATAAATGTCGAGCACGTGGCCTCGCGAAAGCTGATCGATTCACACTGCTCAACTAAATGTCCGACAACAATAGACGTAAAACCTTCATTTCATCATTCAGTATATCTTAAATGTCACGCTAGAATATAATTATAACACTTCTGTTGAAAATTGTATCACGATTACATGTTAGTGTTTAAATTTGACTGACAATAGTTGTGATAATTTTATATTTAGTTTGATAATAAATATTAGCATTTTAGTTTCCCTTGAAATTTCTAATCGTTCGGAGTGTATTTTAGAGTGATTTATCTCAAGAATCTTCATAGAAGAGCGTATGAGTCGATGGAATAAAAGCACGTTCGTGTGACAAAAACTAGGTGTAATCTGAGAGGAGATCGCGACCAGTCGTCCGTTCTTGGTCGATTGCCTGCAGCGGATATTGATTCGGAAGCGAAGCGGGGCGCGACGGTGACAGATTTTGCGCCCGACGGCGAAACCGTCACGCCCACGCCGCCCCCCCCCCCGGAGACGAGGCGGCGCGTCGTCGGCGAGGACCGTGGGGAAGGGGCGGAAATCAATAATCATTCGCATTGAAAACATAGACGCAGAGGTGGAAGCATGAACATTATTTTTTAACATACACATTACCATTGTATTCACGAGGATCGTGGACATAAACCTGATATCACTAATCGACAACATTGTTAACATTGATTGATTGATTTTTTCGTAGTGCATATTTTTTCTCAGGAGACGGCGGTGATCTTCCCCCGCTAGATGGCGAGATCTGGCGCCGACCTACCGTCGGCTAGTAGGGTTTCCGCCTAACCAGGACTCTCCCACCAGCGGGACACCACCCCGGCCGGGGCAAGCTCTAAGCTCTCGACCGGTCTCCTGGAATATGTGGTAGTGTAGTGCATATTAGTGTGTGTGAGGAGAGAGGATAGGACAAGGAAGGGGATGGACAGATCGCGCGCGGTCCGTGGCCCGTTTGTTAGGGTACTGCTCCGGCATTTGCCTGATGTTGATCGGAGAAACCACAGAAACTACCGATCAGAGCAGCCGGCCACTAGAATTGTTCTCCAGGCAGCGCCTGAATTTGAGCTAGCTAAAAGCTAGTGTCGAAAATCCTGCCGCCATCAGGACTCGAACCTAGGACCTCCCGGTCAGAGGTGCTGCAGTGACATCAGTTGATGTACTGAGCTACCGCTCCCGGTAACATTGGTAACAATTTGTTTACAACCGAACGACTGCAAGTAAGATTAATGCGATCTTGCAAGGATGACAATGATTTCTTAAACCAAGTGCGCAGTGAATTATTGTATATGGCATTACATTAGCAATGTTGGGGAAGAATGGCAATCTTTGCTGTTACAGACTGCAATATTTTGTCTAACAAAAACGTTTGTTATTGTCTGGGTGTCGCTGCGATGCAGGATAGTGTTTTCGCTCGAGTTGCGCGAAAGCTTGAGGTTCGGAACTTCCTCGGTTGTCCTTTACGTTTAAGTATACGTAACGACGTTCAGGTTTATGTTTACGTTCACGGTTCTAAATCGTTTCTGTTGAATGTTTCCGACGTACTGTTGAATTGATGGAAGTTATTTTCAGAAGCGCCAAATACGGTTGGAGAGAGCGTAAAACTAATGAAATTTACCTCGTTGATACTAATGCGAATACAAGCGAGCCCTAGACACACTTCAAGTGAGAGGCATACGAATACCAAACAAATCATAATAGTTCTACATCAGGGAAGACGCATATTGTTGAAATTGTTGGGCACGATACGGATCAAGAGAGCAACGCATGTTGCTGCGCATTGCAATTGCGACATTGGCGTACGACGCGTAGGTTTTTAAAGCTCTGCGGACATTGCCAGAAAAGTTCCAGTATCTCAAAGCGCTACTGCACCGCCATGGCAAGAGTCCCCGAATGCAAGAGGAGTGCATTTCTTCGGCGAAGACGGTTCCGAACGCCGATTTCGCCGCCGAGCTCGAACTCTGCGTACTATGTAAAATAGGAAGCACTAAACTTCCGAAAACCAAAAATAATCTTCTCGGAAATCATCGTGCCTTCAACTCTCCACTCCTAGACGTTGCTAGGCGGGGGCAACAGAAGAGACGTTAGTAAATGGTGACGGCCGTTGAGGTGGCGCTACCCTCTGCATCTAAGCAGCTCTGACCGCGCTCACCCACTGATACTCAACAGCACCTGACTGGTGCTCCAGAGAGACGAAACGTGATATTGTCTGCTATAATCACCGGCTGAATTCAGCTCATAGCCAGCATTGCTGCTGTCTCTACGGAGACTGGTCGGGAGATCCTACGATTCGAGGGTAGGATTTTCGACACCAGCTGCATAGCTAGTCAAATCTAACCGCTGCATGGAGGAGAATTAGAACAGCCGGCTTCTCTGATTGGTAGTTTTCCGTGGGTTCTCCTTTTAACACCGGGCAAATGTCGGAGCAGTACCCTAACAAACGGGCCACGGACCGCGCGCGATCTTTACCTCCCCTTTCCTGTTCTATCCTCGCCCTTTACATTTGCATGCACTACATTATGACACATGACGGGAGACCAGTGGGGAGCTTAGAGTTTGTGCCGGCTGGGGCGGTGCCCCGTTGGTGGGAGAGACCTGGTTGCGGAAAACCTCGTTATCCGCTGGTAGGTCGGTGTCGAATCTCACCATCCGGCAGGGAACGATCACCGCCACCTCCAGAAGAAAAACTGCACTATGCTCATGGGACTGATGGCCTTAGCAGTAGACGCGCCCGGATTCACTTATTCATCAATCAATCGATCCTGTGCAGAGCCAAGCGCGTCGCAAGGGAAAGGGCCGCCGCCGCGCCAGGGCCAGGGCTCGCGTGCCCGCGGTGTGGTCAGAGCGTGTGGCGCAACGCGGCGAGACGCTTCCGGTGTTTCCTCCTCCTCCTCCTCCTCCTCCTCCTCCTCATGCGCGTCCGTCTCCTTCACGGGCGCTGCGCCTGCATAATGGCCGGGTCGCCCCGCCCCCGCCCCGCCGCCGGACGCCGGCCGGCGCCGCCCCCTCGCCGCCCCCAGCGGCGCGTGCCAGTTCTGCTCCACATGGGCGCCGCGGCGCCTCGTAAGGCGCGCCCTGCGCTGCGTCTCTGAACCTCCGGCGACGGCGTTTTTTTTTTAGTTCTTTGTTTTGCGTGTGTGTGCGTAAGTTGCGGGAACTTCGGAGATCGGCGGACAATTTTTTAAAGGTAATGTGTACACGTTTATACCGTCTTTAATTCTCTATTCAGAGCGAATTTTCGAATATTTAAGGGAAAAATTACGCGCCGCATATTGCGCTGTTTGTCTGAGCTAAAGCACCGGCGCCTTTTTTGCGTGTGAGCGTATTGCTGTGACCTCAACAATTGTCGCTCGTTTTTTGCAAAGGTAATGTTTGTTTACAATCTTCGTCGTCATTGCCGAAATATATTTTCTGCTACTTAAGCAGGCACGTGTATCTTCCATTTACTTCCATTTATTGCTTTTGTTTTGTAGATCATAGCAGATCTTCCCTTCAATAGTTTACAATCTTACTTGGCGAATTTTTTGTGTATATGAATTTTGTGGGAACGTCGGCGATCTTCGGACATATTCCACGAAGGAATATTTTGTTAGATATATTCACTATCTTTTAAATCCTTTAAAGAAGTATTTCTGTTATTTTTAAGTCAAACATTAGGGGGCAGATCCTACTTTTTTTCTGATCTAGGGCCGGCCGACGACTTTTGTATTTGGTTTGCGTGTGTGAACTTTCCCGTGACTTTGAAGATTATTCTTGATTATATGCAAAGGTAATATTTATTTTGTTCTCATTGTCTTTAAATTTTGTTTCATTTTATAAGAGACAGATGAAGACACTCGTCGCTTATCACACACTTATCTTCAATCTGTAGTGACAGCATATTTGTGTGCATGTATGTAATGTTATGATCTGGGCCTCTATAGCCAATTTTTTTTTCTGTTGTCTGGTGTATGAATTTTTGCACTAACATCAACAGAGGTCGTTAATTATTTACAAATATAATGTTTGTTTACAATCTCACAGGACTTTTTTTCATGACGGCGTTTGTGCACATTCATTAGTGGCATATTAATTTTGTGACCTCTCTGTTTATCTGCTTGTGATATTAGTGGAAGTACTACACAAAGTGAACATTCTATCTACCTGCCTTGCTTCAGATTTATGTGCATTACGCTCCGGATGATATCTCATCACATTCCTTTAAGGAGATTTTCTTTTGACAAATCATGCAGCATTTAAATAAAGTCAATGAAGTACTCGTGGATACTTACGAGTATTTGGCATATTTTAAAAGTTGTTTAGGTCATTTAAAAAACACTAGTTTTATTCATCATTATTGTTTTAATTATTATTTATATTTTAAGCATAAAATACAACATATAAACAAAAATAATGAATTACAATAATTTTCACAATAAATTAAATTAAATTTGTCTAAACCAGTATTCTCGAAGAAAAAGTTGTTGTGGGTATTCGACAATGCCATATATTTAAAGTAGTGTTTTGTCATTGTTTTGCTTTACAAATATTAGAGCTTAAGTTTTTTCAGAAACTTCTCTATTATATTAATTGCTCCAGGAAAAGCTAACGCGGAACATTCTGGCACAGTTATCTGAAAGAAGGCCGCAGCGTTCTTCTCTAGCAGAGAATCCGGAACTGCGGTTTCGCTAACAAAATCAGATCACTTTTCGATCCACGTTGCTGACATATTGTGAATGAAATACGCGTAATATATAAGTAGGAAGTGCAGAATAGAATGGAATATAGAGATTACTTTCTCCTATTTTTAGAGGTTTAAGAACAGGAGTATTGAAAATTAATTTTCGATCGTTATGTGAATGCGTTATGCGCTTCATTATTGATTTTAAGATGTTATGATTTCTCTTCACGTAATATTCTTATATGTATCCCTGTTTCTTTTGGCTTATGAGTGATAATTTTATTCTTTTCAAGTCTGTTTTAAGTTTATCACTTCAAGAATTATTGATAAGAGTTTTCTTATTCGACTCATCTGTTTGTCAATTCGCATACTGTTGAAACAATTCCCACACACAAACTGCTTATAAAATTATTGGGATTCGATGTAACCCGTTTCGAATTTATGTTTTAAACATGTGCGCCAGGAAAAGGTTACGTTAATATTATTAAAATTAATGCTTCAACCGTTATCTAAATATCAATATCCCGTTAGCTGGGTCGATGGGTTTCGTTAGAAATAATCGCTATTACCTACTAATAGCCGATTATCCGATCTGCCATCTATGCAGAGTGGCGAGGAATCTGAAACAAAATATTTGTCTAGCTACTTATTAGCTGGAATTGGCCAAATGAAAATCGTTTGTTTTATTTCAAAAGAAACTTATGGTTTATTCTTAATGCCAGGCAAAAATATGACTTGAAAAATTTGTAACAACTAAAGAATGTTCTTTTGGTCATGAGCTCTTTCGAACCTTATCCTGCAGTACAAAATATATCGTTCAAGTGCCCGTCTTCGCGCGCACTTGAACGAGGGCGCCACGAAGAACCATTTTCCTCTTCTTCTCGGTGACGAGAATTCCAAAGTCCAAGTACCAGATTCTTCTCTCCTGCTCTTGCACAAATGTTGTCGAGTCACTGATCCTCACCACCTCAAATACTTGTAGTTCTAATTTAATTTACTTCGCGAAAGTTCCCAGTTCTTTCTGATTACGCGACGAGAAAGTTAAAGTTCAGCAAACTATTATTTACTCAGAATTATTCCAAGTCATGTTGCGTACAAATTCATTCAAATTCTAATTTCCGCACATGCAAAAATATTCAGAGTCCCAATAAAATTAATTACCATTTTTACACAGCAAATTATTCGAACCTTTTTTCCCAGGAAATTCTAATTTCCGTTCATCCATCAAGAATTACTCAGTCATATACTATTCACTCTCAAGAAAAGTCCCAATCTCACAAAATGAATCATCCGCGAGCGACCCGCATAGCACCACGACATATGTCAGAATGTGAAAATAATCTTCCTTCATGACTCGTATTTTTTCTACTGTTTTTCACCAGAAACATTCGAATTCCGTCGTGAATAGACTGTCACTGCTCTCCTGGCCAATCTCTAAATTGATTACATAATCAACCAGCTATGCCCTAGACTGTCATTGCTTTCTCAACCAATCCCTAAATTGTTTACTTGATCAGCTAGCCGTGCCCTCAGGTCCAATGCCAGAATGAAGTTTATTGACCTTGACAACTCGGCTGCCGTTGCTAGGGCGCCATATTTCTATTTGTTTATCCTTGTATATTTACCCCATTTACGACAAATATTAGTAAATAAATGTGTGACATGTTGTTTTGTCACACTGTATTCAATTTTTGGTAATACGAATTCGTGAAAGCTCTTGTAAATGTAACTGTTATTGATGATCGCGAGTATTTCAAAAATTTCAGCCTGTTAAATAACAATAACGCTGAGTTTAGGTAGATATATTCTGTTCTCGTCAAACGGATATTTCTTTTGAATATTAACAGTGCCTTTCCAGAATTTTCTTTCGTGCGAAGATCGACATCTAATCAAGGAAAGTTCTTAGGCCATTCATGAGACTAACAGTTTCTTGAAACTAGTTAATAAAGCATTTATTTCATTTGTATAAAGTAACGTTTCGAGGCTCAATTTGCCTCATCATCAGGCTAGAAACAACACATTCTTTTAAATACTATTCATTTTGTGTAAAACACATAAGATGTTACCCAATACAGAAAGAATTGAAACTCACCTTATTATATGTTACACAAAATTCAAACTAGGAAATAAATAGTTTCAATAGTTTTTTGAAACTGTTCGTCTCATGAATGGCCAAATAAGTTTCCTTAATAATACAAATTGACGGAAAAGGATTGTAATAATCAAAATCTAATCTTAACATTACAGAGACCTGCAGAGGTTGTTCCTCCACATTTGCGATATCCGTAAATAGATGGACACATTCTTTCCTCAAGTTTGTGAAACCCTTGGTGTAATTGATCTAAAATACATTTCAGACGGAAATTTAGAACTATTTCCCTAAAAAGGTCAACTCAAAAGAAAAGCATGTTCTGATCACACAATATTAAGTAGAATCACTTTTTCCTTAATTTCTTCGGAAGCAATCTTTACTCCCTATCCTTTCCTTAAGCTACATGCCTGGGTAAGATTTGAGATTTGTAAAATAAATGTTAATTAGTTGAAACTAACTGAATAGCATTTCTCGTTAAAATTAACGAAATGAAATAAACTCCGGTCTTCCCGCCCCAAAGAGCGGGGGATTTCGCTCGAATCCATCGTGCCTCTGCAATGTGGAATTGCTAATCAGCGTGAGTGAGGCAACGCGCCAAGTGCAGCCCGTGCACCGGGCCGTGACTCGGGGAGGCTGCCGGGCGCGACGCCGCGCTTGCGTTTCCGCTGCCACACTTTTATTAAGACTTGGCTCGCGCACCTAACGGAGATCTCAAAGACACTGTTACGGATCAGCCTCGGGTTGTTTTTCTTCTTCTTTTTTGTGCAGTTTAATACACAGTACTGTGAAGCGAAGAAAAAATATTGTGAAATGATCAAACTTTTCTCTTATAATAAAATGACGAAAATATAGATGTGAATAATTCTCAAATTAATTATTTCTTAACCGTTGAAATAAGTACCGCAAGTTGAATTTGAAAATCCGCTGGATTTTCTATCCCGCATTAAACGTAAAGGTTGTTTACTCTCACCTTGAGTTGTTTCCTTATTGTGTCTTATGAACACAATTTGATTTAATGGTTTCTCATGGAAATGCGATGTAAAAAACACAAAAGATAAATACTATGGGTGTCTGTACTGAATACATTTTGTGTAATTTGTGGATAGCTTCGTTGATAAATTTCTTCTTCTTTTTTTCAAAACTATTTGTAGTGTTGTTACCATCTAAGGAAGTTGGGACAAAACATTATAAAATATGAACTATCATATAAATATGTCTATGTAATTTATTTTCTCTTCAGAGTTAAGTTACTTTGATACAATCCTTTCAATACGACTTAGGAAATTGTTTTGTACTTCTCCTGAAAAACGTGTATTGTTTGTATTATTTTCTTCATTCGTTTTCTTTTAATTCCTTTTTTCTTCTTTAATTCCTTTTTTCTTCTTTAATATTCGTTCTCCTTTTAAATAGATATATAATTCGATTTTAAACTCGTGGTTCTTACCAGTCTTTTATAAGTTCTCGTAGTAACTTCATTCTCAATATTTATACGAGAATAAAATTGTCATCTCATCTTCTCTTCATGGAGCTTCCTCATAGCTTGCCGAGGCCCTGCGAGTCACGTTTTCATATTTTTCTGAATCTCTGTTTGCTCCTCATTCGGCACATACGGTGGTGCGTGGTACTACTGATGCATGCAATTAGACATATAAATACCCCCTCCGTCCTGTGGTGTCGCCTCTCCGCCTGCTGCATGTGTGGGGGGTTTCGGATTGCATATCCGGCGCAAGGCAGCGCTCTTGCTGAGAGTCTCGAAAGAGAAAGGGACCAGGTGCCTTCCACGGTGTCAAGATTCACGGGACACTATTCCAGTCTTCGAAGCTTATATGATGGTTAACCTTTTAACATTTCGAAATCACTTCTTCACTTCAATAGTTAAATACTCTTCTACTGACAGTTAAGAAGATATGGGTACACTTAAATTTCTCAATAAAAGTTCTTCCACAGACGCATCTTCTCAACTAAGTTTATGATAAAAAATATAAAACAATAACGGTTCACCTGTTACCTGTTAGATCTCAATATCTTTTCAAAAACACATCATTTTATGTTGATATCCAATACAAATTATCCATCATTCAATATCCGATACACTTATTCAATTTATCTTTTAATTTTATGCAGTTCCACCAGTCGTAGCTCTAATTGCAGTTATCTGTTGCTTTGGCGAACTACAAGTCTATCTTCTAAGCTCTCTTTGATTTTAATATCAACTTATGATGTTTAGAATACTTATTTTTCGACCCATTAGTTAAAGTGTTCTTTTAGGTCGCATGTACCGTGCTAATAGTTCCATTGTAGCACTGTTGCTAAAAGTGAGGTGATTCTCAAGTGTTCAAATAAGTGTGTGAATGCAACAAAGAAAACAAAACCCGCATCAGCTACTACTGGCCTTAATATATCATTAGGTAAACTTGAATTAAAATAAAATAAGATTGTTTAAAAATGGTGTGTGACACATGTGGCAAACTGATTTTATTGTCTTACTTGCAAAATAAAATTTACTTTTACCATCCGTTTTATAAATAACTATTAACATTTCGGTATGGTTCAATGTAAAAATAGTTGGGTTTCGCAAAACATTTTAATTAAAACTATTATTTTATAAATAACTATTAACATTTCGGATGTTCAATGTAAAATTAGTTGGGTTTATATATATATATATATATATATATATATTAGTTCCATATATATATATATATATATATATATATATATATATATATATATTAGTTCCATATATATTAGTTCCATATATATATATATATATATATATATATATATATATGTACTAATATTTACAACAATACAGTAATTAAAATTTCTGTACAAGAGGCCAGGGGGCAGGAGTGACACCGCCATGATGTGTCAGACTGCGCCGCCCCCGCCCCCGCCCCCCCCCCACTGACGACCCTTCGCGACGGACGCGTGCGGCAGAGCGTGCAGCCGCAGGCAGCGTTTTCTCTTTTTACCTCCAGAGCCCCGACTCCGCCCCTTCTTCCATCCTGGATGCAAACACTGAATGCTATTCTAACGCAGTGGACACATTTTCGCTTGGTGCGCGCAAGATCAAATGTCTTCCGCCTCATAGATCAGTTCACTGAGTGACACTTTCTAGGTTCATGTTTTAGAAAAAGCCCTTAAAATGACTTATATTAAATAATGTCTTTAAATGCTTTTTTTTATGTAACAAAGAGGCTTACATGACAATCGAATACTATAATATCTTGCTACAGTGTGTCAACCTGTGTTGATGAATAAGTCTTGCTATTGGATATCAGAGAAAGCACAACAATAATATTTTAATATGCTGTAAACATAATCATTCCTTATCCTTGTAGCAAACTATAGTATTCTCCTAGAATGTTATTTTCTACTCTCCTATTCTTTTTACGAAGATATTTACGGTATTGCAAGTCATTAAGTCGGGATTACAGTTGTCTTTTCACCACAATAGTTTTAGCATAAGACCATTCCTTATGACCATTCCCTAGTCACATGACTCGCGCCGTATTGTCCCAATTAACCACCACATACTAAGGGATAATCTCGTTTAATAATGATTGCGAATTGTAAATTTGAGTTGATACCTAGTTGAAGAAATGGTTCAAAACAGTTTGTTATGAATTTGCATACAGTATCACGTTCTCAAAAAGAATTGTATTATTATACTTTATGCAGTTCGTTCCTGGCCACAAGTATGGTGGGAATTAAAAAAAATGAAGTTTTGGTTCTTCTTGTTTCACTGTGCATGCCGTGCCAAGACGTGGCGCGCAAACCGGTTGGGCCTAGACATTGCATTAATTGTCGCGCCAGCCCGGAGTGACCGTCATGGTTGCGTGTATTCATGAATTTACGTAAGCGCGAGCCAAGGAGCATACAAATGTGCCTCTTTAGTTTCACTACATCCGCGTCTTCCCCAGACGCCGCAACGTTACGTAAAGAGGCGGCGAGATACGGCGCGAACGACCCCTGTCGCACGGCGCTGTGGCGCGCGACCGTCGCAGGCAACACGTCGCCCCTCGTGGCGCCCTCAGCAGCACCCATGCGACCAGCCCGGTTCGACGCGGCCCGCTCTGCCGGTGTGGCGTCAGCTCTCCACTGGCGTAACTTTTTTGAGCAAGACCTTCAGTCCGCAAGCTGTTCCTTCCTCCGCTGGCTTATCTCTCTTCCTCGGTATTCTTCTGTAACTGCGAGATTTTTCTTAAGATTTACTTTCCATTTTACGTCTGTTTTCTTACGGCGTTTTGCTTCAAAGGTGGTCCCTTTCTCAGGCGGTTTATCGTGTTTACCTTCTTCTTTCGCTATCTTGTCTTGTTCTGGAGACTTCACTTGATTCATTTTTCCGTCCCCTCCCCGCACTTCTTGCTCTCCTGCTCATAAAGGAAGTCCCGCCCTGTACGCTCGTGATGGACAAGTTGCCATATTCTTTAAGTTTCTTATCTAATGGTCATTTGGTTGGCAATTTTCCCTTGATTGCAGGATTTGTGTATTTATTACTTTAAACAGGTTGGAGGACATATGTGTTTCTCTATACTAAACGCAATTTGTGGTGATAACTTCTTCACAATGCATCTCCTATCGTAAATACTTCTTTGATAGGATTGCCAAGGAGAAGATAATTTTCTATCATTGTATTAACAAAAAGTTCCATTTGTTATAAACAATCAGAATTAGGTTTAGAATTCAGTAATTCAGAATCCGTCATTATATTATCACGCAGCAATAATAAAATCGTTTGAGACTTTCACCCATTCACCCAACAATGGGAATTTTTGTTAATACAATTATGACAATCAATAGAAATTTAATAATTTTCAGTGAAACTGAAAATGTCTTCCCCTTTGGAGAAAATCCAGATTACCTATAATTAAATTAGTATGTTTGTCATGAAATAATAATAGATTAATTTACTATAATGTATTACAAGAATGAAAAATAGGACTGAGAAATGACGGTTATTGTTGAGAGAAAGATATTCCAATTGAACTTTTTTCCAGTGCTATATAAAAAGAAGCCAAAAGAGATTACGTCTCCCTAGACGATTGAAAGCAGAGACAATTACATTTCTGGAATTCATTGACATATTTGTGTTAGATTTGAAAATGTCTTTTTAAGTGGTTTGCAACATTTGTTCGTCTCCTTGTCCCGGATTTGGAAAATTCTCCGAAGATATTTTTAAACCCTAAATCCAACAACACGAGTAAAGTATTAAATAGAAATTGAATCATAGAAATCAAAACCTCTCTTCTACTCGCAAGTAGAAAGCTTCTATAATTGATCCACGTTCACACTTACAAAAAATGTATCTACAAAATCACAATCTTGTTGACAAATCCAAAAGGTGGAGCGGGGTTAGGAACTTCTTTTTCTTCTTTTTTCTTCTTGTTCTTCATTTTCTTCTTTTCTTCTTTTTCTTCTTTTTCTTCTTTTTCTTCTTTTTCTTCTTTTTCTTCTTCTTTTTCTTCTTTTTCTTCTTCTTTTTCTTCTTCTTTTTCTTCTTCTTCTTAAAAGGCGGTGCAACGTTTCTTAGTGAAATGTTTTGGCCTGCTCTCCTACAGCCTTCCATCCTTTCCTGTTGTGAATAGTCTCGTTCAGTTTTTACTTTCATCACCTTGATGCCATCTAATAGATCGTCTTTCCCTGTATTCCTTGACCTTCCCTTCTTTCTTGTTTTTAATGGGATCCAATTATAGATCTTTACATTTCTTCATCATCCATTCTACACAAGTGTCCGAACCAGTTTAACTTCCATGCTTTTATATGATTTATGATTTTGTGCTTTATTAAATTATCTAATTCTGTGTTAAATCTTATTCTGCATTGATCATCTTCTAGTCTTTCAGCACCCAATATTCTTCTGGGTTAAGAACTACACTCCGCATGTTAAGTACGAGTAAAATGCGAGCCAAGAATTCCAAAACTCACTCTAGGAGAAATCCAAGAAGTTGAAGAGTTAGCGAAGATCCGATCTTTTGTTTGGGAATGATTTGTTTCTTAGTTGTTTTCGACGTGTAATGAGAATTGTAATTTCATCATTGTGTTAGAGAGCTCATGATCACCCTCGAATATTTTTAACCAATCAAAATTTTTAATATTGCTTGATCAAACTATTTTCAAATTTGGGGAGATAAAGGTTGTACAAAGTTACTTAAATATCAATATTTTATTCATGAATTGTATTAGTGTCTATGTTGAGGCTAAATAGTTAATGTGTTCGGTTAATTCTCATCTAAATAAAGAATCATTTCGGACGTCATCTGATTAATGTTGTCATTAGCCACATGGCTAAAATAAATAAGGTGATAAGTTAAGTGGTCAGAGTATGAAGCGTCTTCTCTTTTGGCATTAAAATTCATTGAAATTACGCGTTGCACAGACTAAAGCTTTTTGTGTAAATCGTGAAGGATGAAGATCGGAGCCCCAACTCGGCAAAGCGTAGCAAAGACACGGCTACTAATAGGCTGAGGTACTTAATGGTGAAGTTAGGTTAGGAGGTATCGTGCAAGTATAAATTAACAACTAACACAGGTGATTTCGAAGCTACACTCTTATTTTTTACTGGCCTTAGAAACTTCTAAATATTCTCTTTTCCCCCGATTTTTCAAAATTAATGATTTTTTTCATATTTACTTTCTCGTTACCACGTACGCAGTATAGAGAAAGCATCGTAATGCTACAGTAAAAAACTGCGAATTTTCGTCAGAAAAACTCTTAATGCCGGGACCTAGTAACGAAAAAGTGGATAAATATTGTCCCTATGTATAGTAAATTACTTTTTCTAACACGTAGTGTTGTCAGGATACATGTTTTCTGGGTCCATGATACCAAAAAATTCATTGACCGCCAAACGGTCTGTGAACAACGCTTGCGGCTAAATTGAAAGGAGAATTTTCACCAAAATTGATATTCCCCAATCGATCTGGCTGATGTCGCGACACCTTGAATTTAAAACCGATATTTTAATTTCGGAGTTACTTTACACGAATGCCCAGTGACATTTTCAAAATTTTCAAAACAAATTGCACGAAATGTTTTGAGTAAATATTGTTCTCAGCGTAAATAATGCTTAGATAATAGTGCAGGTCTCAGTTTGGTTGAAATTTCTTATTTTTCGGAAATTACAAAAGTTCACATTTTTTGGTGTTCTCATACAACTACAATTATGAAGATAAAATGATTATACTTAATGAAGTGTGTTCATCAGAAACAGATCTTTAAATAAGATCCTTTCAATTTTCCGAAAATGTTAGCATTTTTTGCGTATATTTGCGTGAAAAGTAGCAATTTAATATTTTAAACAATCATTTCTCAAAACGGCTCCAAATTCTTTCTTTAATTTTTCCCGCATATGTAGTAGAGAACGATAATAAAAGTGGTGCTGGTCCCATTTTCAGCGCACTCTGTGTTTTCGAAAATTGGAAAAAATTGAAATGTGTTTTTCGATACAGATATGTTTGTTCTCTCGACTACGAGAATCGTATGTGCTATGGATACGATACTTGGAGATATGTACTTAAATCTGAATTTCTAAAAATCATATTTCATGAATAATAATTTAGTAGTTCCAAGTAGAAACTTAACGTGTTGCAATGGAATGAAATTTTAAACCTTGGTTTTTCATATTGTCTTTTAGCTCCCTAGCTTGTTAGCCTTTCTATATACAATATTCATTTTTTCCCTTTTCCTTCAGATCTGGTACTGATTGCTCTTTATTAACAAGGAGGCGTCTGTATGGTGTTATTAATCACACTGAAAAAAAAATGGAAGAAAAAGTGCTTCCTGGAAGAAAAAAGTGTTTCTCAAGCTGTTAATTGTATCTAACCCACTGATTCCCCAAATGGAAGACAGAAAAATTATCACAAAGGCATTTGATCTACAAGTTACACTAATGTTAATAGCTTCAAGTACAAATTTACTTTTTCGAGAAGTCACATGATGAAAGTTTTACTTTGAGGTTATCTAAATAAATATTTTAAGGTTGAACAATTAAAGATGTCATTATTTAATTATAGACTGTGTTATTTATTTTGAAAAATTGCGAAAAGCACTTGAAACTCCTTTTTGGCAAATTGTCCTCCTTGTGTGGCTCGGGGGGAGAGCGGGCGGCCGGACGTCGACCTCGGGGGGCGTGGCGCTTCGCTCGGGTGGTCGCCACCCTCCGCCTCCGACGCTCGTCTGCCATCGGCGAGACTGTGCCTTTCGCGCTCAAGGACGTTTTTAAAAAAATACGTTTCACAAGAAGGTAAATTTTATATAATCTAGCTTGCTCATGGTAAAATTTTGAGTTTTATAATAGCATATTACGCAGCTAGTTTATGTTAAAGTTTATTGCACGAGTATATGCTTTGAAAACAAGCGATGTTAGAAACGAGATTTCAGATTTATGCGAATGTAGTAAACCAACGTTATGAACGAGTTTGAGACACCTCTGCGAAAAAACGGTGTTCGGCCGTTTGGTTTACCACTACAACCCACGGTTTTTGCGTTGCAATTGGCTGAATGATGATTGTGCGAAACGCAATTATTCGTGCCAAAAACGCAAATACGTCACAGCCTGTGCCCTACGATGTCATTTTATGAACGATTTCATTAACGATAAATGCTGTTTGTAATGCCGAATACCAAAAAAAAAAAAAAAATTAAACATGTCCTACTTTCATCCAATAATTTTACAAAATTACCAATCAGCTTTCTCAACCTTCACCAATGCTGAAGAGAGCAACAAATCTTATGATAAATCAGCAAAATTCAAACAGCGAACGGTGCTATTTGTAAAATATCTGTAGTTAGTTTCTGACTCCCGACGAACCAATAATAGTAATATTAGTATTAATTGTAATATTAATTATAATATTGTAATATACTCTGTAGTTAGTTTCTAACTCCGACGAACCAATAATAGTAATATAAGTATAGTTATTACTATAATAATAGTATTATTATAGTAATAACAACTGAAATGTGCGCTAACTTGTATAACTTCGCTCACAGTGACTCTGTTTAGTGACACCGCTTTCTTTTTCCTTACAATATTTTCATGTACGTACCATTATAATTAAGTTTGTTCTCATCTTAATGTACTGGATTTCCCAGTTGGTGAGCCAAAATTTTAAGAAAAAACTGACACGTTACAACACACATGTTTTATGAAACCCTTCATAAAATTGTTTGTGTACGTTTCATAAAACGAAACTTATGAAAACTCCGCCCGCGTGCTAGAGGCATAACTCGCGAATGCAAAACGCACGCGTGCGGTGAAACGCGTTTTGACGGCGAAAGCGGGCGCTGCGATATGACGCCGCCCCGCCTCGCGCCACATCTGCGCTTCCTGGTGGGGATGTGCGGGACCAGGAACTCCGCTTTTTGTTGAACAACTGCTTTCGTGATATCGTCCCTCGTACAAGTTTTGTAGCCAGTCTCCTTTTGTTTTGCAAACCATCGCAGTCGTTCCTGGTTTACTTTCTACGGTAGGTCTAATAAGGTTCTAATTTTTACTTTCTACGGTAGGTCACTTTCCGTTCTCCTAAGATATTTTTTCTGATGGAATTTTAATGTCCCTTTTCCGATGAGCTGCTTCATTCAACTTGGATAATTTGTGTTCATCCATTAGTTTTAATTTCTCGGTATCACAAGGCTACGACACACACATATAAATAATTAATTTATTATTATGTAGAAAGATAAAAAATCATGTTGAAAATCTGTCGTGGTTTCAGAAATTATTTTTTAAAAATAATAGCATGTGCTGCACAAAGCTCTCATCATATTTTCTGGGAGAGAAATTTACACACGCCGACTTCCGGTTTTCTCATTCTCAACCCTATGCACACCATCGTTTGAATTCTGAAACTTAATCCGAGGAAAGCTGGTTCATGTGTGTCTTCCCTGGATTGAAGGGGCTAACAAAACAAGCGAGGGGCGTCCACGCAACACGCGACGCTCAGGTGACGCCAACGCCGACGCTGGCGTCGCGACGCCGCTCCCACGGACCGTTTCTCCGGCCTGGCGCAGCCGCACGCAACACAGGCGCGCCCTGGGAAGGGAAGGGACGAGCGCCCAGGGTGGTCCAGGTGCTCCTTCATTCTCCACACGAGGAATTAGGGGCGTAGTAATGAAATAATGACAGGAAGGGCACGTCCTTTCCTTTTCCCTGCTCCTCCGGACCCACTTCTGCACCTAACCTACAATATATCCTTTTATTTTCTTTCTTCCTTTGTCCTATTCTTGCCCTCTTCCATCCTTTCTCCCCTTCTTTTCTCTTTTTCCATTTCGCTTTTTCAATTCTCTCTGTCTCCTTTTGTCCCTGCTCCTCCCACTCTTTCCGGCTTCTCCGTTTTCTTTTAGATGCCCTTCTTTTTTCTCCTTTCATCAGCTGAGTTTGCCTAGTCGTCGTCATTGGCTGGAAGGTCCTAGCGTTCGAGACACGACGGTGGCGAACTTTCGACACTGACTAAATCGCTAGGTCGCATTCAGGCGCGGTGTGAAGGAGAATTCTATAGACGGCTGCCCTGACCGTTAGTTGTCTATGGTTTCTCCTATCAGCGTCAGGAGAGTGGTGAAGCAGTGCCCTTATAAACAGGCCATGGTCCGCGAGCAATCTTTCCTTCCCCTTCCTTGTTCTTTCCCCTCCCCTTACTTACGCACACTACATTACCACACATGTTGAGAGTTCGAACGACAGCTTCGTGCTTCTTTTGCCTGAGGCGGGGCTCCGCTGGGGAGATACCTGAAGGGGAAACCCCCCGATGCCGAATGTCGCCGGATCTCACGCTCTGGCTCAGAAGGAACACCGCCACCTCCCGGCATGAAATCATATGCCACACTTACGGTAACAATAACCGGCGTTGTCAACGTGCTCGAAAACACAAAATAATCGATGATTCCAAGCCCCTGCGCCAACAAGGCAGGATTTATTAAAATTATGAAATGTCATAGTCGGTGATACTGAATATTTCTGTATGCAGGGAAATGTTTGTTTTTCGGTGAATCGTCTTTAAAATCTCATTAAAACATACGTATATCGGAAGAGAAATTTAAATTTTAACGAAACCGTCCACATCATCTTGTCACAATAACTTCCAATGAATAGTCTTCAGTGTGACATTATAGACGTCTTATTATAACTAGACCTGTACCGTGTCGTGTTTTGTCGTATATGGTCCAGTTCCTGAAAAGACCATGAGTTTGCATCACCGGCGAGCGAGTTGACGTGGAGGGCACACAGCGCTGACTATCAAGGAGCGGTGCGCTCGTTCCTTTCTGTTCAATGTAATTTATGACTAAGTTATGGTAGCCAGGTGGTTCTTTTGTGTTAGTGTATAGATTTTTTTAGATCTATCGATTTTAGTAATAACAAGTGCAATATGGACAATAATTCTACGTAAAATCGTAAATTCAGCATGTAAAAATACTGTACCAATATTCAAAATGTTGCCCTTCGCTTGCGCAAGAGTCAGACGAAAATATAGAAAATCGATTGTTAAAAAGAGCAAGGTATAGTGGGCATCCCAATACCGAGCGATCGAGACTGTTGTGGAGAAGCCGGCTGCTCTAATCGGTTGTTTCCTTGTTTTCTACATCTATTGACGAAGTAGTACCCTAACAAAGGGGAGGTGAAACGCGCGTTCCCTTCCTTATCCTCGTTCCGTTCTCTCCTCACTCAGACACTTATATGAACTATACTACTACACACGTCGGGAGCCTAAAGCATGTCCCGGCATGGGTTGTATTTTTCCGGGGAAGATATCAGGACGGGAAAATACCTGCAAGCCAGCATCAAGCCGATGCCGAATCTCGCCATTCAGCACGGGAGGTACATCATCACCTCCCGATATTAACTACACTTACGCTACTTCTGACTATAGCTGTTGACGTGCAGACTTTTAGATCTGGTAATATGAATTTCATTTTCACATTGAGATATGATATTATTCTCGATAAGAATTTCAGGAAGATTGTTTCTTCGTTAAACTGATGATGAAAGTGATCAAAAGTTTAATGGTCAAAATGTGTTGGCAATTTTTATTTCACACAAAATTATCACTAATTTGATAATATATTTTGACCGATATATTTCGCTATTATTTATGAAGAATTGAAATAACTATAGGAATGGATAGCTAAGAAACAAACTTGAAGCCTTTACGCATAGCAAATTTGACTTGCACATCATAATGAATTATTCCTGTTTTCAGTGGGAAAAAAAAGTATTATGTATATTTTTATACAATTTATACAACAAACATCAACTGAAATTGAACTGCATTTATTTTGATGGTGTGCAGTCGCTTTTACCAGGCGATTAATCTTCAAACATAATTCGATTAAATTAAAATAATGAGAATAGAAGCCTGGATTTATTGCTTAGTAAATAACCTTAAAGATGGATCCAATGTCTCTCGATCGAAGGGGAAGGGGGCCTTATCAACGGTCTGGACGTGGCGTTTTGGCTAAGGAGTAGACATGTCTTGCCACGGGGTTGTCGTCCTATTGCATAGAAACTGTGAATCATCTTTTTCAACAGCAAGGACTTTGTGACATACAATAAATAGTAACCCTTTCTTCTCGATTAGTGACGACTGGAGCAATGAAGGAGCAGAAAGAATGAGAAGGAATTTTTAACACTATGGTTGTGGCAGATTTTAACCAGAGTATTATCAAGTGAAAAGTGTGTGTTAGTTCCATTGAATAGAGCGAAAAAAGGTGTACAAGTAAGCAGAGCTTAATTTGTTTAGAAAAGTTGAGAAAATAGTACAGTAGTACTATACGACAGTACTGCAGGGTTTCAAACCCATACAGCTTCAAAAATATTTCACCTAAGAAGCTACAACTTCACAAAAGTTCCTTGAGACATCTAGAGCTTGGCATACAAAATTTCGTTAAAATCCATGATGGGTTCGCACGGGCTCCTTTTCAAATTGATTTGAAGGGGCCCTTATATACTTCCCCTACAACTTTTTACTTCAAAAAGTGTACTTTAACGCCAAAAGCTATTCAAGACCTCAAAAAGGGGGAAGGACATTTCTTAATGAATTCTTTGTTACCTAAAAATACTGAATATTGGAATTACCGCACTATCGAACAGTGGTGCCAACATAATGTTCTTATGCTCCATTTTTAATCGCGTCTCACGATATCCTGACGACAAAATTCCGTGACACCTTTCATTTTCATATATATTTCATATTTATATATAAGGTATCATAATGAATAATCAAGAAACGAGACTGTAACAGGAAGATTTTGCAAACTTGCGCCTCTATAAACTCGTCTAATAGGGTTCTTCGTACTCGAAATATTAGCAAAAATGATGGATAACGATTCTAAATGGCTGGTATGAAACGAATTCATGCACGCTATTATTACACATGCTAAATTATAAAATTGGAATAATCACCGAAATTATAATGAATATAAGGTCAAGAAACCATTGCAAAAAAAAAATAAGAACCGTAGTCCTATGCACTTCACCTAGGCTGGTAACTTGCAGCTCCCCTCCCCTCAGGCCGAATGAGGTCGTCCCGCCCGACGTAGTGAGGAAGAGTTGCGACGCGTGGGTGTGCGTGGGAGGGAGGGAGCGGCTATCGCTGCATCTGCGCCGCCCTTTGTGCGCAGCGGAGGTTGCGCTCGCTCCCACTCGGCCCGCGCTCTCCGCCCTAATGACGCGCCTTGCCACACGCCTCGCGCCGCACACGGCTGTTTCAATGCTACGTCTGCATGTCGAAGGCGAGTCATGAGCTGAACTGCCCGGATGATGCCGCGTCCAAGGCTGAGAAGTTTCGATCAACGTATCGTGGCCTTTTTCAGGGCTCTAGTGCCTCAGCCCTGAAGACGACCACGATATTATGGTCGAAACGTCAGCACTTCAGCCTTTGCCGCGGCGTCACTCGGACAGCCCAGATCATGCTACGTCGTTGTCACCGAGCAGGGTAATCGCGATGATTGAGGCGAGTGGGACATGACAATCTCGTCTTGAAGGGTCGTGGGTTCTAGTCGCCTCCCGCTGCACTCGTGTGCGTACATAGCACTATTTGTACGACCTGGGTGGCGGCAATCATCAAGGAAGTTGCGCTATGACAGTTTACATGGCTCGTGAGTTCCAGTCGCCCGGCGTGTCAAGAAACTTCGCGCTGCACTCCGATTTATAGTCTTAGCTTGAAGGGTCCTGGGTTCCTTTCACCTCGCGTGTCATGACAGTCTTGCGTCTCCACCGTGTGCATAGAAATACCACTATTTCGACGACCTTGATAGCCACAATCGTGAATCTTGACAGTCTCGATTCTAGTACTTATTCTCTGAGACTTAATGTCCTGAAGTAGTGTTACAAACGAAATTCGTGAAGTAGAGAACAATACAATCATATTTATTGTGATCAGAGGCTTAAACATCTCACAGAAAATGTTTCTATTCACTAACATCTGAACATGCAAGTTGGAATGAATTATAAATGGAAATCCTGCTATCCATTTTGATTTAAAAATATAATTCCTCACTATAATTATCTTACTCGCTCGAAACGACTAAATATCGAATGCTTTCATTAGACCTATGGCAACGCACACAACTAAACAACGGCGTTGACAATATGTTGCCATAAATAAATGGCGGAAGATAAGCGTTGAAGCTATGAATTGAAACAAAAACAGTTAATAATAGCAATTGATAAGACTTCTGGGGGCCACTACCTTTCTTTTAAAGCAAAAATCACTAAATTTGGTTGAGTCGAATGCTCAAAAATTTTTCTAAACGAAAAAAGGTTAAAAAAAAGATTTTTACAGTTTTCTAAATTTCAGGAGTTTTAATGAAACTCGTAACTATACCATACTCATTGCTCTATCGCATAAATAATCATTGTTCTATCGGAGCTAAAAAGCTAAAGACGAAATGTTGGACCATTTTCCAAGACATTTTGAAACATTCACAAGGACTTCATATAAAGTACTCCCATAATTAAAATGTCTTAATTATCTTTTGAAAGGTACAGCTATATCTTAATGCTGACGTATTTTCCAGGTTACAGCCCAAAAGCTCCTAATCCGATAGTTATACGTGATCCATCCATCCATCCAGATATCTTGATTTTCGGGTTCAAAATTGCGTGCTTCTCCTTCCATCTCCATCAATCATAATCATCTTCGAAACATAAATATATTTGAATAGACTTGAATCCTGACATGTGCGCGAAGTTACAGCTGAAAAGAGTCTTAAAAATGGCTCATAAAACCAAAAAATTGAGATCATATTGTTCAGGTATTTCCAATACTTTTCCTCCCTTAATTTGGGAACAAAAAGTAATATCTTGTAACTGGCGGTGGTGGGTCTAGGAGCAACCTGTCAGCTGAGGAGAGGATGGGTTCTCCTGGGACGTCGTAAAGAAATTTGTGAAGGTTTTCCTTCCTGGCGGATGCCGGAGCAGGTCCTTAGTCAAAGGGACACTGACCACGCGAGATCTCCCCTGCCCATCAGTCCCTTCTATCTCTCTATCCCTACATCTCTACTGCCGATGTAGGGCAGTACATCCCGAATCTTTCTCCTCATAACCAGTTTTCGTCGGAAGTGGCCAAGAAAATGAGCCTACGTATTACAATATTTTTATAACCAAACGTAAATTGCAATGGTTGCGAGTGAATGTCTAAGCCTTCAGGGAGGCCGCGACAGTGAGCGGATGGGGAAGGGTCGATGAAAGCAGATACTTTTGGAATGAAGACGAGAAATCATTCTAGGCAGTCGTTCACTGAACTCGTGTGGATTCACGTCGTGCTACATTATGGCTTGTCTGCCGGGAAAAAAGCACATCGCATGTGGTTGTCGTTTGTACTGCGAGAGTTGAGTACAGAGAGGCAGCAATATAGTTCGGAGAGATTGCTGAAACCTCATAGGTCCCAAGGAATGTCTTAAACAGACAATCATCGACGTCAAAAAAATTCTAGGCATTCGTATGATAATCCTTTTTGTACTCCTCAAAAGTATCTATTTTTCATCGAGTCATCCCGTATGTTTAAACATTCTTCATGAACATTACATGTTTGGGATAGAAGTCGCGAAGATGTACTAATGTAGACTAAATTTCTACCATCTATGATATGATTCGCTAATCAACTTGAAAATTATTTACGTTCAAAGGGCTATTTTCAAATTAGACTTATATCTTACTTTCACGTATCTGAGGTTACAGAATCCACTGCATGAGCGCGTTCGCTACAACTCCTGAATCGTTCGTCAAAAAGAAGCGTGTAAATCGGATGTACAGGATAACATTGTGGCTGGTGTTGGTATACCTTCTATTTAATTGAGATCGGCCTATGAAGCTGAAGACATCAATTGATGTCACTGCAGAGTCACTGACCTAGAGGTTCTTGGGTTCAAGTCCCGTGAAATAATTTTCGACAGTAACTAGATAAATTGGTGGAATTCAGCCGCTGTCTCTTGGAGAATTCTAGCGGCCGGCAGCTCAGATCAGTAGTTTTCCGTGCTTTCTCCGATGAACACCATGCTAATTGCAGAGAAGTACCCTAACAAACATGCTACAGAACGCGCGCGATTTTTTCTTCCTCTTCCTTGACCTATCCTCACTCCTTACGTACACACACTTACACTTACAAGCTCTACGCTACCACACACATCGAGCGACCGACCAGTCGGGAGCTGAGAGCTTGTCTTGTTCCGGCAGAGGCGGTGTTCCGCTGATGGGATATACCTGGATAGGAAAACTCCCACAAGCCGACATGTAGGTAGGTGCTGGATCTCGCCATCCAGCTGGGGAAGAACTCCGCGTTAAATCACGCACAACACTCACGGTACTGATGACTAGAGACCGAATTTTTATGTAATTACTAGGGAACGGATTTTCATGTAAATACATATTTTTAAGGGACAAGATCTGCATTCACTAATATTTTTAACTTAAACACATTCTGAACTGGGACAATTTTTATTTTACATATTTTGATATAATGATATATATTTTACATATATTATCTATTAGCTACATATTTCGTTACATTTTAATATATTTATAGGTCGAAAATTAACATTTCACGTGTGATGTTCAAAATATATGTTATTCGAAAACTAACTTAGTTACTGAAATACTTAAAAAATACGCAATGCGCTTGTATTAACACCGGACAATCGCTATTAATTGCCAAACTTTCCCCCCCGCCCCAATGTTTCTTGGAAACAGCGTAGTCGGATCAACGATGAGCGGATGTAGTATGTGAAGCAGAAGGAACTTCAACCACGTGCTTACTCGTGTTTCATAGGCCCCATGCGTAACTCGATAAAACAAAATCAGATCATTGTCTTATCCCTTTTCTGGAGTTGGGGTGGAGTATACTCCTTACCCCCTTCTATCACAGGTTACACGGTACTATTCACTTGACCTCCAGCTCCTCGTAAACAACATTGTATATAATACGAAAGCATTATGTTTCGGAAGAAACTAGCGAATAATTGCTTCTGTAGATGTAAAACTTCTATTCAGCCTCTCTGAATCCATGTAAAGTTCTGATCGGCAAAGTACTCTGCTCGGGAAACGCTTGAAATATGGAATTGTAAACATTATAACGAATATTTATTTCACATATTTCCTAATTTTTTTACATATTTTTGAAAAAATAAGTACATATATGTACACACTTTGCTTTTTTATTACAATACAGTTCGTTCCCTAGTAATTACATATTTTTTGTCTTTCTACTTACTGTTCTCAAAACTAAAATCTGAGTGAATCGGCGCCATCCTAACACAGTATCAAATGTTTTCCTTCATATTTTTACATATTTTTCTATTATCACAAAATATTTTTCATCTATCAATTTTATTACATATTTTTATGAAAAGAAGTATTTTTAAAAATCCTAATATTTTCGTACGTAATTAGTAAGTGCTGTCGACTCGAGGTGTGTTACATTACGACATGGTCGAATGCTTTCACAGTCCGGCGCGCCTGCTTCAGTTTTGCCAGTGACGGGAAGTGCACGCGACGGAGATCGTTTCCATCTTAAGGTGTGAAAAGCATTGCCGAGGTCGCGTTTCGTCATTTTTAACCTTAATTTTCGAGAATCTTTGGCGATCGCCGACGCGTAAGAATTCGCTGAGAATGCTGCCCGCAGCAGTGATTGCTGGATGTGGATATCGCCAGTTTGTCCGAGGGCTTCTGTTGCGTCTAGTTTGGCTGCTAAAATATAGTCCTGGATAGCTATAGATGAAGATTTAATTACTGACGGAAAAGTTGCAAAGAGCAATACGTTCTCTTGTACTCAACTTGTACTTCTAAATGATTTTTAAAACGGAATTATTTTTAAAAAGTTTGTAGGAAATTTGTGATAAATGTAATTTCAAATTAGGTTAATGTTTTTTTTTTATAATTTGTGTATTTTAATATTACATTCTTGACGGCGTGCGTGCGTGTGTGTGGTTGCAGCCTGCAGGAGCTGCGCGTGGAGCGCAACCAGCTGCGCGAGCTGCCCGCTGCGCTGAGTCGCCTGGGCCGCCTGCGCGCGCTCTGGCTGCGCACAACCGCCTGTCTGCGCTGCCGCCCGCGCTGCTCGCCATGCGCGCCCTCGCGCTGCTCGTGAGTGCCTCAACCTCCCAATCATTATAAACATTACTATTATTGTTATTATTATTATTATTATTAAAATTGGAATACTTACTCCTGATAACACAGTAAATATTACCACGAGTACGAACAAGTTGGGGAGGGCTTTAAAGGTTCCTTTCATTTTTCTTTTTTGCAAATATCTCGAAAATTGTGGCGTTTATCTTTGTATTAAAACAAATGTGTACTAAAAGAAAATCTTACAACTAATGCGCGCTTACACAGAGGTTCGGGGCGAAAGAAGGCAGCTGTTTAAAACTAGACGTGTTGATACAAGAATTGAAGAAAAATATAAAAAATGTAGTTTTTGTAGTATTTTACCTTTTGCGGCTTGTATTTATTTAGAATTAGGGAAGGAGTTCAGGGAGAATTACGAGGAGGAAAAAATTTGAGTTTGGTTTGACAACCACCTCCCTTTATTCGTTTACCTCCACTTGTGTCGCATTTCACAGGAATTGGTAGAAACTTAACTATAACTTATCATTAATCTCTTGTAAAATATTACTGTAACAAACATTTAAAGGAATAATGGGAAGGAACTTTGCGTCCATGAAGCAAATCGCAAGCTTGTCAATTTTGCAGCTATCACCATTTGTATTAAACTCAACGATGATCCAGAATTCACTGTATTACATATACTTCAAAGTATTGTCATCACGAAGAAAAATAATTATCCATAGTTTTTCTTGATACTGATGTAATAATAAAAAACAAAAAATCCTCATGTACCTTTTCAATATGCATTGCACATTCCTGCACGCGACACACAAATGATTGAGAACTTTCTTCCTCTACTCAACAAGAAAAAATAATAGACGTGAGTAGCCTGGCTGAAAAATATAAATTAGTAATTTTGATGTTACTTTTTTCATTTCACGCGATTTTAGACAGCGATTTTAGACCGCTCTTACCGACTATTATAATATACACTTAACGTCGTCTCTCCTTGTGAACGCTGTCGCGCCTAGCGCATAGGCTGCCCGCCTAACGCTCTTGTTGCGCGGGCGGCCGTGCAGGATCTGCAGGGGAACCGCGTGGAGAGCGGGCGGCTGCCGGCGTCCGCGGAGAACGGGGCGACGGGCCCGCCTGGGGCGCTCAGCCGAGTCAACCTGCGCGCCAACCTGCTCAAGGGCTGCATTGTGCTCGGCAACTATGGGGTGAGTAGCTGTCCTTCTGGCTCAAAGGGCGCTTATTGGGATGTTGCGATAATTGGTGTGGATATCAAAGTTGTTTCCTCTATTACTTACTACGAAATATTAATATTTTCAAATCGATTGATATCGACACACGGTTTGAAATAGCAGCAGCATATGCTTATTACTTACTTAGAATTCAAAGTTTGAAGATATTTTGAATAAATTACTTCATTCATTTCATATTAATTTTCATTTAGTTAACAAATCTTGTTTTATTCAATGAAGAGAAAACTAGTGTTCTTTCTACCACAACAGTACTGCAGAGCAATTTCACGAAGTGCTCAAACATCATTTATATTAACTACATAATAATGAGTAACTGTACTTCACTTTTGGTATCGACGTTCACAATTCTTCACAATAGATAAAGATGCTGTTGATATCTGAAACCAGTTTCAAAAGTATCGCAACATCTCTTAAGTGCATGCAATTGCTTGTTGCATTTGGAATTAATAGAAAACCAGTTTGAGAGATAATTATGTCAAATAATCAGGTCCAGATTTTGGTGAGCGGTGCATCAAGTACGGAAATTATGTGACCACTGTAAAACAAAAGGTATCGGCGCTCAGAAGACATATTTCGCATGCTAATGGTTTGTTAGCAGTCCACAAAAAGGGTATTGCAATCGCCGTTGTCAACGTTGTCATCGTTGTTGTCCTTTCGAATCTCATTGTTGTTGATATGTGTTATTTATTCTTGTTACATTATGTCTTATTATTTCTATGTTATTTATAAAGAACTCTAGGTTACTAATATGACATAAAGAAAGAAACTTGAGTTGCATAGTTAATTCCTAGAGACTCACCAGAAAGTCTTTCCTCACTATGTTATGTTGCGTTGAGTTTATTAACGTTTTCTTGAAAGGATTAGTCATATGATACGCTCGTCCTTTCCAGCTATATCGTTCATCCCCTCTTTTGGATGACATTTTCTTTGTGAGCAGAGCGTGAATTAACCTATTGATCTCAAGCCCTTGGCTCCCTCCTTGGACCAAGGGCACTGACTGAGAGGTCAATCGATACTTAGCACGGACTTCCCATCGAGTGTCCCAGAGATTTTACGCCTCATCCGATCAGCTCTCTGTCGTTTGCTGATCGTGAAGTGTTCATTCAACTTGAATTGTCGGGGAGTGGAAAAGGGATCAACCCATAGTGTATTTTGTTGCGGGGGTGCGAGGTATACTGCTTATGTGAAACACCCTAGTCCAAATATCGGCCGAGGTAGCTCTGTGAAACAATTGTTGTTAATGCATTGTGTCTAACTGAGAAGTCCTAGGTTTTGAGCCCCGACAGTGGTAGATTTTTGGCCACTAACTATATCTAGTTCTAGGTCGAACGTTTCAATAATAACTTCAATTATACATTACATACATAATAAACAAAACAACATTTATTTGAACTGCAATTGGGTATGACCCGGTGGCATTAAATAACAATACAATAATAATAACATTATACATCACTAATATTAAGTATTATAACAAATATTTCAACTCTGTCATGGTATCCAATAATTATATGTCAGTGATTCTAAATTTAATTGAACTTATTAATTTGATCGTGTTCACTACACTTAACATCACTGCACTGTACTGCACTACACTACACTACACTGTGTTTGCTTTGAATTACACTTACCAGCATTTCACAGCACTTCACAGCACTTACTCATTTAATGTCTATTATTCTCATATTGTTCTAACTTATTTCTAAAGCTTCGGACACTTAGAGGAAAAGCTTTGAAAATTGCTGCGGTAAACTGTTCCAATCTTTACATGTTCTGTTAGGAAGGAAAATTTCTCAAGATCTGAATTTTGTTTCTTTGTTCGAATTCTGTGAGTGTGATCGCTTCGGCCGAAATAATTTGGTTTTTCTAGTCTAACCTGAATTTCCTTCCAAGCTGGTTGACCTACGTACGATTTATAAAGTGCGCAAAGCCTCGCCCTTGTTCTTCTCGTTTTAAGAGGTTCCCATGCCTTTTTTTATTGCGTTCGTTCTATAGGTAAACTTATTCGCTTTCCTCTGTATTCTATCTAGATTTTTCCGGTGCGACTTTCTGTATGTATCCCAACATGCCACTACGTATTCCATGAGATGGCGAACCAGCGAAAAATATGCTAATTCTTTTGCGTTTGCAGAACTTTTCTTTAGAATTAGCATTACAAAATGCAAGGACTTCCACGTTTTTCTTACTACCTCACCTTCCCCCACCCTAATTTACTATCTATATGAATGCCTAAGTACTTGCATGATGCGACTCTTGGGATGACGACCTCACCTCACCTCACCTTCCCCGCTGTTTGGAGAAGAATTCTACCAATCTGCTACCCTAATTGGTAGTTTGTCGTAGTTTCTCTTACCAAGACCAGGCCGTAACGGAATCTTAACAAACTGGTCAGGCGCGATCTTTCTGTCCTCATCCTCGTCACCTAATTTCTCCTTGCACACACTAGCGCTTGGTGCACTACTCTCTACCACACATGTCGGGAGCTTAGGTCTTGTCACTCCTCGGGCAGTGTCCAACAGCGGAAGACATATCTGGTGTGGGTGTTTATGTTTAGTTGAAACAGTTAATCGTGTTGTAGATTAAACTATACGGTACAGTATATTTTGAAAGAACGAAGTGCTTAGTCACGTTCACGAACCTGTTATTTTGTTAAACATACTAAAGCACCTGCAGTGAGGTTCACTTAACAGGTCGTAATATTTTCTACACACATTGCAGTGAAAATTACTAAATGAATGCTGTTGTTCAGAAAAGTTGTCCTTATTCCTTGTGATTTTTTTTGTTAGCCCTGATGAAGGAATTAAATATTCCGAAACGTTGGCAAACTAATGTATTTCATTAATTGACCGATCCCGTGATCCATATCCTACTACTAAATGAATGCTAACATTTCATTAAGCAAAAACCGGGAGCGGTAGCTCAGTGCGTCAACTGATGTCACTGCAGTGCCCATTAATGCCCGTCACTGCATTGAAATGACATCAATAGAAAGCCAAACGATTCGAGCTATTTCCAATTATGTTATTTTTAAAACACAATTAAATGTTTCGTAATTTATATGTCATGGGAATAATATGTATAGAATTTATATGTATAGGAACAAATAATGTGATTTTCGAAGTTTTGAATCAGATTTATCACGTAAAAAGAGCGTTAAGTAACAGCTTTAAATGACCGCTCCCACATGTGCCTACAATATGGCGGAGAGCGCAATGTCGCATCTCACCATAGGAGTTGTGGGCCTTGGTTTCCGTTCCCTAATTCCAACGATATGTAGTTGTTGGTTATAGATCTTTGACTTTTTCACTCATGTCTGATCGTGACGTAAGCAACCAATGCTAAGCAAGAAAATATTAAAATTAAATCAATCCCTGATGTCTATCGCCATCTGATTATCACTTTGTTTACCTTTTTCACTCCACTGTAATCACATTGTTTTCCTTTTTAATATAAAGATAGCAATTGTTTTAGGTCCTTAATAGCTTGTGAGCATCAATATAATACTAAAAAGTGTCGTTTTGATGTTTAAAACCTTGAGGTAGAATCTAATATTAAAGATTCTGTGCCGAAAAACAGCGAAAGCGTAGTTTGTGGAAGCAATTTCAAGAATTTTGTGAAGAAAGAAAATACAAATGGACATCACAAATTACAAATAAAGAAATTACAGATATTTTAGTCAATTAATAGGCAAAGATTAGATGATAAAGAGTACAACGAATATGCTATCAAAACTATGTGGAACGTTACAACCAAAATTATTCAGAAAAATACTTTAATGGGTACAAACGTGTGTTCAATCCATTCGAAATTGTCGGATCTCACTGCTAATTCAGCTTGTGCATCTTCCATTTCAAATACTTCCACAGAATACTAAGACATGGAAAACTTAACTTCCTACAATTTTAATAATTGATTTTTAATAAATATTCTTGTAAGTAGCTTTGTTAGTTTGAACATTTTATTACCATAAAATACAAGCGTATTTGAAATCATTTTCAGTGTTAAACTGTTATTCATATTTTACTTGATTATAAGTCATTCCAAGAGGCAGTGATAACCCGAAGCTGAATGAAAATTTAACATATTCCTGTAGCATTTCTGAGTAACATTTCTCTTTTTCGCAATTTCTCTAATTTTAATTATCCATTCGATTCATATAATATCTTAATTCACAGTAAATATCATTCGATGTGCTGTGACTACTTATGATAATAATTAAACATCGTATTAAGAGAGAAGCACAAATGTACAAACCAAATGTTAAAATGTAAATAATTTTCCTATTTGTACGAAATATAGTGCATCATCAGTCTTTTCGACACGTGTCAGATGGATGTGCTGGTTCGATGTGTCACTCCAGGCTCCTGCTGCTCTCGCCGGTTGCCTGTGGCATCCTCTCATTAATTCCACGCGGATGCCGGAGCGGTCCTCCTCCTCCTAACAAGTCCTCATTCCCATCCGTAGGGCCGAGCGAGAGACGCTGATCCTCCACACTCATTTCGTTGTAAAATTGTGCCATTGATCTTGAAAATCTCCGAGTAGCAAGCACCAGAGGCACTGTACTCGTTTATCTGGAAGCGGTATGACTAATGTGAAATAATAAATGTAATTGTCAAAGACATTATATTTAAGGAATGCTGTTAGGTTTTTTTATTGTATTATTTCGGTCAGCGTTTTGAAACTCATTGTACATGAAGAAATAAGTTGTGTGGAGGCGTATGTTTTGTGTTTTTGTTATTTAAGGTCGCATAAGTATCTAGGTCATTAGCGACAACTATTTATTTATTTATTATTTATTAATTTTACGTCAAAAAACAGTTAAAAACTGCGTATGACGTGCTATGGGAAAAGTGAATTGTGTGCACATTTTCAAAATTCTGTGATCCCTACACTAAGTCATATACTACTTAAATTTTGAATTTTGAAAGGAGAAAAACAAAGACTCCCATGTAGTAAAATCTATTTTCAAGGATAAATAAGCAATAAATTTTGAATTTTGAAAGGGAGAAAAAAAAACTCCCATGTAATAAAATCTATTTTCAAGGATAAATAAGCAATAAATTTTGAATTTGGAGCTAACGTTATGGTAACTATGAAGATGAAACGAAATGGTGATGATAAGGGGTGAAAGGACGAACACAAATACAACCATGCCCGAGGCGGGACTCGAACCCGCGATCCTTCGGTCCGAGATCACTACGACACTACTGCCTTAGCGATCTCGGCCACCGGGCGGCTAGGCATGTTTGAAAAAAGCTGCTTGCTTGGGTTGAAGAGCTTCGTCTCTCGACTATGGGACGAAGATGTGGACGCGGCGCGGCCTTGAGTCGCTTAGAGCAGTTGCTTTGCGTTGCTCCGCGCCGCTCGCGTCTCGCTCGGCGGCCAGCGCCCCGGCCGCTCCCACGCCGTCGCTTATCCGCATCAGATACGCGCCCGGCCCCCGCCCCCCTCGCGCGGAAGAGACTCATTACTGACGCTCTCATTCGGTAACCGGTTCGCGCGCACACTCCCCCCTCTTTTACCTAGCCCCCCTGGTCGTACCTTACTCCCGAGTCCCCCTGCGCCCGTGATGCCCCTCGCCCACAACACCGCCCTCTGCTCACGTCTTTAACATCCACTTCAACAGACCACCACCCACCTGCTTGCACATACTCACCTTCATCTTCTCACTTACACCCCCACCCCACATTCGTCTTGCTGTGCAATCACCTTAGCCCTCGCCCCAGACGGAATTTGATCCTTGAAAATGTATTGTGTCATCAAAGTTTGGAACATAGAAATGTTGAAAATTTCCCCTTCCCTTTCACTTTTAACATTAGTTCAGACACTTTTCCCATAAATATTCAGATTGAAAATTCAGGTAATGGCTGAATTGGCTTTCAGAAGATTGTTGAATTTTCAGTTTGTGTGTTTGTTAATTGGTTACTCAGTTAGGAGTTTTATTTAATCAATCAGGGGTTTACATAAGTTAATATTCTGGTTTCCGATTCTTCTGCTCATATAATAGACGCATTTGCAGATGCCTACACCTTGACGCAACGCGTCTCCAAGCCCCTTAAGGGGCGTTGAGCGCTTTGCACTGTGGAGTAATCCTCCATTAATGTGCTTTATTTCTGGAGTAATCCTCCGTTACTATGTAATTATTACACTGAATAATTACTATATTTGTCAAGTCTTGTCACGTCGCAGTCAGTCAGTCAGTGCCTTTTATCCCTTCGGCCAGGGGCTCGACGCCGTTAGATCCCGGGATTCCTGGCCGGTCACCCAACAAGAATATTGATTCAGTGGTGAGTTGTAGTTGACATTTACATAATTGAAATGATTGAAGGCGTTGTCATTGTCAACAATAGTATTTATTTCAAAAATAGCAGCAAGTAGTCGTTTTCATGGCTCCCAGACAGCAGAAAACTGATGATGATGGCTAAGCCATGGAAAGCTGCTATTTTTGAAATAAATACTATTGTTGACAATGACAACGCTTTCAATCATTTCAATCACCCAACCAGGAACCCGCGAGTCTCGAATTCGCTTAACCTTCGTGACTTCACGGAGCGTAGTAAACGAATTCGGCTAGCGCCGCAGGCTACTAAGCAGTAGTAGTACATTTCTCTAACCCTCCCAAGATGATATCCGGATTTCCGGGCTACCTGTTTACTTTAGCATCGGCATCAAGTGCCCCTGGATCCGTTCCGTAACAGTAGAACCTCTCAATGGGCGATTAGCAAAAGCACGCAAGAAAAGAAGTGCACTTCGGCGTAAGTGTGTCAGAGAGACACATAATATACAAGACTCGTGCTCCGTCCGAGAGTATTCCTAGTGAAGTGTTTTTCCCTTTTTACTAAGCCAGAAAATATATTTCAGACAAAGGAAACTGGTTGCATCAATTTCTAAGACACTCTCGGTAACAATCGCAAAGTGAAACTGTTCTGACGCACATATTGAACACAAATTATATCTAGTGTAAGCACACCTCTAGAGGAAATAAGAAGCAAATGATCACGTAACAGTTTATGCTGACTAGGGTCCTTCTGAGCTAGTTTATTGTCCAAGGACTTGCACTTAAGTAATACAATAGATGTTCCTCTGAAGCACGACACTCCAACAGAAGAGCGGTTGAGGAAAGCGATTAACAACGCCTGTAATCCATCTTTCGGATAAATTTCAGTGTACTTTTACTACACGTTTGTGAAAAATTTTCCCTAGATACTTTCCTAATTTACACCGAGCAACACGTACTGGTATACGTGATTATATATTATTTCGTGTTTCCGTGCGCGACAACTGTAGTGGTCATTAGTCCCGTAAGTGAAGATAATGTTATCACAGGAGATGGTAGTGTTTGTATTTCGCTCATCCGGCTCCGACCTGCACGTCGGCTTGCGCGGTTTCCCCGTCCAGGTGTCTCCCACCAACGAGGCATCGCCCCAGCCGGGACAAGCTCCAAGCTCCTAACTGGTCTTCCGGCGTGTGTGGTAGTGTAGAGCATGTAAGTATAAGTGTATGAAAGTAAGAGGAAGGATAGGACGAGGAAGAGGAAGGAAATATCGGGAGCGGTCTATGACTAGTGTGTTAAGGTACTCCACCGGTATTCGTCTGGTGTGTATTGGAGAAACCACGGAAAAATATCGATCAGAGCAGCCGGACACTAGATTTCTCCTCCAGACAGCTTTTAACTGAGGGCAAGAAAGGTCAGCTAATAACCATATTATTATTATTATTATTATTATTATTATTATTATTATTATTATTATTATTATTATTCAGACAGCAACTGAATTATATCTAGCCATGTAGCTAGTATCGAAAATTCTGCCTCCGTCGAGACTTTATCACTTTACTTCGATTTATTTACAGTGTCCATTGACAGTCCATCAGCTGTTACGGTGTCATCCAATCGACACCATAGTGACGCTTAAGCTCCAGTTTGGATAACACCTTAACTGCTGATGATGTGTCAAAGGACACTGTAAATAAATCGAAGAATAGAACCTCCCGGTCAGAGCCACTTTGGCGGAAGCGCACCCGGCGCGGGGGAGGCCGTGTTCCTGCGGCGCTTCCGGGGGCGGAGAGAGCGCGGGCGGAAGAGCCGGCCCGCTGGGAACGCTCCCAGGGCCTCTCCTCGGCCGCCGCCGGCACTGGCCCGCCGCCGCAGTCGCCGCCGACGCCCCGAGAAGCGCGCCCGACCGCAGCGGCTATGGTATGCCCCGAGGGAGACACCCGTTCAAGAGATCGGCCGATGTGGTGCTTCTTGTTGCTTGCAAACATTTGGAGATAGTCTACAGAAGTGAACTTTATTCTGAATATAAAGCATGAAGAAAAAACATTCAAAATGAGCGTTAGTTAGTTAACATCTTAAACATATTATTCTTAATTGGTATTCAAAGTATACTTGCACAAAATGTTGCAAACAATTCAAAAACTGTGTTTTTATAGTATTGGTAGGAATCGACTTTCAAATGTCAAACTCTCAAATTTCAACCATTAAGGTAAACTTTTAGCAAGAAAAAGATTTCTCACTTAATTAGTCTTGTTCCTAAGAAACAGAGCAGAATGATCGTTAAAGGAACAATATTAAAACATTTGGCTCATATCCTTCATTCTTGCTTATTCCGTTGCAAGATTTTCAAACCCCTTATTTTGTTTTAATTTGTTCTGAAGGAACCGGAAAGATCTGTTGAAGCCTCTTCCGGTTGGTTTTATATCGGCCGATCTCTTAACGCAGGGCCTCCCTCGCCATCCGCGGCCGCAGCCGCGCCCTTCTCCCGCCGCCCTTCAGTGTGATCGAAGAGCGGCCGCCTGCCCTTGGCGGCGAGTGGATGTGTCCTGGCTTTGATCGGCGGCGCGCGAAAGTCGTCGCTTGTGGTCCGTCTGGACGTGGTGTGTGTGTGCGGTATACAGTCTGTTTGCCAGAGGACGTTTGAACGGCAGCTCAGTGGAAAAGAGGTGGCCGGTGTGAAGTGTAGTGGCGCAATAGGTGTACGTCGTATTGGTGTCGGCAATGTCGGAAGATCGCAAGGAAGAAGTGTCGACGGAAGAAAATGTATGGAAGAAGTTGACGTCTTGCTTTCTGTTTCCACTGAGCTGACGCTCACTCATGGACGTTAGGGTGGTGTCTGCTGTGAGCGGTTAGAAAGTTGTGTGATCAAAATGTTGGGTAAAGCGTTTGTGTGTCGATGCAGCATGGGGTGTGGTTGTAATGGTGTGTTTTGTGAATGTGTTTTCGTTTACTCTCTCCAGCGAGAACGCTCTAGTATGAATCGTTGGCAGAACCAGAAAGTAGTCTTTAGAGGAGTTTCATGAGTAATTTAATGAAATATTTATTAACAAAATATAATATAATGTTTCTAATTCATTGCATCAACAAGAAATTTTATTCAATAAATTTGTTAAAGTACAAAACACCTTTAAATACCTACATGAATTTCGCAGGAAATTAAAAGTGAAAAAGCATCTCCTGTAAATCTTTCTTTCTGGATCTGTCTCTGCAGTGCGTGTTGTTGACAAAGGAATGCAAGTTAATATTTGGGCTGCTCTTACTCTAAGGCCTGTTTCGTATGGTCGAGACTTCATGATAGTAAAATAATATTTTACGTATTTATGATAACGATGGTAGACTTCAGTGGCGAAGTTCTTTTGAATCTACACAATTGACGAGTGATCTTTCATAGAGTCAGCAACCTATCTTTTAAAATGAAAAGAAACCTGAATGTTCAACCTATAAGAAGTTTGTAAATAAGAAGTTTGGGAACCCGATACTAAAAGATATTTCACGAACTATAAACTAAAAACATTTCAATATTAACTTATTGGTTTAAAGTTATACATCATCAAATTATATGAAAGTATCGCTCCTGAAAAATGGCAGATTTAAAAAAAATTAATATATCTATTCCTGTTTACTCTTATATTGAAAAACTATATGCTTGCTTTAAAGCGTTATTTGCGTGAAATAAGCGTGCTTGTCACCTTTTGTAGTTTCGTTTACACTTAATGTGCAACTTTTCAGATTTATATGTATCTTCTGGATTTGTATTAGACACAAATTCTCAATGTTCATCACCCGCGAAGTACTAAAATTTTATTTTTTAAAGTGCAACATTTTTGTCTCCCAACGTTTTTAAACGTTCTTAACCACTTATGCAAACAATTCATTATCTGGAATTATTTCCATTAGAAGATTAATATTCATCTAAGCAGTTCTATTCAGTATTGAATGTTTGTAATAGTCTGCAAGTGTACCTTCGCTATCTGCACGGTCGAATGATTTTTATAGAACAGTTCCGGCGAGAGCAGTTACGTTTTTGGATTTGCACACGTAAGCTTCCGCAGCTCGCGTCGATTACTTCACTACCCACTACGCCCACTACGCGGCGTCACCCGGTCAGCCAACAAGTAAACGTTTCTGGATTGAACGACACTCATTCCTGGGTAGAATTGTAAAGGAAGACTATTCTGATACCCTATTTTTCGGGATATGCTGTTTTTCACCAATTGATTCTCTACGGAAGCCGAAGGGGTACCCTAAAAATGGCTCTATTGCCTATTGTTTAAGAATTTTCCCAACCTTAGACTCTTTACCGAATGACAGCTAGCTGTGCGACACTTTTGTTAACACTGTATTCCGTCGTGAAAAACCCCTTCGAAACATGCTAGTGGGAAAGTGCACTGTCCTGTACCAGGCCCCAGTTTCCCGGTGCATTTTAGTTATTGAGACAGGACAGTGTCCATCGATTACAATGATAGTCAACTGTGGTTGTGGAAACGCACTGAAGACAATGATTTCTTCAATTCTGTCAGAAAAATAACGACATAAAATCGTATTCGTTTCGGGAAAGGCGTTGACGGTGCTATTGTGTTTTTGTTATTTTTTATCGTAGACGGACATTATCACCCGGGACAACTTGTCTTTCCTTGCACTATTCCATGAGTCTAATATTTCGAAGGCACTTCAGGAGAGCGATTGGCTTGCGGGTCGCCGGCTAGCCAAATGTACTCGTGCAAACTGCTCTCAGGAGGCGGGTGATGGTTGATCTTCATTTGAGTCAACCCCCTTGGACCCTAGTGAGAGTGTTTTCAGGCGGTTTTAACTGCATTGATCATTAGTTTTGTGGTAGTGTGTCCTGGTGACAAAAGTTTCCGATTTCGGCTTGCAGGATTGCTCCCCTCTAGGAATCTTCCCTGGGGGAACTTCGCCATAGCCAGAACAAGCTCTAAGCTTTTTATTGGAGTCCCCACGTGTGTGGTAATGTAGTGCATTTAAGTGTGTGAATGGGGATAGGCGGGGGATGCGGATGAATAAATGAAGGACACACGCTGTTCATAGCCCGCTTGTTAGGTTACTACTCCAACATTCGCATGGTATTGATTGAAGCAACCTCGTAAAACCACCATCAGAACATCCAGTCGCTATAATTATCCTCGAAACGAAACGAAACGAAAATTCACCACCGTCGAACACAAACCAAGGACCTCCACAGTCAGAGACGCTGCACTGGCAATGGATGTTCTCAAGGAGACATCAATCGGTTCGTGATTTCAAAATATTCCTGCAGAACTGCGAGTAGGCATGTTGAACCATAACCCGACCAGTACTATCGGAGAAAAAATAATTGGCGATATCTGTACGAGCGAATGTTCAGTGTTAGTATGTGGAGATAAATAGCATAAAGTACACAAGGTGTATCCAAAACGACTAAGAGCCGCCCGCCGCTCGGTGTGTGCGGCGGAGAGCGCCGCCGCCCGTGGGAAGGTCGCTAGGGCGTGCGGCTCCCGAAGGCCCCTGCGCGCCGCCTGGCAGAGAGCGAGAGTGTCCATTGTGTGGGCGAGTGGGATTCCCAGCCCTTTGTTCTAGAGCGTTCTATTTCTTTATACGGCATGGGTTTAGAGCTATTCGAGCTTTTGACAGTTTCCCGATAGCGATACACGTTTTTCTATTTGGAGACGATAAAATAGATGCAATATTTGCTCTAAAATATAGTGACGTCGAGGGAAAGAACAGAAATATTTCCTTTCTTGAATAAGTTGAAAATGTTTCTACAACAAACATTGTGAATAGTAGAAGCGTGAATTCTATTGTAATTCTGGCTAATCTTCTTGAATTCGTGTTAGAAACGTTTAGCTTTGTTGACTTCCTTTTGCAATGTACTCAGAAAGAATGGCTTCACATTTTTAATATCGCATTTTATAAATATTGCCATTAAATACACTTTGATCGTGTGGAGACCTACTGCATATTGCGTTTACATTATTTTTGAATGTGGAGTTTATAGGAAACATATTGGTTCCTACGGGAAATGTTTCAATGAAATAGCAAGCGGTCAATGTCATGTTCTCTCCTACGGTCAGCCAACATTTCGACCACCTTTCCGCGGCCTTCTTCGGTTCTGAAAAAGCTCTCAAGTCAACATGGGTGCACATTTAATTTGCTCGTTTCCTTCAGGACGGAGACGTGTTCACTTTTCATCGTGGTCTGCGCATTAATAAGCATTACTTTCTCGAGGCTTTCTGGGTCACGGGTAGGCAACGGCGCTTCCCCTGAGGTTCGCTTCGTGCTCGGCGCCGATTGAGAGCGCGTCGCGTCGCGTCGCGTGGCGCAGTGCGCATGCGGCAGCCCCGGGTTCGCTCCCACGCGCCGCCACTGCAGCCGCAGCAGCTCGGGTGACCCGCATTCACCTTCCCCGCCCCATCCCCGAAACTCTCCAATTGCGCAATTATCAACGCAGCAATTGCGGATGATTATTTATTACGACCATCAATCAATGTTGTAATTTAAAAGTTCCAACGCAAATGTAAGCGCTTTACTTCGAAAATGATGATATGATGGTATGATTCTTCGTTACTTTCACCACGATGCATATGCGTGTGAACGTCCTCATTAAGATTTGCAATGTTAGTATACAAAGATGCATATGCATGGATAGGCCTACTCTCGTATGAATCTCAAAGTTCAATGGGAACTTACGTCGTCAATAAAAAACTAATTTCCAGCGGTGTTTCTGTTTTTTTTTTTTTCAAATCATGTTAATACACTTAATAATTCATTCAGATGGCCACTGCGCTGCTTGATCGCACGACAGCACCAATGTAAGAAAGATGATAGGCACCGAGGTGAAAATTTTGATGACGATAGCCCGCGTCAGGTGGAGGCAAAGTCTGATTAGAGCACGCATCTTAAATGTTTACTTTCGTGCATACTAGTTACATAGTACAGAGAAAGTTATGTAATGCTGAGCAAAAAACGGTTATTTTTGACGGAAAAACCTGATCGTTCGTGATACCGAAAAAGCGGATAATTCTTTTTCCTAATCGTTGTAAATTTCTTCGTCTAAAATGTTCTTTAGTCAGAACACCGAAAAATTGGATTAGGTATGTTTCTCTCTTTTTGTGTCCGGTCGTCTGTAAACCAACGGTAGCGGCTGAAGCGTAGGCAAGATTGTTACCAAACTTTATATTATTCACCGATCGACCTGACTGATTTTGTGACCCCTTGAAATTTGAAATGTTTATTTTAATATTTGAGGATTCTTTTTGTATAAGACATATTTTCATTTTTTCTCAAATTGGCTCTAAATTTTTTACGGAGAGGGCAATGTACGTTTACAGTAGTTACGAAGGACCGATTTTCGTAGAATCTGAATTTATATTACATTCTAGGTCGACACAAAATGTTCATACACTGACTTCAAAATCTTCGTCTTATCACAAAGCATCTATATTATTATGACGGACTATTTGTGGCTCCGCATCTTACTACGCGTAAGTCCTGGATAGTTTTGTGACAAAAATGTTTAAAACAAGAATCATATTCAACCATTCCCGCGAAGCCGGATTTTCAACATGTTGAAAAAACGCGCAAAGGCGGCACCTAAAGGCCGCTTGTGTTTTCGTGTTCTACATGACATCTCTTAAATTCATGAAATGTTTCGTGTGCTGGCTATCACACACAACTCTTTTCTATCCCCCATGTCTATCAAGGAATAGGTTGTATGTGATAAATGAAAATAATTGCTCTTCCTTAAGGTTCTGTAACAATAAACAATTAGTGGTCAGAAGAAGAACTTATAGAAGATGCTATATAAAAGTAGTGAATACAATTCACACTTACAGTATACAGGGAACAATGGTATAATATGTGATGACACATACAACAGTTATAGTGTCTATCATACGTGTTTTTCCATCATAACCTTTTTTTTACATTTCTGCCTCGCTTCTACCACGTCAGCGCTTTCTGTAGTTCAGGGAAAAGTTTAGACAAACGAAATCAAGTGAGGGCTTACTTTGAACCAATAATGGTGTGATTGTACTTTTGATAATAAATCAATTCACCTATTTCCAATATAAAAGTTTGTATTATTTAAATATTCCAATATTCTATACGGGAGCCATTTCTCCATTTCATATTATCGATATCATTTAATTCACAAATCACCCAATTATCATCCAAAATGTACATCAGCCGCTTCTATTAACTTTCCTCAAGTCAAATTCACAAACAACTTACTGCACTACACCTTAAAATAAGTTGCTCTGTTCCCAAATCCGAAATCAGTTATTGAATATTGTTTTTCTTTCGTCTGTCAGCTATGCAGAAACATACCATATAAGACCATAGCTTTCTTAAACAACTAAATATTTATAAACGTGCATTGTTTTCACATTCTATCTTCCCTTTAATGGCAGCTAGGGATTAATTTTGAATCTTCCTTCCTTGCATTTTTTCTCTCTTTCCAGTATTGGCTGGGTTTCTTTCTTCTCTCCTCAATTCACATTGCACAACTTCGCTTTTATATTCTGCGTTGGAATCGTTCAATTTTTACATCTTAGTAAATATATTTCCTTTTATAGTTTCTTTATCTTTTTACAAATCATTTCAGTATATTTTCATCGTTAGTGGTATATTGAATTTATCTCGGAAAGCTGACGACTGAATAGTGCATCAATTTGGGTGTAATTATTAACTTCATAATTAAATGGCTGTTCTTTTTAATTCATAATAACTCTGTTTTAACAAAGAATAGAAGAGAAAATTAAGATCATTCTTAAACATATCTACAGACACTTATCATAATTATTAAACATTGTACGCTGTACAATGTTTGATACAAACAAGTTTAAATAGAACTACAAACCTTCAGTATGAACATTAACTGTAAAATTTGTACAACCCTTCCGCCAAATCAATAAAACAAACGAAATCGTTGAAAACAAATTCGTGCCTAGCTGAGCTTTAGATATTTTAAATCGAAATAAAAAAGAATATAGGGACATTATAGGTAAAATATTGAAAGACATGCGCTCATTGTGATCTAAAATAAAATTTGTTTCTTTAATAATTATTTTAATGTTCACACTCCGTACTGGGAAGCGTGTGTGAGGCGAACTCGTCTGTGCAACGCTGTGCAGAGCTCTGGGTGGGCGATGGAGTGCGGGAAAGCTGTTTGTGCGCGGGCGGCGAGTGGCGAAACCAGCGGGTGCCGTTTGCTTCGGAGCTTCCTCGCTGCTGGGAATCGACCCAATAACCATCCGCCGGTAGTGGGTCGAAGGAAGCGAAAGGAAAACTCCTCAAACAAAGAACCATGTTAGTATAGCATGCCGAAACTCCGATGGATTTTCTCCATTTCGAATACATTGGATCTTGAACGGGACGTTGCAAATTTCGAGATAATGGGATAGACGCTATTCGTTCAAAATAACCACATGAACAATTGATGTGTCAATACTCAACGGCAAAACTTCGGGAATGAACTTTCTTTATAAAGAGAATAATAAAGGATATTACAACATGGTCTTTGTAATGTGTGGTTGCGGAGCTGTCGCTCTCTCTGTGACTACTTCGTATACATGAATTTCGATATCTATCAGATTGCTGTCGATGATACATTACTTCTCCTTCTGCACATTACGGCAGCATTTCAAACTAGGGTTACTATAGGATCTCGTTTTAATGTACCAAGACGACTAGATTCTTGTGAGTCATGTCATTGGACATTTTATCTGATTCACAACGAGTGTTTTCCAGCAGTAGGTAAAGACGTATTCGCTGTAACAGTGCTGTTAGTGACGCACTGCACTAGCGTAATTAAAAAGTTGGATTGCATGCAATTGAGACTGCTGTAATTGTGCACTGTATCTGCATGTCAGCATGCACCACGCAAATGCACGCTCTGACAACTCCTCAAACGTGCATTTCCGGCCCGTGTGGCCTTTCTTGCTGAGGTGTTCATTACCGAAGTTTTTAGTTGCAGCACACAACGCTGGTGTCTCAGCACGGGTAGATTTTCTGTGGAATTGAAAATTATGTAGCTTTCTGAAAGTACTGAATATTAGTGCTATTTACGAAAAGGCTCTTCCGGTCTGGTCATTTGATCTCGATCAAATCATCACTTTAAAAAAAAATTGTTGAAAAGCAGAAGATATCTTTCAAAAGAATATGTAAATGAGAAGTTCATTATGTTCAAACAAATATTATTTACTGTATTTCTACAACTCATTCTTTAATTCACAGTCTGGAGGAGAATTCTAGCGGCCGGCTGCTCTGATCGGTAGTTTTCCGTGGTTTCTCCGATCAACGCCAGGCGAATGCCGGAGCAGTACCCTACCAAACGGGCCACGGACCGCGCGCGATCTGTCCTTCCTCTTCCTTGTCCTATCCTCTCCCCTTACACACACACACACACACACACACACACACACTTACATGCACTACACTACCGCATATTCCGAGAGACTGCTCGGGAGCTTAGAGCTTGTCCCAGCTTGGGGCGGTGCCCCGCTGGTGGGAGAGTCCTGGTTAGGAGGAACCCCACTAGCCGACGGTAGGTCGGTGCCGGATCTCGCCATCCAGCGGGGGAAGATCACCGCCATCTCCCGAGAAAAAAACATGCACTACACCAACGGGACTAATGACTGAAGCAGTTGACGCGCCCGGAAACACGAAAAAATCAATCAATCATTAATTCTTTTCATTTATTTGTGAATGTATAATTATTTGAGAAGTATAATTAGATTTAAAGAGTATTCACACAGAAATTAGCTGATGCATTCGAACATTAATTGAGTTATCTTGTTATTCGCATAGAGAGTGGGATCATTTCATCAAGAAAAGTATTTACGTTAATAAGCTGATAACGAAACATATGTTTCTATTACGTTATTATTTCAACTTGCCTTCTACCGTGAATAAACAGACTACACTTATTTGGTTTTTAAGCTGGTCAAATCGCAGGCCCCGAAGAAAATAATAAAAAATGACTGACAATTACTATACACATTCGAATGGCACAGAGTTAATGACATAAAGAAACTTGAAAGAGAAAGGACATGAGATTTTCTTTTTGACTATCGCAAGATTTTCAATGTGTACTATATGTTACATTCACAAATTCGGCCAATGATCAGAATTGTTATCCACAACGCAACGTGGACGAGACAAAATACCCGTGACACGTCGTGGGTATTCATTGTCCGAAAAAAAATACTCATGACGCGTCGCGGGTATTTTGTTCCGTTCACATCGCGTCGAGGGTAAAAGTTTCGGTCATTGGCGGAATTTGGTATTTGAGTGTGACATAAACACAATAAGTTGAAATTAAAAGTAGTTCTTTACGATTGAGAACTGGCTTATAATTCTCTCCAGTGTACTTTCTCGAGTGCGAAATGTTGACTTCGCGAAAGAGGGTAACAAATTCACGACAGTAAATGTCTGGTAAGGCGCCACAGAGTGACACGTTTCCTCATTTCTGTTTCCTCATAAAGCGAGAACTGCAACAGACTCAATCTCCCGTCTCACGTTGCGTGGGCGTACGATGCAGAAAGTACACTGTGGCGAAGGCGCAATCCCAGAGCAATCCTTGCGTAACTAATGTGATTCTAATGGCGACTGTAAAAATCTCATTAGCCGAGATCTAATTTTCCTTCTGCTTCAAAATGACATTTAAGAAAAGTAAGAGTGAGAAGATGCACTACAGATAAATTGTTGCACAATAAATAATGGTTAAGAGAAGAGAGCAACAAGAAGTAAACTCAAAAATGAAAACGTCTTTAATAATGCTACATCTTATGAAATTATTCAAACAAAACATAGCCAAATATAGCCGAGATCGCTAAGGCTGTGTGAGGTCGTGATTGCCTCGAAGGGTCGCGGGTTCGAATCCCGCCACGGATATGGATGTTTGTGTGTGTTCATGTTGTCTTTATGTGTTCACCTTACAGTTACCCCAATGTTAAAAATCACAGTGGTCGCTATATGACGAAGTAGATAAAAAGCAAAGTAAAAGAAGAAAGAAAAGAAATCTAATCTATTCTTTCCATATGTCTAAAATTGATTATTCCTCTTCTTCAAGAAATGTAATTTAAACTTTATAAAACTCTCAGAGCTCTTATTAAGGGTAGTGTCAACGCCAGCAATGGGAGGGAGTACCGGTGTAATCTCGCACCGACAAAGCCAGGTCGAGAGTACGATTTGAAGACAGGAATATCTCCCTCCATGGACTTGCACACACTTCTTGTGGCACACACACACACACACAATTCAGGGTAAATTGAGTAGCCATCTGTACCAACCCCGGAGTTATTAGGGTAACTTTTGACTCAACCAACCTCGGTGCTGGAAGCTTCTACCTGGAAAGCGCTCTTCCCATGTTCACAGTCCGAGAAACCTAGGAATTGGAGAAAACCTATTAAAGTTCGCGTTCTTATTTTAATCCAAATGTTAGTAGAAGTGTTAGCGGTTATGAGAGGAAGGGGAAGAGGGATGAGAATGCGACAAAAGTCACAGCAGCCTCCTGACGGGCGTCAAACTTCCTTGCTGAAACGATCGAAGCATGATAGATCCGTAGTGTTGCTGCATCATGTTAATCGACACGAGCGGCCGACCGCTCATCAACGTAGACGTATTTGGAAAGATTTAACTGCCTGCGATAGCCACGGTCGGACGGAGTTATTTTAATGTAAAATGAAGTTATATAGAGAAAAGCATTGGGATAAAATATGTTTCTATCAAATTCAACCACAGTTTCTTCAATTAAACAATATTTCAACTGAAAATTTCATCTCAGTATTATCATAGTGGTAAAAAAATCTATATTCTATTTGACTGAAAATGTAAATATTTGGTTGTGTTAGTCCGCAATTTTTCTTTCCTAATGTTATTACCATATTTTGATACTGTATGCGTTACTGCTTTCAACACAGATAACTTCATGCTTTCGAAACAGGGGACTTCACGCACTTCACTATTCACGTGTGCCGTTTCAAATCAGCCAGTATTGTGCTGCCCAAGGACCTCCACTTTCCACATTTTCACCTGCATTTTTGCTGCCACAGGCAGTTAGTTTGAACTATCGATCACCTGCATTTTTGCTGCCACAGGCAGTTAGTTTGAACTATCGATTCCGCGTGGTTTGTGTCGAAGAAACGAATGTGAAGCACATCTCAAGAGGGGTCGTTCTCGTGCGAGTGGCTGGTGGCTTCTGTCGCGAGAGAACCAAAGGCGCGTGGGCGCTGCCGGGGGGGCGGGGGGAGGGGAGGGGATCGCAGGTCCCGGTGCGCGCGGCGCGGACCGCTGCCCAAGCGCGGAGACCGCTCGCGGGCCCGTTGGTCGCCCCCCCTGCCACCCCTGCGCGCTCATGTGCGTAAGCTCATGCGCGCGCCTCATAACGCACTTCGGTCGTTGGGCATGGGTGGCGCAATGACCACACCAAATTGCGTTAGGTAGGCCACTACGGACCCGAGGGGGAATGATCCAGAGGGGCGTGTCCCAAGTTCATGGATTCGTTTCAAAAACAGCGTATGGAAAATGGAAAAATTAGCCTTATTTTCAACAGATTAAAAGTTTTTTGTTGGTATTTAATGTTGAATGTGACATTTTATATTCAACAAATTTCATTAATCTCTTAAAACATTCATGAACAATCTATTTTAGTAAAGAGTCAGTAGTTTTCCAAAATACAATTTTGATGTGTTCAAATATTTTCTTGTTATTACTTCTTATTTTTAATATATATTTTGTTTGTTTGTAATGCCTGGGCACTGATAGTTTCGTTAGACCACCTCATCGTGGGCAAAAAATTCTGTAAATATTAGAGTTGCACCCCTACAATCTCCCACCATGGCCACTCATGTTCACTCCCATTTTTGCCGCCAGGAAGCGCTGCAACAATAGCATCATGGGGATTTTATTTTCCTGAGAATTTTTACTTATCGCATGCAAGACATGGTCACTGTATATTTTCCGCCTTTCTAAAATCCACACCCTCACCCTAGATCAACCCTTCATTGTGGGTGTTGATATGTTTGCAAGTTAACGACACAACCCATCTAGGTGCGCGTTTACATACATTTTGTCGAATTTTATGAAATGCGTTCAGTCTTTGCTTTTAAATATCTGTAAATTAAATATTCTGTTCGTCAATTGTCTCAAATACGTAAATTACAGTTGTAACTGACAAAATGAATGGTATTTCATTTACAACGAAAAAAGCTTCTTTATTTTATTAAAGAGATTTCATACGTGTTGTGTTGACTTCTGATGCAGGGTAGGTGCAAGCGAGTCAGTAAAATCATTGTATTGGTTTAAAATTGTTAATGGCTCAGTCTCTAGATCGATACTAAAGGAAGCTATTAGAATGAAGCATGCAAGAGTTGCATCAAATTCAAATTTTCATCATTTATGAAGTCATTCTCATTAACACTGTCCTCAATGAAAATTGTCGTTGGGAATCAATTTGTTTAAATAAACTGTTTTCGTACTGGCGAGCTTCGTTAATTTTGGAATTAACTGTAAAAAAAATAAACGATGATTTTCTGATATTCATTTCTGTGTTCATAATGTTTCAATTAATTTAAACTTGAGTATCTTTTTAAAAGAATCTATGTTATTTCGTGAACAGCAGGTGACGTCCAGAGCACTAAAATATACGAGATTTTGTAGTCGGAAGAGAGACAGCACTGATATAATAATCATTTTAAGACGACAGCACTGCAATATGTTGTCATATCCTTGAAGGTACAGTCGCAAAAATGATTAAAGCTAAACTAATTTAAAAATGTTAACGAATACGGAAATGTTAGAAATTCGTTAATTTGTGCAATAGATTATTCTCTTATCCCTCTACCGAAGGTTAATGTACGTGTGAAAACAAGACCTAACAAAATATTGGAGACACAATACATTTATGTTTCTTCGATTTTCTTTATTCGTTTGGCGGAGCCGTGTACTCATTTATTAGACGAAACATATCGGTCAGAACCGCTAAGATCAGCTCTCAAAAGAGAAAGTTGCGATTAAATTAAAACCCGTCGGAGTTTAAGGCGAGAGAGCAAGACGTGGAAGACGTACGAAATATGTTGAGCTAGGCGTTCGTCACTTCACCATTGCGCCACTGGGAAGCGGAAGCAAAGAGGCGGAGCAGCAGATGTCTGCAGTCGCTTTCTCTCGAGAACATTCTACACAGCGCTACCCCGTGAACACAGAGCCATAAACGACGAGTCCATTAAAGCGGCACCACCCGTGAGAGAAAAACCTCACAGATGCATCCGGATCTGTAGTTGAGCGTAAAAATGTAAATGTACAAAACTGCAAATGAGTCTCTCTCAATATAAATATTAAGCAATTTCATCGAAATAATGACGGTTATAGAAAATGACGATATTAAGAGTGGTATTATGAGAAATAATATCTATGAGAATGATGAATAAGGCGTCACTTAAATATTAATATGCAAAGAGAAAAGTAATTAAAGAATTTTATAATATTATTTTATCAAATAAAACCTTTTGACTGTTGAGTGTGATTTGCTTGCAATGTACGGATGCATGAGCACTGTAGGTCATGGTATAATTGTGTAAATATAAGTGAATGTATGTGTATGTATATGTGTGTGTTGTAGAAAGGGAACAGACGTGATATGTTCTTGATGAAAGAATAAGCAGTGATTGCAAATGAAGGGAGAAAGTCATGTGAATGCCAGTCCGCCTTTCAATCCTTTCCTACTCCTCTTGAATTACTGAAGTTAATGAAGTAAGAATTATTGCATTGGCTTTACAAAATCACTTAATCCGCCTATCATGAAGCTAGGATATAGAGAAGAATGAATTTTCCAATTTAGCATTCTGTAAATCGTTATTTTAATTTTAATTCGACTCAGTACCCATCGCATGCAAAATCATTTTTTGCCAACGATAAAACAGTACAAAAATACAGCTGACAAAAAACTTGTTTTCGGCCAACGTATGTTACGCGTTTACTAATCAATCTTACATTTATGAAACGGCTCACACATACGACACAATTTTATAACCGTTCAATCTGGCACTGAAATAAATTTTCTATCATCAAAATATTTTTGAATTACACAACACATCAGTAATCAAAATAAACGCAATCTCTGAAGTGACTTTAAATGTGTGCATGGTCAGATGTAAAGAGAACCTGAATGGCTGCAAATTTGCCGCCTTATTAGCCCTCACAAAGAATACAAACTGGCACAAACTCTAGAAAAGAAATTGGCACAATCTTGCGATCAACAAATCGGGAAATTCTTGTGACGAACCCAGGTACATTGAAATTGCTCTTACCCAACGCATTCAAGCACGTATTAGTATGGAAAGTACGCGATGGAACGTCAAAATATGAGTACCATAATATTTGTAATACTCGTATCTCAAATAGATCAACTAGGTTTTAACAAGCATCGATTCGAGGGCGTATAGGGTTAGAAAGATGTTAATAACAGTTTAGGGGTAAGACAAATAAGAGTATACTTATTCCCATGTAAAATTCCTTCGTACACAAAACCCTCCCCTATTGTCGTGAATGTATTATGAAATAAAAATTTCCTCGCATTTCGGATCGATATGAAATACACTTATAACCGATGACTATCATACCATTACAACAATATGAGTATTCAGAAGTTTTGGAAAAAACTCCGCACACTTTCCACAGATTCTCCAGATCCCCCAAATACTCAAGGAATAAGTGCGCGTCTTGGTGCAGTTTATATCGACGATTCACAAAACATATATCTAAAAAATTCCCATTTTGCCGGAGATTGTTATTGTCTAGTGCGAAGTCTTTTATTTCTCAGCCAAACACACAATATTTACTATCATTTACCGACTGCCGTATTAAGTATCGTTATGAAATTTTTTGGCAAAGATAGTGTATTTTGTTAAGTGGGACTGACACCTGCGCCGGCCGCGTCGCCGCCCCACGCCGCCCCGCCCGGGCCCGCCCATCCGCGACCGCAAGCACCGCCTCTTCAGCCGGCCGCGCGCCGCCCGTGCCGGCGCCCGCGCTGCCGCCAGGCACCCGCCACTGCAGCCTCAAGGAGTCGGCGCAGCACCTGGGCACCAAGGCCAAGAGCCGCTACCTCGACTACTTCCGCCGCTCCTCCTTCTCCGGCCACGGGCGCCCGGCCCCGCCGCCGCCGCGCTCGCCGCCTCCACCGCCACCACCGCCTTCAACGCCTCCTCCGCCGTGGTGCCCGGCCACGCCGACTCCCCCTCCCCCGCGCTCGCCGGCGCCCTCGGCAACTTCCAGTACCAGGCGGTGGTGCGCCGCCATAAGGACATCCTGCCGCGCATCATACGCGGCCCGCAGGCCAACCTGCAGCTGCGCCTGCAGGTGTCGCAGGAGCTGCAGCATCTGCGGCTGGACGGCACGCCCTTCCAGGTGCGGCACCGCCACGCGTCGCCCGACCCCTCTTTCGCAAAGGAGCTTAATTGTTTGGAAATGGAAATCATACTTTATTTGAAACGAAGTTCTAATAATGTGTGGAATGGAGTGAAATGTCGATTTCTGGATCTCCGCCTCTCCGGAATAAAATGTGTTCATTGGGAACTAATTCTCTAATAGAATGCATCATGCTCATTTAAGTAAAAGACGTAGTTTAAGCTTGGAGCGTTTTAGATAAATGTTCCATTTCCTCGTATAGATTTTATACAAAACAAGATTTTTCAGTTTCTTTGCTTTATAGATTATTATTTGCAAATGAGATTGCGTGTTCAAATTCCCACCAATGTGGCCTCTCACGATATCTTGTAAGCTCCTTATTGATAGTATTGTTTTATATCATTGATATGTGATTGTTGTAGATTCGTTTCACTCGACTTTCTTATTTCTTATATTGTTTCCTTTCCATTGCGTGTTTGCATACGATCATGCTAAGTTTTTTTCGTGTAGCAGTAAATCAGAAGCGAGGTGCCTTTGACTTTACCCAGCATGATTTTCATTTCCCAATCTTCGTTGCCTCTTGAGGTCTTTTTCTAAGGTCTTTTCCTAAAGGCATGAAATGTTCATATTTTGTAATATTCATTTACAGGAACAATCCTTACCTTCCAATATCACCGCCAGTGTATTGTCAGCTAGGAAGCTAGAAAAATGTTCACGAAAATATTGAAATATCCTTTTGCAGTAAATGGTCAAAAAGTACGAGTAATTACAGTATTTGGTAACTTCTTAGAACCCCTTCATAAAGGACTGCTGGGAAACTCTTCTTAAATTCCCCCTTGGCTGGAAAAACATTTATTTAAATGGACATATCCACATGTCCAGCGCGGTCGAATCGCTTCGCTGCTGCGCTCAAAAATGTCCCATTTCATTTAGAAATATTATATTATAGATATATTATATTATATAAAATATTAATATTTGTTTTTGAAATATTACTCGTGTTTCAATGTTCCACACTTATTGTGTCCTGAACCAAGAACCTGAACAGGTGTCTGAACAAGAAATCGATTTACTACAAGCATTGCAATCCACATTCCAGTGACCCCAATCGCCTGACCTGCCGCCCTTGGAGTTCTTCTGAGACTACGTCGATGATAATGTGTGCGTGCGATAACGTGCCGTCCTCACCGCCGAAACATTGAAGACGGTACGGCCGAGCATGGCATTGCGTGTCCTGTTCTGTTCCCATAAATCTGGGAAACAATTTGAGCAGGTTCCATAAAACTCTGTTTGAGAACATGATATTTTTTCGCAGCAAATATACCTGTATCAGCATTTAATATGTTGGTAATTAAAAGTAGTCGCCCTAAAGTTTCGTTATCGTTTCACGACTTTCGGACGTCCGTCTCGCAGCCCGTCAGTTTTCCTCTCCGCCACGCGATTCGGTCTTATCACCTGTTCCACTTCTTCCGGAGAAGCCGTCGTCCCGTGCAGTTGTAGAACAGGTTCCGTTGCGCGAAACGAACGTGCTTGACATTGCCCTCTGCGCGATTATTTTCAAACTGTGTATTAATGGGCGGCGGATATTGCCCTTTCGCGGATTGCCCTTCCTACCCTTCCGCGAGTGTGCAAGGCGTGCAGTTGTCCCTTTGTGTTACTTCGAAATGAGCGTGTCATGTGCGATATTGGCTGTTGTGTTTCATCGGCCGTCCGAACGATGTGGTTCTTTTCGTGTGCGGCTAAAATGATACCCACATAACATTATTGAATAGACTATTGTAGACGGAAAGAAAACTCGAAAGGGTCCTATTTCAGAAGGTACCTATATACAAATCAAGCTTTTGGTTTCGTTAAGTAAATTTAGGCGATAAATTGAAAATGTTGGTATATTTCAAGATATAGAGTTTTGAGCTTTCGATGAAAAAAGTTACTAAATTGATTTTTTTTCATAATTTAGTATGTTTTGTAATTTGTCACCGCCTGGGTTTATATTTTGTTTCCATTTGATAAATAATTCGGGAGAGGTTAAAGGAAAACTATTACGCAGTTGGTTAGTTCAATATAATTTCCTTAACTCGCATTAAATGATAATTTAATAGTTCGTCTTCAATAATTGTACTTTTTAACAATTTTTTTTCATTAGACAGATGTTAAAATAAAGTACCTAAATATATTAAATTAATATGTTATTAAATATATTTGTCCTTCACTATCTACCATAATTAGACTAAATCTAATTTTCATATTATTTTTACAAAAATATTAGCACGTTTTCATAAAAACTTAAGAGGTCAAAATTAAATTTTTAAATTCCCCCAATTTTCCTCTAATTATTTTGCGCTCAAACCTGTGCAATGATAGTTTACATGAGTGGATCAGGCTTTAGTGCGCTGTTGCGTGACTATTTGTAATTCACAGGTGTCTCAGAACGAATGTTACAATTTGTAGATCATGACGAGAAGACGTAGAACATCACTTTTTGTCCATCTGCATGTGGGAAATTTCGTGTAAAGGAGTTAAACTGGAAACAAATCTTTCTCATTGGTATGCAACTCATCATGCTGTGGTGTTAGGCTGGTCACGTTCTGCCGTGAAGTGATTTCACGTACCTGCGAAGCATCAATGAATGATGGGTTGCTTCTCAATCAGGGGCTAATGCCTCTCAATCGGACGCGAAAGTGCAACTCTGTTATGTGAAATTTCCCATAATATGTTCATTAACAAAAAAATTAGTATCTTCGCCCCTCCCCCCGCCTTAAATGCTCCAGAAGTTAGCGATGTTTCTTCTGAGACATCCTGGATAGAGTAAGAGCAGGCCATTCCCACAGCGCCTGGCGCGCGACGGGCAGGGGCCGGTTCCCAGAGATAGCATCGAGGCTCGCCAGGTGGCGCGCCGCGCGGCGCTCAGCGGCGGCAGGAAACCCGCACAGCCTGCTCTGGGATGCACAACAATTACGCGCGGCGCAGTCGTCTCAAGGTTATGGATGGCAGCCGGTCTGGTCACTAATTATTTCGTCATGGAAATGGAAAATGTTTACATGGATCGCATAACGGCTCACGACAACTTTCAAGAAAAATGACTTAGGCAATTAGTAGGTGTTCTTTGCAAATGTTTAGGTTCCAATAAAATCCATTTTTGAATGTATCAAAAATTCAACCCTAGAAGAATTTGCTATTACAGGTCTTCCAGTGGGTGCTCCCTCTGGAACCTTTCTTAACAAATGATACGTCGTAGTTTGAAACAAGACATTAAATGTGTTCTTAATCCCTTTTTAAATGTTTTTCTCCATCTTTAGGAATTGAACAATTTGGTGCTGATGAAAGCTGTTGATAAAATAAGAACCGATTGTTTTCTTACATAGCTGCTTTAATTTTTTATGCCATGTTTTAGGAGATGATGAATAACCAGAATTTTCATGTACTTTCATTTTTATTGCGATTGTGTAAATCACAAGAAAATATCGATTTATCATATTGTCATTCTGAAGTCCGCAACTGTAGGTCTCGCAGGATCGAGCCGAAAGAAGAATGTGTGTATACTGTGGATTTTACAGAGCTGCCTCTCAATTCCACTCAAGGCCCGTCACCACGGTGGCATTTACGCGCGGTTTTCGCGTCTTCCTCGGCCGGGCCGCTAGAGACGCTTCATCTGCAGTACTGCTTGATACGGTCGCGAGCATGCGACACCTAGCGGCACGACTGAGAAAGACGTGAAAAACCGTGCCTAAATGCCACCGAGGTGACGGGCCTTCAGTTCAATTGAGAGGCAGCTCTGTAAAAACCGCAGTAAAGGGAGATGGATTGTGTGCAGTAAAAGCTCTCGCATGTTTTAAGTCATTAAACAAAATTCTCCTAGAAAACATTGACAATGTTAATTGTCAAGACGTAAGTTAAAATTCCAATGCGGTCTAGATTTGCAGACTTCTCCAAAGTCATAGTTGTTACTTTCGTTGAAAAAGAACTTTTCTTGACGAATGGAACAATAGCAGATTTTTAGGTGATGAAGACCGCCAGCGACGCTGCCTTGTGTGCTCATCTTCTCCTTGGAAAAGTTTCGTCTTGTTTTGCTTGCTGTGGCCTCGCGGGGGGGGGGGGCGACGACCTGAGCGCGCGTTGTGTTGCAGAACCTGACGCAGCTGGACGTGAGCGAGAACAGCATCGAGAGCCTGGACCTGAGCGCGCTCACCAAACTGGAGAGCGTGCAGTGCTCGCGCAACCGCCTCTCGGAGCTGGCCCTCAGCGGCAAGGCGCTCTCCTCGCTCATCGCCGGCAACAACAGTGAGTCACAGCCTCTCTAGCGGACCGGCGCCAAATAGACGCAACGGAAGTTTCGCGTCACGGGATGGCTTACGGACGCGTTCAGACCTGCGTGGCAGGCGAGCGTCCGGCTGCGCTATTCAAGTGTTTAACTCGCGGCGGATTTAGTTTCGCGGTCGGACGCTTTTTTTGTTTCGCTGCCGCTCGAGTTTTGCTGTGGCGAAGATGTCAAATATTTTCTGCTAGTTAGTGCATCTGACAAATTCTTCATCCAAAGAAACTTCTAATTGTGTTCAGTTATTTAATCCATATATAATTTAGAATAAATAACTTTATTATACTCAGATTTTATAACTTTTTGTTCTTTTTAATAATTATTTATATTTTAGTAATGAATCGTCTCAATAGAAAATAGGAAATATTTATTCTCATTAATGGAATACTTTGTTTTCTTGCATTACTGCAATGGCAAGTCTTTTTCCAGGTGAGATAGTTTCATGATAAAGAAGGTACATGCACCGTACCACATGTGCTTATAATATGTATTACGAGGAACTTGGCATTTTCTATCTTTTGCGAGAATTGTATGTAGTAAGAACCTCTTCTTTATCGGATGAGAAAAACAGTCACCAGTCTCTGACTTCCAACTGAAGCTGCGGTGTGAACGAACACGCGAATTTCGTAGTTGCATCCGCTGAAAATGATCCGGGCCGGTCTGTAGGAGCCGGGTTAATGCATACGAAAAGCTGTTTAGAGCCCCAGCTGAATAGATGCCCTCGTTTACAGTTGCAAACCAATAAGGGGAGGGGTCAGCAGCCTAAGACCTGTTGTTTTCACTCCATCTTTCAGTGAAAGAGAATGCTGGAGATTCCACGAAGCTTTTCCATATGGCGACGGTTTTGAGTTGATTTGTTGACAATCGATAAGCGTTGAAAGAAGAAACTATCACTTAGGGTTAGAGAGGTTCTAATAATGAAAGTCCTAAACGATGAATCAGTATCACCTCTTTCGATCATTCAGTACAGATCCAATGAAAAGCGTAATATCATAAGTTCTTCATTCCTTTCTAAAGTATTTAGGGGTATTATTTTCTTCGAATTCTTTGTTGTTTTTTTTTTTCATCAGTTCCGCTTCTCACAATCTGGAATAATTGATGTATCAGGAAAGCCTGAAACATAAACGAGTTCTTCATTGGCTCATCGATTTTGGGGGGGAACAAAGTTTCTTAAGACGTCAATTTTCGCACATATCTTGTTCGCTGTGATAAAATATCAAATTCAGAAAACACAAATACATTTACATTGATATGTAGCTGAATCCACCTTTGTGTAATTTTCTACAATATTATGTTTGTGGTCATTTTCCAAGGAAACGTGTAATTTAATGCATAAATAAAAACATAAAGTTAACCGAATCAGCATGTAATGCACAATTATAATAAAGTTTGGTAGGAAATTAATTTTTAATTATCTAAACAGGAACAGTATCTCAAAAAGAAAATCTATGAGAACAAAGGGCTAGTTTTCAATTGAAAACGATGGTCGGCTGTTCAGTTTACCGCCACCTCCCCGCAATTCTCTCGCTACGCTGGCTGATGAACGTAGCGAGAATGTAATGACGCAATTATTCGTAGCGTAAAAATGCTAATACTTCGCCATTTGTGCCTTAAAATGCTCTTTTATGAACGATATCTTGCATCAGAAAAGGTCGTTTACAATGCTTGTATACAAAAAAATGCTTTACAATAATAGTTTTGCTCCCACGTGCACGTTAGTTTTAATACATTTTGATTTCTTCCACGAGTGAAAGAGAGTTCTGTCCAGTTCGTGATTTTCGCGTTTCGATTTGGTACAAGAAATCTTGTTGTGGATCCGTAGGGAGTGAGATGGGGGGCGTGGTTTGGGGAGCGGGGCGAGGAGGGCTGGCGCGCCGCCGGAAGGAGGAGGGGGCCAAGGACGGCGCCGGCTACAAAGCGGTGTTTGGCCCCTTTTATTGCACACAACGAGGCCAAAAGCCGCCCCCCCCCGCTAGGCACCGGTCCAGGATCCACGGCCGCTTCCTGAACAGACCCCCAACTTCTGAAAGAAGGAATCATCGGATCAAACTTCTCGCTACTTCAATATGCGCGATTACTCATTACAAGTGTAAAAATGTATCACCTTCCTCAACATATTATTATTATTGTTATTATTATTATTATTATTATTATTATTATTATTTTAATCATTATTAAAATTTACCTGTTGGTGTTATGAGTTCGTAATATTAATATTGGGATCATTTTTTTTCAATTTATGTTTGTTGTAAGTCATCGCAAATAGAATAATTTACAATTAACCTTTAATTTAATTTTTAGACGTTCTGTTTTTCGCAACCACTTCTCATTGAACTCCCATTAGTTTATTGACAATTTCATTTAGTCGTTTACACTTTCGGTTCATTTCTTACTTATTCAGTTCTATCACACACGCATTTTGCCCTTCCACCATTACCTATAATGTGCAAGCCGTGTTTACTGTGCCCCTGTTATCACTGTACCCATGGTATTACGACGCACCATCATTACTTTACATTCTTCGCCGTTTCGTTCTCAAAGGCATGGGTATCTGTACAAAGGGCTTGGAACAATTTTGGAATTTCGAAGAAGTTGTATCCCACAGTAAAATTCACTTTCAAAAAAACTGAATCTGTCGTGATCTCAAAGTGCCGTTAATAGTTTCTAGATGCCATTGATTATCCGGAAAGTACCCGAAAACACGTTGCTAAACGTCAAAGGTTGTTGTAGTTTGATTTGATTCAAAGTCGAGATGTTGATTCACCTTTGTCACGTTCCAATTCAATACAGAGCTGTGGGAACTCAATTTCATCAATTCACATTGCGTGTTTGTCATTTGTTTCCGAACAAAGTGATTTTTTTTCTCCAGTAATATTTCCAGTCGTAGGCTCACTGGTTCGACTTGCCGTCAGCACATGTTTCAGCACGTCGTGAAATAACGGAGTTGTTGATAAACTGCTGAGCATCAACGAAGCTCTTCTCAGCTTGTGGCATAAGCAGCTTTTATGAAGAACACGCTGGTGATTTTTACTTCCGAAACGATTGGCATTGTATTAAGATCCTCGTTCATATTTCACAATTTCGTTCAAAGATAGTGATAATGTTGAGTACGTAAACTACGAAATGTAATACATAATTAAATATTAATAAAATGGCAGGAAACATTGTGTAATTATTAATAAAATTATTTATTTTGTTAGTTAAAACATTATGGTGTAATATGTGGGTATCGATAATGCACTGTAAAATCAAGGGGGCAATTATTTGCAATTAATTGCAATAATTCACTTGTCAGACTCAATTATTTTAACATTATTTAATTAATTTGATGAATTAATACGTCACATGATTACATTAAATGTGTTTATATTTTCAGGGCTGCAGAAGCTTACAATTAGTCCAGCTCCAACGAATTTGAAGCACCTCGATGTTTCGTAGTAAGTTCTCGTATATCATTTTATAGTTTATTATTATTTTAATTATAAAATATTTGTTGTGTTTTTGAGAACATTTTGATGGGGAGTCATCGGATTTTTCTTTCATATTTTCGCCTATACCAATTCACAAAAAATGCGCACAACAAATTTTTATTCTGTGAGAGAAACATTCGTTAATTTATCTCCCTCAGGTTGTTAGCGTTCATGGGTCAGTTCGGTAACATACACCGCCTAGTGCCGGCGCTAAGATTTGATTTTTGTTAGATTAACGGCCTCGTAGGACTCACGGGAAACGAAATGTCTCTTCGGTGGTAAAACCAACAACCCGGATGCCCTATGCGTAAATCTCCTTTGACCCGACATCAGATGTCCAGACACTCTTAAAACGCTCCACCCGCTATGGTATGTCGAGTGGGTATAACGCATTTAAAGTGAATTTGTTTAAGGGTCACAACATATTTAAAGTGAATTTCAACACATTAAAGTGAGTTCGATTAAGGAATGAAAATTCTTGGACATTCTCATCTCGGGTGACTAGGCGGGAAGAAAAAATTTTAACGCAACTTTTGATCGGTTGGCCATTTTCCGCTAAGTTTCCTCTTGCGACCATCCTTACCACCCCATCTGCAAACAATATAAATCGGCCCTCTATGTGGAGCACGTTCTTCTGAGTTGTTCAAATTTTATTGGCAGCCACCACAGACATGATTTGTCTGGCTGTCAGTGAGTCCGATCTCAAATCTCTGACCAACCTCGGTTGGTTGGTTTCTTTAGAAAGATGGGATCGCACAATGAAATTGAGAGAAATGTTTTATCTTGTACATGGCCTCTGTAAACGGGACACGGTCGCGACACGGGCGTTGATGTGACGTGGCGTGCGACGTTGACGTGACGTTACGCGACGCGGACGTTGGCGTGACGTGACACGACGCGGACGGTGACGCGACGCGACGCGACGCGACGCAACGCAGACGTCGTGTCGTGACGCGGACGTGACGTGTCGTGACGTGGGCGCGACGCCGAGCCGCCCACCCGGCGCGCGCCAGACCACCTCTTCTGTGGCGAGGGCAGCAGCCTACACACGCTGCAGCTCTCCTACAACCAGCTGTCGTCGTTGCCGGCCGTGGTGCGGCCCGTGCCGCTGCAGGAGCTCTTCCTGCAGAGCAACAGCATCGCCATGCTGCCGCCCAACTTCCTGCGCGCCGCCCCAGGTACGCCCCACCAGAACTAAGGTCCAGGCGGCTCGGAGCCTCCGTTCCGTCTCCCCATTCTTACCGCCAACTATCGACGTGGGTAGCACCGGAACCTGGGCAACCTGACGGGTGGTATCTAATTTCCCGCCGGTCTTTAAAGTGGGATCCGTAGTACCCCGGAAAGCATTATTCGCCCAATCCTGCCCAAAGGTCGACGCACCATAGGCTGGTGGGTAGCCGGGAGAATCCGACTACTAGGAGCTTAGCCTTCTCACTGTCTGCACCTTCAAGCTAACGACGTGATCGGCGCCGCGAGACTCAGGGCCCAGGTGATCGTCTACGACACTACCAGAGACCACGTGATCCTCCCTACGGGGGACCCTATTCCATTCCACATCCCCTGGACCTTCTGTAACTCCCCCTCTCCCATAACCTAGGCCAGAGGGTGGACTAAACGAGACAATAATTGACCCACTATACATAGGCGAATCCGCTTTTATTGCATCGACTCCTTCTAACAGTCGCATACCAACTGCTCAATTGCCCGATACCCGGAGAACGACCAATGAGAAGAGGAGTCAACAGCGGAGCCCACAATTCATTGCCAAATAATTGAAGGAACATTTTATGTATTTAACAACTAATTCCACACGAATTTCACTATATATTCGCTATTAGTCTTTTCTGTCAGTTTGTGTTAAAATATTTTCAGTTTTCAAAGGTGTAAGTATTGTGAACATTTTCTGTTCTTTCGTTACTTTCTGCGGGGTCACAGATGATCACGTCCGTTTTTCACTTACTCGCTTACTTTCTAAGAAGAAGTATTGACATCGTGCACCGGAAAACGGCGAATTTTCGACAGAAAAACTCTGATTGCTGGGCCCTGGCAACTAAAATGTGGATAAATCTTTTTCGAATATACAGTCGCTTCCGCTTTTAATGAACTTCTGGGGACTAACATTTTTGGTTCACTATATCCGATGATGTCAAAATTAAATAGAATGTCTCTATAAGTATTTGTTTTATTAATATAGAGATAGAGCAAAATGCATTAACAACACGAACTGAAAATTTAGATATCTTTATTTATCATAAAAAATCAATTTATTTCAATTGTTTGCTTCATACTTTTTCATTAGTAATTTCTCTAGATCCTTCTCCAGAATTCGTGCTCTCTCCATACTTGATTCTAAATTGTCCTCTGGGTCTAAATATTGTAATGAAGTCTTGACACCCTTCAATGCATCTTGCACTGTTGTCCCACTCTCCGAAGGCCCTTTTACTCGCCTAATAGCATACGAGATGCTCTCGGCAGCGGCTTGGCGCAAGCGGCTAATGAAATTGATGGCTTTACCGGGCGGCAGGACGGATATCGCTAGGCGGTGGCAGTCGCGTGTTTCCCGTCGCCTTCGCAGAACTCAACGCGCTTTATTCCGCGGAATGTCAAGTTACACCAAGATTGAAACTGGATCGCGCGTCGCCGCCGTCAGTTGCAGCACACGCAGGACCCGGCCGTCGTTTCCGCAGTGAAACTTGAGTGTAATAAGGTCTTCAATAAGGTTCCCATTCCCGGACCGCTACCTTCACCTCAGGGCAGATACTCTATTTTCAAAAAGAGCAACATTTTAACATTTCAAAACTGCAAAATTGAAGATAAATTTTTTTGGCTTAAACAACATTTGTTCAAAACACCAGCTCCTTAAATAAGGTCATGTACTATATTTTGAAGAAAAGAGTTGTTTTTGAATAATTTGGGCTTGAAATTTATGCTATTTATAAAAAAATATTTTCTCAAAAACTGCTCCAAATTTTCCTTCAATTTTTTTCGTGGATAGAACAAAGATGAAAAGAAAATTGTTACATTAATAGTAATCTCATTTTTGTTGAACTCTCTGAATTCTCAAAAATGGCAAATTTAGAAATAATGTGTTAAAGTATTAGTTAAGTTAGTAAAGTTATTATAAAATATTATAAGTATATTTTATCACCACTAGTAGTAGAACTAGTTCAATATTCACTATTCCAAATGCGCAATTGTTCTCATCAACCAACACTAAAGTAAGGTAGAGACTGGTGTATAGGCAGGCCTAGCTGCAAGAGAATGTCAGAGTTTCTGCAAAGTAATTAGGCATGGCATCAGTTCGAATTGTTTTGTTCAAATCTTTTGAGCATTGGAAAATGAAACTATCTCTGTGGGTTAAGAAAGGTTCTAAAACTGATTTTATTACATGGGAGTTTTTTTTTGTTGTTTTTTTTTCTCCCTTTCAAAATTCAAAATTAAAAATTTATTGCTTATTTATTTTTGAAAATAGATTTTACTACATGGGAGTTTTTTTTTTTCTCCCTTTCAAAATTCAAAATTTATTTTATTTATTTTTAAAATAGATTTTATAATGGGTTCAAAATTAAAATTTTTGCTTATTTATTTTTGAAAATGTTTTATACATGGGAGTTTTTTTTTTATTTTTTCTTTTTTAAAATAAATAAATAAATAAATAAATAAATGATTGTCTTAAACGATGAAATGGTAACCATTTAAACAAAGATAAGAAGGAAATATGCTGGAGTCCGTTGTTGACTACCCCTCCTCCTCAATGGTATGCAACTGTTAAAAGAAAGGATGTAGTGCTTATTTAAGAGAATATTTCATAAATATGTGTGAATGTTGGGAACCCCTGACCTACCTCCTATGAGTTAGCCCTTAAACTATCACTCCAATTTGCTGATTATCACACCAAGAATGCTAGGTATAAATACAGGACAACTTGCATCAGGCTACATTAATTCAATGCTTAATAATACATATTAGATAGTTTGTTAGCAATAATAATAATAAAGATAATATAATATAAAAAATAATGGGAATCATGTGCACTGAATTCAATTATATTTGTAATTTCATGGAGCACTTAATTATAATTTTCCTTCATTTTCTGTCGATTGTTAATTTCCTTCAGACATTTTTTGTTCTCCTTGTTTGATACAGTTTTGCCTTGTCAATAACAATGTCTGTAATATATAAAATATATAAACTAATATGAAAGGTTTATATAGATTTTTATCATAATCTGGGTGGTAAGAAACTGCTTAAATGCCTTATGAACTGCTTTCAGGATGCGTGTTCTCAATATGTCCAACAATAGACTGTGTGAATTGCCTCCTGGGCCTGAACCATCAGAAAGTGCTCACCATCAGTTGGAAAAGCTCTACCTCACAGCAAATTGCTTGACTGATAGTGCTTTGGAAGTGATTGGCAGGTTTGCTAACTTGAGGATATTGCATGCAGCTTACAACTGCATAACTACACTATCGGAAAGGTAACTTTTGAATTAAATTGTATTATTGAAATAATTCAAGTGTTGCATATGGTAATTGTTGTTGAAAAGACCCATGAAGAATTATATATTGCTATGGTCATTCATGTATAAATCAGTTGAATATAATTTAGATTGCTGAATGCAACTAGGAAATTCTATTATTACAAACTTGCTGATGCAGCAAATTTCAGATCACCATCAATACAGGAACGGGTCTTTTAGAAGGTTACTTTTTCACATATAATCAAAATGTTATTAGAATAAAATCGGTACAATTCTGGACGGTATTTATTTCTTTATTTATATAAAGATTAAAGAAATATAAAATTTTTAAAAAATGGTTAATAACTGTTTTTAAAAAATTTTTTCAGATTTGAAATGTCCAAAAATTTTTTTTTTTTTTGATGAAATATTTTCTCAATTTGATTTAATCTAAATAACATCATTCGTGTCTTCACTGTTAGTTTGCAACCTTAAAAATTTTAATTTTATAATTTACTGTTTTATGAGGCAATTTCATAATGAAAAGATACCTGCCACAAAAGCATTAAAGTTGTTGGTCTATGGAGATACTCTCATGAGCAAGACCATTTAGAAAAGAAAAGTGCCCAATTATGTGTTGCAGTCTTTTTCTCTTGTGTTTGTTTCATATCCAATCTAAGAAATAGCCTTAGGTCTTCCAATCTTGAAATGTTTATGGTAGCCTGAAAGAGTGAGTAATTTCTCACATTCATGAGATGAGCATTTCAAGACATTTATTCCTGTGCATACACTCATGAATGCATCAAACTCTTCAACATTCAAATTATTCTAATAAGTTAGTCATATCTACTCTTATCAGCTTTAGCATTTGTAGAGCACACTATCTCTTCTTTCATTTGCTTTGAAGAAAATGAAAGGGGTACTTCAAATGTGCATTCCTGAAGATTCAAAAAATTAAATTATAAGTTGCATAAATAGTACAATCAAAGATGTTTTTTATAATATTATGCCATAGGTCATTATTTAATACTTTCTTGTACTACAATAGATGGTACTTTTCTGGTTGCTGACAGTACTTTCCCTAATCCTTTTCTGACAATGGCCCTTTTCTAAGCAGTGGATTACAACACATTTTTTATAATGTTCAAATGTGGAAATGCCCTTTTGTCATTTAATATTACTTTGTACTGCTAAAATTCCATTCAACATTAGAAGTAATGGGGACAATCTTGAATCCCTACAATATCTTGTTCAGTGAAATTCAGACATAATTCTAAATTCAGTTCACCAATCTAAATTTTTCTAGAAATCAGGAATGATCTTCCTAAATTAATTTTGAAAGAATATAATCTGAAACAAACTGTAAATAAAAATGTCAAAATGTGCAAAGAAAAGCAATTTTTCCTTAACTATGAGAAAATGTGTACTATTCCTGAAAATAAGGACAAATATGAATAATCAAATGTGCTTCAAATCACTTCAAAAAGGCTCTTTTGTAAACATTACAAAAGTTTCATAGTAATTAAGAGCAAACAAATATATAATTTTACAAATCCTTCTGATGGAAATTATTTTTCTTCTATTCATATCGTGACTTTTTTATTGTTCTGTAGTTGTGTTGCAATGTGGAAAGACTTGGAAGAGCTGGTGTTGTCTGGAAATAAACTGCAGTATTTGCCAGACAATTTAACACGACTGGAACATTTAAGAGTGTTGAGGGTACATTCTAATAGGCTTCAAGCGAGTCCTTGTTTTGCGAAAATGACCTCCCTGAAGGTAACAAGTTTCATCAGATATCCTTTTTTCTTATTCATTGAGATCATTCAATTTCACCTGAAATCAAGACTAGTATATATACTTAATTGAAAAAATGTTCTTAGGTGCTTGATCTGGCTCACAATCAACTAGATAGAGTGAATTTGGCTACTCTGGTTCCACAACAACTTCAATTTCTTGACCTCTCGTGCAACTCACGGTTGTATGTTGATCCAAGACAATTCCAAGTATACAGGTAATTTGTACTATTATAAGCTACAATATAACATATGTAAAACAAATACTGGTTGTAAAGGTAGTATTTTGTCAGAAGTGTGATAAAAATATCAACATTTTATCATATCATCTGCAGTTAGAAAATGAAACTACTTTAATTTGTTTCTAGTGAAAAATATGTTTGAGCTCCAAACCTTAAGTGAGTTTAGAATGTACTATTTTTGTATTCAAGTAGAACGCATCGGCCCATGAGCCTCGTTGACGTCTCTGGTCAGAACCGCACCTGCCTGCCCTCCACCCCCTTCCATGAAGGTGGTGGCGAATCAGAGCCACCCTGGAGAGTAGGCTTCTCAGAGACAGCAGGCCTTCGGGAGAAGTGAGTGGTGAATCCTGATCTGTATTATTCGTTAAAGGTTGATCCAATAACAGTAAAATTATAAAATGGAAACCAAATTTAAATCAATCACAATATCTCTCTAGGATCACGGACCTCCTCTAGAGTCATAAGAAATTTAGTAAAAACATTAAAAAAATGTTCCAAGTCTCTAGAATAAACCTGTGTTTACAAAGTTCAAATAGTCGCTCTTATTGAATCATCCTGTATTTTAAATTATTTCAAGGAAATAATTTCTCTCAACAATTGAATCTATCCATAATAATTTACTTTCAGTAACTGAAATGAAAGAATTATACACTTCATTATTGAATTGCAATGGATAGACGTGAAGGATGTTATCTTTGGTATTTTTAGTTTTGTGTTCAATTTTTAAAGGTTATTTTGCTACAATTGAGAAAAGGAAATGCTGGTGAAAGAAGTCACAGGAGAAATTTTGAGAAGGAAATCAATGTAAACCATAGCTTGTAAACTAGTAATTTATCTCAGTGAAATTGTCAGTTTCAAGATTTAGATACATTTTTTTCTTGGTTTAAAATTAAATATTTACTCTTGTGGAATTTTGCACAGGTTTTTTAATGTTCCTCTTCATCATCAAAAATTAGTGACAGCCTTTTGAATTTTATATTATTTCAAAACTTCTAATAGAAAAATTGTTTTGCAGCCACAAAATATTTGAAGGAATTTTCATTGGACAAATACTAACAACCAGTTTTATGCTCAGGTTATATATAACTCAGATTCGCTTACCAGCCTTTTGTAATACTGAAGGGCTCTTTGGGTTATTTGATGGAGGGAATAATAATGACATCCCAAATATCCTGATAAAAGCAGTGCCAAGAATACTTCTAGAAGAGAGGACTGTAAAGGAAACAGCTGAAGAGTACATGAAATATACTATGCTGTCAGCTCACAGGTAATCAAATACATTTTGCCAGTATCAAAAATATAATAAGAAAGTAAATTTCAGCTAAAATATTTTTATATTGATAAAAATTGGCAACAGAGTAAGACTTTAAAATTAAAAACATGTTTTTGTCATTTTCTAGTTTTAAATGCTGCAGCCTTACATTCATATTTTAGTGAAAAAAAATTATGTGAAAATGACATTTAGATACTTTTTATAAGAATATTTTCAAACCATCATTTGTGTTACAATTTTTTCTCTCCTGACGACTGAGTTTTCATGTAACAAACATTGAATTCCTCAGAGAATTGAAAGAAAAGGGTCAAAAGTATGGAGTTTGTGCCACTCTCTGCCACATCAGTCGCACAAAACCAGGGCCTGGTTCAACAACTAATGGCTTTCTTCCCAGTGGTAGTCGGTATGTGTTGAGAGTAGCAAGTGTAGGAGAGGCTGGGGCAGTCCTGTGCCGGAGGTCAGAGGGCATCCAGTTGTGTCCACCCAAGGAACAGATCTCCTCACCCCCTCAAGTAAGTTTGAAAGTGGGTAATTCCTGAGGGTGTTGAAGTTACTTGATTTGCGCACATTGTTTCATCATGCAGAATGTAATATAATATTATCATATTCACATTTCACCCTGAATTGTACAATAGTGTTATTGAATTGTAACTTTTGCCTTTTTTTAACAAGTTGGCAAATAGTTAAGAATGGCAATACAAAATTATTTAAGTCAAAAGTTTGTTTTATTTGCTTAGGCATTCCCAATGTAATTTTGTTCTATTGCAGTCAGACAATTTTGTACAATGTCACATCACACCTTTTGAAAACCCTCAGACACAATAGTGGAATTAATCAATTGTGTATTGGGTTTCCATAAATTGCACTAATATTTTCACAACTATGTTTTTCTTGTAGTAATTAATTAATTAATTAATTTAATTGTTTACAAACAAAACAAAACACAAATGAAAATTAATTTTAATGTAACATTTTGTTTTAGACCAGGAATCAATTGGGTTGCAGTGCCATGTTCCCTTTAGTCATTCCAGATCCTCGAATAGCAGAGGTTCAATTAGAAGAAGAAGATGAATTTCTTATTGTTGCCAATAAACGGTACTTTTTCTTTATTAATCTCTGATATGTAATTTGCGATTCATATTGTATTTTTTTAAATGTAATAGTACTAATATTAATATATAATAGTATCTAATACTATAATAGTATTAACTGAAGACATTTTTAAATTTAATTTTTAAAACCAAATTTTTTGAAAGAACTAGTAATGAAATAATTTTTAAATTTATTGTGTGATTTCAAAAGCTTATATAATTTTCTGAGCAGGATCTTAAAGTACATTCAGTATGATTTTTTGCTGTTTCTAATTTACTTCAGCAAACTGCATTTCTTTCAAATTTAAACAATCTTAATATACTGTAGTAATTAATTGAAGAACCTTAGAAATAATGTGTAATATTAGTACTTCTGTAGGAGCAATTTTCTGATAAGCCTTTTGTATGAATTTACTGCAGGTTCTGGGAAGTAGTTAGTGTGGAAGAGGCAGTGGAAGAAGCACGTCACATGGGAAATGCAATTTTGGCTGCTAAAAAGCTCCAAGATTTGGCACAGAGCTATGGTAGTGAAGAGAATCTAAGCATAATGGTTATTAGGTTCAGCCACACAGGTTCTGACATGGATCAACTCATGCGTGAGCTAAGGCACACCATTCGCAGGTCAGTAGGCACTCAAAAGACTACAGGAAAATGTGATAAAAAGTAAATCTAATAGAAGGTACTTTCTTAGAGGCATGTTATCATCAAGGGCAACACATGTTGTAGAAGTCAGATTACTCCCTTCCAATGCTGGGGTCAGAATTCAATACATCACCAATCCAAGTGTGTTCATGGCAGGTGTCCTCGGAGATCTCCTGTTTCCCCTACCTATTGAACCACCATCTTCAAGCTCATTAATCTTATAATCATACTTCATAATCATTATCACATCTCAAGACAAAAGCTTCACCAAGGAGATCCAAGAATGACAGTGTTGAGATTCTGGTTTTGAAACTATGGTCTTTGTGCTGTCTTCACAAAAATTCAAGTCATATGAAAAACAATTACAATAAAAACTATAAAGGTTCTGAAAATAATAAATTATACCACTTAGCACTTCAGAATTCACCACTAGCAATCAGACACCAAAATGAAATGATGTTGATATTGAATTTTTGTAGTTTTAATCCCTTTGAGATCAATCACAATTCTTGAAAAGTGTTGGTTTGCACAAGTTGAAGAGACTTGCAACTTGTGCCAATGTCTCACTTCTTTATGGTTTTCCTCTAAAACAATATTCTCTACAAAGTTTTGAGATGATATGGTCAGCATTAGGACTGATAGTCTTTAACATCAGAGAAGTTCTTGAAATTCACAAAAAATGGTGAATTGGATCTATGACTATTAGAAAACCAATGACAATTTAGAGAGCTACTGCTCAGAGAAAATTTTGAGACTTCCCAAATGTATGATCTCTTGTTTTCTCTCACTTTTTTTAAAAACCAGAAACTAATATTTCTTCATTTTAAAAATTGCAATTACATTTCTGCAAATTTGACTTTTGCATTGAAATAATATTATATAATAATTTCATTTAATAGAACTGGATTTTCTTGTAAATTTCAAAATAAAAATTATTGACATTGTTCATTATTTTCTCATGACAAAAAAACAGAAAATACTATTGCAAAAGGGCATTAAATTAAGATAATGCATAGGATATGAAAAATACCTAAATGGGCATTGCTGATATCACAGTCATTTGCACAATGAGCATACTTATTAAAAATTTATTCAGCAAAACATTTAGTAATAGTTCTTCTCTATTTGAATCATATTCCAATGGTAGGTACTGAATGTTCACAATTATTTTTTAACTTAATAACTTATGTACTAACATATTTTATATTATTTTCCACCCTTCATTCTAATGATTTATATGCCAGCATTTTCTAGAAATTTAGCAATGGTTTCTGTGTCATTGGATTATTAAAATACACCAAGAATTGTCATCATGTCTTTTCACCTGGCCTTTTCTATGTATTTAGCCCAATGTACGATTCATAAATATCATTCATAAATGCAAATATGATGCACAGTACAGAATATAGTGTTTTTCTTTTTCATCCTAGCATTACAGGATTGATTGTACAGTAAGTAAATGCAAAATTTGTATTTGAGATACTTCATTAATAACTCATTATTTGTTATATATTATATCCTTTTTTTCTTTTCTTTTTCTTTCTTTTTTTTTTTTTTTATTAATAACTCATTATTTTTTTTTGTTATATATTATATCCTTTTTTTCTTTTCTTTTTCTTTTTTCTTTCTTTTCTTTTTTTTTTTCTTCTTTTCTTTCATCCTTCCTTTCTTGCTTTTCTTTCATCCTTTCCTTTCTTGCTTTTCTTTCATCCTTTCTTTCTTGCTTTTCTTTTATCCTTTCTTTCTTGGTTTTCTTTTTCACATACTCTTCTCACATACTCATATTTACTGCTGATTTTTAATATATTAGTTTGTTTCTCTCTAAGATCAATAAAAGAAATCAGTTTAACTTGCTTTTTCTCAGAAGATAATCTGTCTCTTCTTGGGGTAAAGATAGAATTTCTTTTATGCTTTCACAATAGCTTCAAAAATAAAAATGATGATATTCTTGGGATGCTTAAGAAATTCAAAATCTTTAACTATTGCAGAGGCAAACAGCAACAACACCAACTTGCCACTGATGATAGCAGTCAAGAGAGCTCTGGTCCTCCAAAATGTTTCTGTCAGAATGTCTCCAATGGTGGAGATGTTTTCTATAACAATGGCTTGACCCCAGTTGCTCCTCCTTTTAAACCTGGCATTGGAAGAACACTGCATGAGTCCCGGCCAGTGGCATCTCGAAATGGAATTATTCCAGATGCAGACAGATCATCTCCCAGTGGACAAAGTGATCATGCTAGTAGTGATTGTACAAGTAAAAAGTGTTCAGTGTCAAGTAGGCGTCCCTCCATACAGCACAGTCCAATATGGTCTGAGCCAAATGGAAACAAAACTTCAATGTTTGTGAAAACTGGTAATAATGTGTCTTCTGTGAGACCCCCACAGCATCAATCTGTCTTGATGCATGAAAATGGCACAAAGAAAATGTCAGCAGGAGTCCAAGGTTTGGAGCGGAGAAGTTACAGAGATAGTAAACGCAGTGGGGGTGGTGTTTTAAAGGCGATAAGAGCTAAATTGGACAGTTACAGTAACGGACATCTCGCAGATACTGAAGGTGAAGAGACAGGATCTGACAGATCTGCGTGTACTCAGCCATCAGAAGAGCAGTTCAAATGTTGGGAATACATGCTTGAACAAAATACTCAAATGTTATTTGACAAAGAACTGGATACACTTTCTCGTAGTGGCTTTGTGAGGCCATCAAGAGAGCCTCTACCAGACCCTCTGTGGCCTAGAGGTGGTAAGGCACTTTCACGTAGTAGTCCTCATCTAGCAGAAGCTTCTACACCTGCTGTTGCCCCTTTCCTTTCACGTCATTTTGGCAGTGCCAGATCATTTAACCCAGTGTCAAGAGCCACAAGATTTGGCTCAGGGAGGTTCCTAAATGGAGGTCCAAATGCAGCATACTTTGGAAGTCTTCAAAGGCTCATGCCGTATAACCTTGAATACAACTTTGCAGTGATTCAAGAAAGAGCTGCAAATCAAGATTCTCTAGAACAAGATGGAAGGATGCAGCAGTATTGGGGAGTTGCAACAACAGAATTGTGAACCCTTAATAACAGGAACATTAAACAGTGAAAGAAACTTTTCTATCTCATATGAATATAATTCCCCGTATTATAAGTGTTTGAACAATTGAACAATTGAGTTTGTTGTAAGTGATGTTCCAAAATCTCATTTTTTTATTATAACAGTAAGAACACTGTTTTAAAGAGATCATTTTCAAGATATTTTAGTTTTTCTTTAAAATATTACCATCATTTGTGACATTCCAACTTACTTCCTTGGAAGTATTTAACTCATTAATGAAGTTGTACTTTATCAGCCAGTTCATTGACATACTGTGAATGTGTAACAACGAATTAAACATGTGTGTCAGCTTAAGATATAATTAATTGTATGTACAAAATATGCAATGAAATTGCAGTAATTGTAAATCAATGTATCAATACACACTAATTGTTTTGCATTTTAAATTAAGATAATATCTCTATTACCAATTAAGTATTTTGTATTAAGTGTAGTTTATATCTGTAGTATTATTGTCATTATTAAATGTGACTTAAATGTGTCAGTGTTATGTATATGTAAAACCATATTTTACAAATTTGAATTGTTGTCAACATATCATGTTTCTTTCTGTACCATTCCCATAAATAATTATTTAGCCATAAACTACAATATATATAATCTTGTATTTTATTATCTGTGTTACTAATTTCAAAAACACACAGAAATTGAAAGAAAACAATGCCACCTCTGGCCTTTTGAGAGGTGACAATGGTTTTGTTAGATACCCAGGAACTTGAGAAATATCCAAAAACATCCACATTACTAATTTCCAATGCACACAGAAATTGAAAGAAACCTATGCAGCCTCCAGTCATGTGAGAGGTTCCTATGGTTTGATTCAGTATCCAGAAATTTGGGAAAATCCAAAAACAATGAAGTTTTGATTTTTATTGAAAAATTAAAATATTTGATTGTGTTGTTCTGTCTTTTCTGATTGACTGTACCGACTGAATTCTCATACTCAATGCATTACTTCTTATAACACAGCTGACAGCATTCAACAGCAATGCTCCAAGGAAGAGGTCACCCACCATTATATATTTGCTATTATTGTATGTTATTGCAGTATCTGTGAGGTCTGTTCTTTGTTCAAATATTTAATTTATTATAGTGTTTTAGGAGATTATTTTATTTGTTGTTTTTGAGCAGTTGACACACTACCATTTGGAAAACCATTTTGTATGGTTTTGATCAGTATTATTTTTGTTTCTGCAGGCCACTAGCTTCTGAACTAAGATTTGGGGGCAGAATTTATTTGTAATTCATAATTACAAAAAGGTAATTAAAATATTCAATAAAATATTTAGGAAACTCTTTTCTTGGGCCAAGAAAGTTAGTCAAAGGATCTCTTCAATAAATTATTTGTAAATGTACATTTCTAAAACATTTACGCCAATTTCTTTTATCTCTCTTTTTCAAGAACAAAATATATTTTTTACATAAATAAGTGATAATCTCTACAATCTGCAGCTGTACAATTTTCACTGATAATTAAAAGTAAATGCTCCTGTAAGTAGTATATACAATTCAGTGGTTTATGGATATATTTTTTTTAATTTCTCCCTGGCTTAAAATAAAATAGCAATTTTATGTATCTAATTCTTTAGAATAAGTTATTTCTTCAAAAGTAGGAAAATATAATTGAGAACTGAATGCATTCTAGACCTTTCTTTACATTTATCAAGAACAATAATCTTGATAAGTTAAGAAGTATTGATTACTCCAATGTTTCAATTAGTTAATTGACAAATATGGGCAATTTGACAAATTAAAAATTTTAATAATAAAAGGTCTGCAGTCAATAAAACTTCTTTGCTGTGTGAAGAACTAATGCATAAATGACAATTTCTTTTTGGTTAGTAAGTAAAATTATCAATTTCATAATTGAGATTTCTGCTTAGAAACAGCAGTTCTCATTACATGTGTGTATGATGTCAAAAGATCATCCATTTTGTAACCCTGTGTAGTTTCACAGAGCAGTTTCACTCCTCGAACCAAATTGCCCACACTCACAGTAAAATATGTGTTTCCAGATGACCAATTTGAAATGTGAGTGTAGGGATGTTGAGCAAGAATGTCCTGAAACAATTTTACAGCATTATTGAAAGAAAGAAGATAGAATTCTTCCTCAAAAAATGATTAGAATATTTATTAAAATAAATTGAAACATTGACCACAAGCATTTATAAACTAGCATAAAAAGTTGGCAAAGGATAATATTAAAAAAAAATTCCATAAAATAAATTATAGAATTTACCTAATATCTTTATACACATTTATCTAATAAGTTATTGTTCTCCTACCTTTGAACCAGGATGAATTACACTTATTCCGTGCTTATTTATTGCTAAGATAACATATTCAGGGTAACTTCTTTCTGTGGATTGTTTTACTTCAAAAAATGCTGATCCAAAAGTTGGCCATCGGTATATATGTTTCAAAAAATTTATTTTTGCATCTTCTACTGACATTCCTGATAAAAAAATTAAATTTCATATTACAATTAATAATTATTTGGAGAACTTTAAATAAGTATAACCAATTTTCATTTTATTCTTCTTTTTCACTAAATAAAGAAAATATTTGGGAGTGCATTCTTGAGACATTTTTCCCATTCTCCACTTATCTGACGCTAACAAAAACACGAAATGATTTATTTAAATATAATTTTTCATTAGCAATTAATGAAAAGATCTTAATTTTAATTGCCCACCATTTAAATTTAAGTGTTAAAATCTTACCTGAATCCTGCTGGTATGCTGCACTAATGGCTTTCATCCAATCATTTGGCTTTTGAGCTCTGACGTGATTAACTGGGATCAATTCTCCTAGCATGGATCTAAAAGAAATAAAATATATTAATGTTTTGCCCTTTAATCATTAAATAAATGAATGATAACCATGTGAAAATGAAGACAATAATCCACATTTTTTTGGTACTTAGAAAATTAAAGTTCAAATCAATTTTTCCCTAAGCAAGAGAAAGAGGTATGAATTAATTCATGTATCTATTGATTAATTATGTATGCTGATGGTGAATGGTCACTTTGGAATCTACTTGATTCTTCTTCGTATTTGTTTCTTTTTATCTTCTAATTTGGGTTCAAAATGTGGGTTATCAAGTTTTATCTCACACCCTTCAACTATCAATTGGTCATTTACAATTTCTTTAAGTTCTTCTTTACTTGTATCAAATTGCACACGATACAAAACCCTTGGTTTGGTAACCTTAAAAGGCAGAGAATTTCTATTTTACTCTTCTGTTGACTTTTTAAACACTATAGGTAAATACAATAGGTCTAAATTCACAGAAACCTAAAAATACGTTAATTTTCTTGTAAACTTCCAAATTTTTCTTTTGATACTTTTCTATTAATTTTCTTCCTTTACAGACTTTTTAATGATATATAAAAAGAATAAAGGAGAAAATGATAAACAATATTAGAAAGAAAACAATAAAATATACTTATTTTATCTTTTGTTGTGAACTTACCTCGGAGATATTTTGGTAGCTCCTGGTGAAAGTGGAAAATAATATCAGCGTTTTTGTCCTTTCCAGGCACAGTATTAAGCCATAACTTCTTCATGAAGAAAATTTGGTATTGATACTGAACATTATTACCTGAAATATTGACACACTGGTAGCATACTAATTTTAATAATGAAAACCATGTATAACTAATTTAACAGAAAAAGTAAATGACCTTTGTCAAATAATGCAGTTGCTACATAACTTGCACTTGATCCTGGCATTTGTTATGATGAAAAGGTGCCATGTATCTTGCATTCAAAGTATGGATTTACACTTTTTACACTGGATCTCTCTAAGTTTCAAAGCTAATCCAAAATCAAACAAGTGGAGGGTTAATTTTGACACCAGAGCACGATATACTTATTTTGAAAGAACTTGCACTGAAAGGTAAACTATTTTCTCAGGTATAATTTAAACTAATAATATTAAATAAATAATAAAAAATAAACTGGTAATAAATAATAAAGTTAGATGGAAAATGAACTGAAATGGAATTTTATATCACCAGATAGGAAATTACTGTCCAGATTTAAGATCAAGTAGAATTTTGTAGAAACCTTTGTTGAAAAGATCAACAGAAGTGCATGCAATCCACAACATACTTTATGTACTTCCTGATGCATCAATTGTGCATAGCTCAGAAGCTGTGCATTCTAGGCTCTTAAAAACTGATTTTCATCCAAAAAAAAACCCTGTTATACTTCTTAAGCAGTTAACTACAAAATAAGATCCTTTTGGAACTTTTATTACATTTTGGGAGGTTTGGTTCTTCTGTATACCCGTTCTCTGTAGCACAGGTGGTGAGATATGTGAAGAATCTTCAATTCTATGGCAAATTAAATTTACTAGTGCTTATATTCTGTGCAATTCAGTTGCAAGAGTCTATTTCTGGTTGTTAATAAATGCCTAGCAATATTAGAATGTTTACCCTCACACAGTAGGAGGTATATGATGTAACCCATGGTTCTGTTCTGCCCGGTTGTTTGAAATTGGGTTTCAGTATGAAGTTATTTCATTTTCAAACAATAATTTGCAAAATGCTGAATATTTGCATAGGTCCACCTAGTAAAAGTATTTTAAGTAATAATGACTTCATGAAGTCACTGACAGTTAAAGTTAGTAAAGCTATATATGTAAGTAATGCTGCACAATTATGTAAGTCACTTGATGTAAGAAAGTTATCTTCATCAAGTTTATAATTAGTGGAATTACACAAGGGAAGATTGTGTCTACCCATTGAAAGAAAAGATAAGATTAATAGAATTTCACACATGTAAGGCATATCATACTAGCTGGTGGGTTTAAGCTCCTCCACCTTTAGACATTTCTTTCTTGTGCAGGGAGCTATTTTAATCATGTTGGTCTTAACTAGAAATAAAAATATTACAGGATCTGTTTCTTTTATTTTGTCCCATTATGTCGCTCTTCATAAATGTAAATAACTTGATATGGGGTAACACAGCTTACCGATGTTTTATTTTTTTATTGAAATAATGGTGCCAGGAACACGCTGTTATACACATGTCTTACAACATTGTTTGTTTAAGTATTTCAAATCGTGTTCTATATTATATAAATCTACACCATTTCCATCCAGTATCATATTTCTCAGTATATAAATCTATAATTCAATTCATGGCATGTATTAATCACATTTAGTTAATCACCCATCTTTCACACAGTTTTCTCAAGTATAGATCGTGAACTTCACTTTGTTCACACTGTTTTTGAAGGCATTTAAGGTCTCGCTTCCAATGCATTCTGCTGGCAGTTCATTCCATGTGTTGACGACCCTAATGGTGACGACCCTAATTTTCCATGCAGAAGGAAATTTCACTGAGTCGAGTGACTCTGAAGAGTTTATTGAGAGTTGGGGCCAGTTGTGTTTCACAATTTTTTAAAAAGACTGTTGGAATATGGTCTGGGGCATTTGAGGAACTTTTGTCCTGTCTGAGGAGGGTTTGGGGTATCTCTATATTTGTAAATTCAATATTTTCTATTGTTTCTTTGCATCTGTTTCTAATGTTTGGTAGTTGATTCAGTGGTTCTATTGTGTAAATCTCTTCAAAGTAGCCTGCAAGTGTTGTGCAATTTCCAGAGGGTCAGTTACTGTGAGGCTCTGCATTGTATGATTCTAGATGGTCCTGCCTTGCACAAAGTCTGCTTCCTGAAATAAGAATAGAAACTCTTGGTTCCTTTCTGAAGCACTTGTTTCTCGTATTCCTCTCTTTTCATCCGAATATCTGATATGAGCCTGTTGGAAATTCTTCTATAGTCCTCATAATGTTCATCCACTGTAGTTTTCTATACTTGTGCCATGTCCTGCATTTAGCTCTGATTGGCTTTCTCACCTCATGGTTGATCCATGGTTTAATAAGTTTTTCTTCTTCCTGTATTTTGGTGAATATTGTAATTCTTGATCGCTTTTTCTTTCTTCATTTTGCAGGGTTTATTTATTTATTTATTTATTTATTTTACATAAAAAAAACAGTTAAAACTGCATATGATGTGCTATGGGGAGAAGTGAACTGTGTGCACATTTTCAAAATTCTGTGATCCCTACACTAAGTTGTCTTATCCATGTTGTCCACAAGGGTTATTGATTCACAATGTTCTGTCAGGTATTGACCACCAGGTCTACAATTGCAGGGGTTTGGTTCCCTCTATATCTCATGGGTTCATTGATTTTCTGGCTAAGGTTTGAGTCAGTGCATTGTAGGAATTTCTGTTCCACTTCAATCTTGAATATAGCTCCATCTTCAGTCCATGTGATAGTCACCCATAATTATGACAGGTTCATGTAATTCTGAAACTCTGCTAATCTATTCAAAGATTTTGATGTCTGTTTGTGATGGTCTATAAATTCCTCCAATGATCAATTTAACTCCACAGATCTGCACTTTCAGACACAGAGTTTCTGTTTCAAGATATTCAATATTGTGGTTCACCATTACTCTTACTGTGGTTGTTCTGATTTTATGTCACACATAGATCAAGACTCCTCATCTTTTTTCTATCTCTTCATTGTCTTTTGTCTGTCTCTTTGGTGGATAGAAAAATCTGGGATATTTATCAGGCTGTCAGGAATGTTGATATTAAGCCAGGATTCCGTGACTACTATTATGTCGGGTCTCACAGTATTGACTTCCTCCGAAAATTGATTGAACTTAGGAATGAGAGACAAGATTATTGTACACAGAATTATTGAGTTGATTGTTCTTGTTGCTGCCCATCCTCATTTCCCTTCTTGTCAACAAGTTACTGCCTAAAAATCATTGTTGTCACACACAAAATATATGATACATGAACATGACTGAAATAAGATTGTAGGTTAACTTGCAGTCTAGAGACGCTCAATACAAGTGTCAAAGAAGAACAGGAAGGGAGATGAGAAACTTTTGACAGTGAAAGCACATAAGGCAAAGAAATTTGTTCCTTGGGAAAGTTTCAAAATTTTAAAAGGTGTTCAGATCAAGGGGCATCTAAACCAAGAGGGTATCTAGAACATTGCAATGTATAACAGTTACTACTAACCATATACCATATTCAATAGTGAATTCATTCATTTTATAAGAACTTTTCCAAGCTGGTCCCTTTTAGCATCCCTGAAAGCATGACTGTCTGTGTAGTAGATACTGATTCACACAGGTCTCTCAATTAAGGGGGTCAACACAGTCCAGTCCTTCCATGTCAAAACTCCAAGGAAAGATTGTGGATGGATTTGCATACCTACAACTGATGAGAATCTATACTGAGCTGTCTATCATCTGGGATTCTCTTAAAAATTGATTATTATAATAAAAGTCTTACCAGCTCGAGATGGCCGAGCTCTCTTCATCCATTCTGTTAGTTCACGAATATGATCAAAGAAGAAGTCATTATAAGGCACAGAAAACACTTTGTCCCATATTTTGACAAAGAGACAGAAACCTTCACTAAATATGACTCCTAGACGTTGTGCAATGGTTTCACATAAGTCACTTGCTCTCATACTTGAATCTACCAAGAAAGCCTGAAATGAATTGTGAAGGAAAGCATATAAACAATATATGTTAATGCTACCAAACAAATATTAGTCTATTCAAGTTTTTGAAATTATTTTTATGAGATTGTTATCAATACAACATTATAAATGTTTTCTAAACTTCATTGATGAGTCATTAGTAGAGAAATTTAAAAATGTAATTGCTGATGAATGAAAGGCACTGTTGTTTGCTTTGAGATCATACCTCATCTGAGTCATCAGGAAAATAAACTTTGTGGAAGATCTGAGTACTTTTGTGTTGAATAGCTTCAACTTCAACTTGATGAGGTGGGTACTTTCTGTTTCCATTTCTCAAAGTTTTCTGAAGTCGTTGCAATGAATCTTGTGCCACAGGGTGAGTGTGAGATTTCAGGAACAGAGTAAGTTCCTGTAATCCAAAATACATCATTGACAACAAGAAAGTTAATTTTTCTTAGTTTATTTTTTGTCTCATCCCTTTCAATTCTACTACGACAGAAAAGAAGTAATGAGTATGAATATTGTCTTTATTCTTATATAAATAGTAAATAAAAGAAGTAATGCAAAAGTATTTCCATTCTTTATGTTTTTGCTTTTGAATTCTCTCTCTGAATAAATTTCTGTTAATTTGTTGAATCACCTCTTCTAAATAAACCTTGATGTTTTTTAAATAATCATTCAATAGGAAATATCTTTCGTGAGATAGCCTTAAACATGAAAAAAGTTGGTTTATACATAAACCCTCATTACCTTTAGTACAAGTTGACTGCAAGAAAAGGTTCCAGTAGCCAGCCACATCAACTCCCAACCTCGGTCTTCACTGAGATGAATTCGGTTGAAAGTCAATTGTTTCATTAACTGGCAATAAATTTCATCTCGCAACACTTCCTGATGTTCCAATAAAACACATGATTTTAAAAATGAACATTAATTGAGAATGTAAATTAAATATAAAGAAAACACTGTTGGAATGCTACCCACCTGTCTGAGGCCAATAGCAAATATCTTGTCAGTGAACTCACATCCACCAAACACTCTCCTTGTTGGTGTATCACCCATATACTTCAGAATCGCAGAGAATGCCAAGCATGCATGGGCTGAAAGTGTATCATTTGATAGTAACTTCTTCAAAAGTGGTTGTTTCAGTGGTTCTCTAGAATGTTTCCACAAATCTTCTTGTACGCGATTTCTGGCAGAATTGAGTGTCTGGCCACGAGAAATGGTTACATTTATGTTGGGTCTGTTAACAAGAAAATGTTATGAAGGAACGTATACTTTAGAAGAATTTTCTGAATGAAACATCACACAATAGAATCTGCAATAATTGTAATGGAATATCATCAAAAATACAAATTGTGGCTGTTTTACCTAAAATTATCTTTGGCAAACTCTTCAAGAGTGTAAAGTTTGCGTCGTGCTGCTGTGTTGAGTTTGTCCACCACCATATTATCAATTACTACATCTTTAGTGAATAGTTCCTGAAACATAATATAGTTCAATTATAGAAAGATTAAAAGAGGAAAAGTAATCATATATGACAAAAGTCCTGAATGGCGTGGTTGAACCTGATGAGTGATTAAAGAATATTATTTGTTAAAATGTTTAACTTTGTTGTGTTAAAATAGTTTCTCTTTCAATTTGTTGTATACACAATGAGGAGTGTCAGAAAAATCCACAGTTTATGTTTACTACCATTCAGAGGCACCAGCTTGAAGAAAATACTGGGGGCGGGGGAGAGGCATATATTATATCCCTGAACCTCAATCTAATTTTTGAGGGACTGCTTTCAAATGTAGGATCTTTGGAGTCTTCTTTATAATATTGTTGTGCCTTCTTCACTATCAATTGAGTCAATTGACATTTTTTGCCTTTTGATTAAAAATGAATTAATTTTAAAATTTACAGCACCCAACTATCAAACTCGCTAAGCATTTGCTACCCTGTACATACTCCCAACTTTTGGTCATGACTAGGGAACGGATTTTCTTGTAAATGCATGTGTTTACTGGAACTAGATACTTGTATTCAATAATATTTTTTAGAGTTTACAAGACATTCTGAATAAATTAGAAATATGTTTATACATATTTAACATATTTTGGTATAATTACATAATTTTACTTCTAAAAAATTCTCTAATAAATTTACACCCACCCCCACGCATTCATTACTTGATCGAAAACTAACAAATATATTTTACAGAAAGTTGTCTTCTGCGTTGTTCGATTTCGGAAGGGGGAAATTTTCCCTTTAATCCCCTCCCCCGGGATCCATCACTGGCTAAACAGTACTATTACTCACTTGAGCATTGGCTCCCCATAAACATTTATTAAAATATGCACAATGTAAAAGAACAAGCTAGAAGTGAGCAATATTTAACTGCCAAACAAAAAATATGTTTATAATAAAATTCTTTCATTGATCCTTGCATATTATTTTTATTTTATTAAAATACAAATGCACAAAGTAGGAAGAGTTTTTGAAGGCGAGTGGTCTGCAAAAATTAAATATTGTAGGGGGTCTTGTTGCTATCAACCTCTCTAGCGACAATGGAGTGATATAAATTGCAGACATTGTGACTTGGAATCTTCAAATGCATATTTGGATTTATTCTGCAGAATCTAGTGACATTAGCATCAGATTTTAATTAGTTATTTATGTAATATAAGAATTGATTCTGCTATGATTTTAATTAGTTATTTATGCAATATAAGAATTGATTCTGCTATGAACTCAGTAAATTGGAACTCAATAAATTGAATTAAAATCGATTAAACAATTAAAATATTAATAAATGGGAAAAAACTGTTTTAATGAATCCACCACAATTAGAGGGTACTTTCCTCAATTTACTTTGCTTTATTTTCCGGTAAGTTAGATACTTACAAAACTTTAAACAACATTGAAAATTCGTGAATACAAATAGTATTTTTTTTATATACTCCTTTTAGTATTATGTTTCTAAAACTGTATTATAGTCCTTTTTAAGTTCAGCAAACAAATTAATTAGTTCTTCACAAATAAAAAACTTAAGTCAAATTTTTAAGGTTATCTTTGCATTAATGCCTTATTATTGAATAATACTCACCATTATCTTCTCAGGAGGTGGTTTTAAGGTTGGAAGAACGTAAGCAACTTCAATAGGGAAGTTACCTTCCTCTTTTGTGCGCTCATTTCTACCTGTGCGCCATGATGATTCTCCAAAATTGGCTCCTGTCACACCATCTTCCAGTAGTACTAAATCTCCCTTTTGCAATGTCAGCACAGTTGAATTAGCATCTGCAACATTTTATTATTGAACATTATGTTATCAAGCAATTCACTAATCACATGTTTTTTTTTATTTTTATATTGTTTGACTTTACCCGAGGAACGATATTCTTGGGTCGCCACCACATACCGAGACCTGTCTTTGAGACCTTTGAGGAGATCATTAATTAGGGTAACTAGTTCACTTGTCATAGGACACTGAAATACAAATTCATGTCCTTGAATGGTTTTCAGTGTGAATCTAATTGATATGCCAGCATTTGTCCTGAAATATTTCTGCATATTAGTTACTTTAATACAAGAAATGTTTACCATTTACTAATAAATAAAAACAAAAAAAAATATTATTTAAAAATCAGAGAATCTTCTGATTTTATATATTTGAAGGCTTTTTGGTAACTCTTTTTTTAATTTTTTTTTTTTAATGAAAATATGTTAATTTTCAACAACAAAAATAATTTATATCCATTACAAAGAAAAAATTAACAAAGAATATATTTCTTACTGATGAGAGTTGATAGAAGAAACTTCTGGGAAAGATAAATCCAGAAGAACATGTTCTTCTTCATCAACAATGTAGATTCCAGTCCAGTTCACAGCAATAATCACATTATCCTTTGGTAGTTTGGTCCCTATTTTGAAGAAAATGAAGCTGTGTAATTATTTTTGCTGTGATAGTAATTTATTGCATTTATTTGTATTTTTGTTTACCTGATACTCTGAGAGCTTCATAAAATTTGGAAAATAATAAAGGCCATTTGAGTCTAGCAAAAGTAACAACATCTTCCTTTGCTTTAATAGCGGGAGTGTCTTCTTGGACATAGTAACTCTGGAGCAAAAGAGGTTAAAAAGAAATACAATTTTGCATTTATTTAGATTTAGCCAATTAACAAGTTTATTAAGCAAAAGTGTAGCAATGAAATTATGATATAAACTGGTGAGATTTTTAAATACTATTTTATAATTTTCTTTCCTCTTTAATGGAGCAAAGAAAATTTTGTGAATGGTGTGTTCTTGTGAAAAAAGGTATAAAGTAACTTGTATAAAAATATTCTTCAATATGGTTGTCTGTATTAAATAATGACTGGAATGTGATTTCCTGATTGAATTATTGACAATCGGTGCACCATGCTTTATAGTTTCTTAATGTACAAAAACTTTATTCTTCATTTGAAAGTTTCAAATATGACCAGCTGTTGTGAAGTGACTGCCTAATTGATATTTCAATATGCAATGGTATTTTACACAATTATTTTACCATAAGTTTATGGTTTGTTTTTCTCCAGAACAATGTACCTGAAGATGCGGACCTATCTGGTCATGAAACATAAGAAATTAATAAATTTTCTATAAATTAAGAAACTATGAAGTATTGTAAAGTTCTTGTCTATAACTCCAGCAGAAAATGCTATCCTAGTCATTATCTTTTTTTATTCTTTCTTTATGGCAGCAGCAAGAAATTGTTATATACTACTTACCATTCATTATATTATATATCACATCATATCATACATCATTCCTCATATAATATCAAGCATGTATAAAAACATATTGTACGTTTTATTTATATTTATTTCACTAATAACATTTTAACTACTAATGCCGTTAGTTTGTATGTAGTACTTAAAAGTACTACAAGTAAGTACTTAAAGGTACATAAGAAAAAAATGTACTTAAGGGTAACATTTAAATGAATCAATAGTTTTCCCTGAATACAATATGCGGGAAGAGCATTCCATATATTGACAACACAATAAGTGATGAAGTATCATTGACCAGTTCTGCTTCTCTCCTTCCTCAATTCCAAAGATTCTCCTCTGTGTCTAGTATGTATGGATTTTGTAAACAGGGAGGTAGGTTGTGATATGTTGTGGTTTGTTGTAGAGTCCTTTCATAATTTTGCATATTTCTACATCATATGTATGTATATTTGTTTTATGTGTTAATATAAGCTTTTGGATGAAATGTTATAGCAAAACTCACAACTGAAAAGTATGAAAAGAAATCAATCAATTTAAGTGGAATGACAAAATAAATAATAATGATTTTCTTGACAATTTCTGCTGTGGTTTCAAGCAATTTACATCAATTGTAATGAGACATCACAATGTGGCTTTGGTTATGTAGTGACAATGAGATATAGGAAAAATGTATTACTTAGCAATGGTAACATAGATTTAGAGAACGTAAAATGAATAATCAATCTGGTTCAATCACTTTTTGAAGGCAGATCTGAAATGTATCAATCTGTAAGAATATGAGAAAGATAATTAGAGATGTTTGGTAGTAGTGGTGT